>CM054944.1:18959938-18977438 GCA_029168755.2 Tillandsia fasciculata | reverse complement strand
GTCGACGCGCCGTCAAATCTCGCACGCACACGCCCGTGCTCAACTCCTCGGATCAAACCGAGTGCTCCACGACACTTTCCATACGTTCACGACCTCCCTCTTCCTCTCACTCGCTCTCTGTTTCTCTTTCTATAGCTCTCGGATGTGAGTAGAAGAAGAAAGAGGAGAAGAAAAGGGGTCTGCGCGCGTTAAATAAGCCAAGACAGGCGATTCGGGCCCCCAAAACCAACTTTCGAGCACCCAAAACACCCATTTCGGGAGGCCTAGACAAAAAAAGGGCTTCTTTCGAGAGCTCAAAAGGCGCACCTGAAACAACCTAGGGCTGCCACGCGACGCGCGGGTTGCGTAGCGCCCACGCCCAACGGGGCGCCGCCCCGTGGCCACTAGCCAAGTCGCCCCGTGTCACGCTACTCCGCTTCCCCGCGTGCCGCAACAAATCGCGCGGTGCCACGTGGCCTACTTCATGCCCCGCGCTGCCACGCATGCGCGCTAGCTCGCTCCGCGTGTCCACCCGCCACCCACTTTTCGAGTGGCTACAGGGTGGATTTAGGCGCTAGGATTCGTGCGCGAAATCCCAAAAAGCCTCCAAAAATGCACCCCCAACTCCATTTTTCACACTGATTTGCTCTAAAATTGTCCCGACTCGGGCCGATACTCTTCCAACGTGCCGACCGACCAATCATACTACAACTTTGCTATTTGCAAAAGTCTAGTATCTCACACCCTGTCATGAATTGGGTGATCATAAAATGTATACAGTAAGGTAAAAAAGGTTAGTAGGTAAAGAAGAGGACGTGGTGGCAGCTTAAGTCGAAAGTAGAGGGTCAGATAAAGGGTTTTCCAAATTAGTAGGGAAAATAGTTGCAATAGTCGTGAAGGTGTTTCGTCTGGTATAGATCGGTAGTACTGGTTGACCAGCTACAGCGGTATCATGCTCATCTCTAATCTGGGTGGCATTATGTGTAATACTCAAGAAATTTAAACTTGAAATTTGAAATTTGAAATTGATTTATGAATATTTGATAATTCGAATTTCGGGAGTATTCGCGAGAATGTTGCCTATCTTGTCACGCCCCGAGTTTTGAAAAGCAGGCTAATTTTTTTTTTTTTTTAAATCAGAGTTCACAAACCGGGCGTAACAGACCGCCACATGTATAGTAAATTCCCTGCCCAACTGGACAGAGCCTTTCCTATACATGCACGGCTAACCATAATCAGTCAATACCAGAGTAGTTTAAACCACGCATGCAAGTTAGTCATTTTTATAAAAATTTAAACTATAATGCAGAAAATGAAATATACTGACTACATAGGGGTCGATACTATCGCAACAGCCTCACCAACGTGTCCCGACATCCCATCACCCGACCGACCTGAAAAATGGTCACCCAGGGGGTGTGAGATACACTGTACATGTATCCCAGTGGGCACGACGAGCCGAGAAATAGCTAATCGTACCTACTGGATACAATAATCTGCGGATAGTAATAAATCAATAGGTAAAGCTGAAAATCAATAAGTCATGAGATAACCAAAATAATCCACAGATAAGACTGAATAGGCAGATAATAAATGCCGAAAATCAGGATATAACTGTGCAGATATGAGTATAGGAATAAATAGTAGAACATGCTAGAATATCGAAATGTCAGCTATGCATCAACAAAAGAACAGCAAGTACTAACCGAAGCCACTATTGGTCACGGGAATCTCAGGCGAAGATATCTATGCCAAGCCAACCACAATCATACTGGATTCCACCTAGCAGAGCTGAACCGCAACCCCGTACCATTGATATAGCCGAGAGGATCCTCGTACCAAAAGGTACAGCCGAGAGTTTCCTCATATCGGTACTGCCAAGGGGCTCCCCGTATCCAGTGATACAGCAAGAGGGGCGAGCTCACGGGTCAAGTAGACCCTTTACCGGTAAAGAACACAACGACGGTGGCCAAACCGTCAGTGTACGTGAACGAACAGTAGGTGCACAACGATCATAATGCTAATGCTAAATCTCACGGTCCGCAGACCGGGTATTCGGCAACACACCGGAAATCCCCACAGGGATGCAGATGTCTATAATCAATCATATATCATACAGTCTGAAATACAAGAAATATGTATATCTGATCCAAAATCCCGATAGGGATGCATATGTCTATCAATCGGGGTCTATCATGCATATCTGGAGAATAAAGCAAGTATTTCTGGATATAAATGCAGCATACTAATCATCAGGTATGAAGGCAATCAACAGGTGTCATCAGATCATAATGTCTATGTACTGAGATATAAAAGCTGACGAGCAAGTGTACATAATATGTCTAGTCTAAGGAGATCAGTATCTATCAGGAAAGATCATATGGCATATCGATAAAATCATCAGGATATAGATGCAGAATATCACAAGTGACAAACATGATAGAGATCAACAGGCAAGCTCAGGCTATAACATCTACTGTACTAGCAAATGAAAGCTGGGGGCATGAGTACGGGATAGGTCCAAGGGGATCCATGTCGATCATACAAGAACGTATGGCATGTAGGCAAAATCATCGTGCTAACTCAAGAATAGGCAAAATCAGCAGGACTAAACAAAAACAGGTGTCCGACTGGACTAAAGCAACCAGAGGGCCAAAAAGCTAAAGCCCGGATCGAAGATAACCCACCTCAATGTAGGCCGATCCAACGACTCCAACAGAAGGCTCGTGGGCCGGAGTCAGACTGCAAGGACCTGGATCATAAAATGCTAATCAGGAATGACTCACTAATTAAGCCACTTTACTAAAATCGATGCTCACTCGGACTATAATCACTTTATCACTTCCGGAAGGGCCAATTTGGCTCCGGAAGCCACCGACAGAACACTGAAGTCACTGGACCTGCCAGGACAATGTCGGGAATGACCAGAGGCAACTATAAACGACCAGAAACCCATATCGAATCACGCGACTCGCGCCGGAACCGTAAAACCGGCAATTTTGCCAATTTACGGAATGGTATCCAATTTCCGCTCCACTGGAGTCTACGGAACTTAAACAAAATACCTAGTCGGTGTGTAATTACTGTCTGAAGACAGCCAGGAGGTTACATTTGCATTTAGGTCCTCGACACATTTTATAATTGCATAAAACATTTACTTGCTACACTGTTTCGACCCGTTAGAAATATCCGAGGGCTTCAAACATGAACTGAAGGTACCAGTAGATAGTTCTCGACCTAACTAAAGCCGTGCTCGCTGTTTGGAGTTGACACGACGCCCGAGAACACAATCGGGTCCATAAAATCTTTTAAAATTGCATAAAATCACGATTTGAACTACTGTTTCGATCCGTTCTCTAAATCCGGGTAACCAAAATTAGCGCTGTAAGTTTCAGCGCGTCTGGTTTGACAAGACGAAACCCGTGCTCACAAGCTTGGGCCAACAAGAGGCCCACAAACAAATTTGGCCCATAAACATTTAAACCCTCAATTATCACTTTACTAATACATGTTAAACGTTTAATCAAAATTAAAAGAACTATGAACATCATGCTTAAAAGGGTCTGTAGAGTCGAGGGCTCACCTCAGGCGCGTCGGAGACCGGCCGAAGAGCTCGCCGGAGCAAGGTGGTGGAGACTTCCAACCAAGCTAGAGCTCGGTTTGGCCGAGTCTTGATCGGCTCGGGTTCTAGGCTTGAGCAGAGGCGAGCAGCAGCAGGAGAGTGCTCACGGGGGTGGCTCGGTCACTTCCCGACCCAACGCCGGCGACCTCGGGCGGCGATCGGCCGGAATCCAAGCTCTACGGCCACCTATAGAGCAACAATGGTAGGTTTGCTAAAAAGGGTTCATTGACCCCATGGAAGGACATGAACGAGATGCTCTCGACCAGACGACCTCACCTGGGCGGTTGGCCGGCGACTGGGAGCAGCGGCGGCGGCCGGAGGGGGAGCTCGGGCTGCTCCAATGGTGCAACAATGGTGATCAAAACCTGACGTCCAAACTCCCATGCAACTCGATGTGGGGCCTCCCAAGCGTCCAAGTAACCCACCTGGGTCAGTGGGCGGCGGCTGGGAGCGACGGCGATCGCCGGCGGCCGAGATCGACCCAAGCTCGGTGAAGCTTCGAGGAAGGAGCTACAAAAATGAATCCTCACGTTCAAGTCCACATGCAAAGAGTCGGGAAGCTCCAAATTAACCTAAAGGTCGTACCTGAGTCGGTTGCCCACCGCGCAAAGCCCCGGAAGCGCCGGAGTTCAAGTTCGCCGAAAAAATGGAGCTTTAATGACGGATTCCGGTCCGGTGAACCTGGGGCTCTGAAACATGAACCAAAAGGATCCCCTCAGCGTCCTGATGCTTGCTGACGCGATGGCCGGCGGAGTGGGTGCACGGAGGCGCCGGACGGCGAAGATCGGCCGCGGTGCAAGAATGCCCGGTTCTAGGGCTTTGTCGCACGGCGTGGATCCTCAACGGATGGTCCAGAGGCTTGGTGGACTCCCTTCAGTCGATGAGGAGACGAAGATCAACGTCTCTGATCTGAGTTTCATTGGTCAGATGACGTCCCCGCGTAGATCTGGCCGGATCTAGGTTTCCGGCGGCCAAGATGCTCCCGCCGGTTTACCGGGACACCACGGAGCTCGGGGCTTCACAGAGAGGATACTCTCGATGTCAGTAGGGGACTGGGGGGTTCAAGACCCAAGAAAAATGAAGAAGAGGCATGATCTTACCTCATCGGAATATCACAAGGAGAAGATGACCCCCGCGGCGGCGCGCGGCGGCGCGCGGCGGAGCTGGGCACCGAGGTTCCTCGGATCGACTCCAACCACACCAAGAGGCACCCAGATGAGGCTTGATGGAAGCAAAGGCCCTCTTGATGCTTCCAACACCAAGACCCGAGAGGAGATCTTCCTTATCTTCTTCTTTTCCGGCGGCGAAGCGCCGGCCGGTGCGCTACTTGCGAGGAGTGCGGCAGAGAGGAGGGAGTTGTTGGCGCGGGCGGCTAGGGCTGAGGACTACGGGGGCTTAGGGTTTGAGGGATCCCTAACCCGCATTGTGTATAAATAGTGCATATGCACAATTGCACTTTAAAGCCTCCTAGCTTCAGTATTTTATGGTCCAGTCCCTCACTGCACACCTATCTCTCATCCTAGTCCCCCTCCAAAAGGGGTGGCACGGAAAACGAGGCAAGAAGTAAAGGGTTTATTGTGCAAATACCGCACTTTTCGCCTTATTTCATGCTTTTCGAGGCGTTTTAGTCGTCAATTCGAAAAACGGACTTCGCCACGACGTCCAGCACGTCGAAATCTTTAAGGTAGCGATTTTTGTTTTTCGACGAAACGCCCGAGTAATTTCTCGATCCATACAATACTGTGCAGAAATACAGTTATCGCGCTTTTCGAGACTCTAGGGTTGTCAAACGGAAATTCCGTCAGTACCATTACGTCCAGAACGATGAAACCGTTCAAAACGACTACCTGGATCACTATGTTCAGAATCCGAACAGTGAATTAGTCAGCGTTGCATTCGTCGGAGTCCCGAAAATTAGGGTTACTGTTCATCTACAGTAATTCACTTAAGTGACCTGTGGGCAGGCCACTGTTACATTGATCGCGGTAATTTGTTCACTTCTTTGTTGATTTTTGGAAGATCCGACCGTCAGATCGAAAAGTGCTGAATATGAATCTCGCTCAGTTCGACGAGACGATCGCAACAGTCAACTCAGATTTCCAAGATCATGTCCGGATTAGAAAATAGCCTTTTGTCTCGTAAATCGTGCAACTTGCACACTGGCAATTGACTAAGTAAGTCAACAAAAGTCTTTTAAATTCAAAACCAACTCAAATTTGACTTTTAATCTATTTATTAAAAATACAATTTTTTTCGAATTATTACATATCTATCCTATCTGGACCCGTGCTCGACGAAGTAAATACATACTTGAATGGTCTCGTCGAGTTGAACGAGATAGTGTGATCGATTTTCAGTTTGACGAGCCTAGTTCATCAAAAAGCGTGCCAAAGTGTGGTTTTCACTATTGATGAAACTAGTGTGACTTATCGAGACCTAAACACAACAAACCAAATTTGCTAGTTGATAGGTCTCGTCGAGCTGAACGTCATGGTGTTGTCCATTTTTATGTTTAACGACCCGAGAATCTCGAAAAGCGTAAAAAATAATATTTTTGTGTATTTTTGCTAAAACCTCAATATGTTATGCTTCTTTTTTCACCAAAATGCTTAGAGAGAGGCTTCTCCGCATTTTTCATCTACAGTGAGGGTCTTAGCAATAAATTCTAAGCTTTGAGGGGCTAAATAACATCTTTTGTATGCTCTAATATTAAGGTCTCTAGGGTTTCCAAGAAGAAACCCTAGCTGCACCAAGTTGGAAACCACAGCCACCCCCACGACCTTTCCTCTCCTCTGCCATCATCCATGAGCGCCGCCGCCATCTGCCATCGCCGGTGATAGCAGGAAGAGTGAGAGATATCTTGTTCCTTGTTGGATCTCAGGTTGGGTAGAGGAATAAGTAACCAATCATCACCATCTTGCACCCTGACCCTTATGAGACTTCTATTTCTCTCTAGAGATCAATCCCAAGGAATCTGACTACCAAGCTCTGCCGAGCGATGCCGAAAAAAGTAGAATCTCCATCTTCTTCTTCTTCTCAAACCAGAGGTAAGCCATCTCCCTCTTTTCTTGTTTTTCTTGCTTCAAAAGGCTCTTCTATCTTCTCCTCATCTCTCTGTCACCCCTCTGGTGTAGTCTTGCCGCCGCAGAAGGCCGGGAAGCCACGGTTTGCATCTTAGGGCCACTGGAACCCTAGTTTGGCCGGTTTCTATCGCGTGCCGAATTTGACCATCAAGATCGGGATCCAAAGCTTATGTCTTCTTCCGCTGATCTCCGGGAAGATCTCTACGAAGTTTGAAGACCCCTCGTGTAGCCGATCTTTGGGAAAAAAGAACCCTAGTTGGGGGTTTCTTGATATGGCTGAATTGCTTCGCTCGGTATCACCGTTGATTTCAGCCGCCGGCCAACTATCCAGTTAGCCCCCTCTCGTCGAGAGCAAGATGACCATACCTTTTTTTGAGCCTCTGACCGACCGAAGTTTTCTTTCTCTCCATCTTGCTCTCGGGCTGGCCGCAAGTGGTATCTCCGGCCATCCACTATTCCCCGATGCCGGCACAGGACTTGGTAGAGCTCCTGCCACCCCCAAGGACCCCCTCCAGCTGCTGCTTGCCCTCGAAGCCCGTTAGATCTCGAGCTTTGTGAACTTGATCTCGACTGAGCTCTTGGTGGCTTGATCTTGCTCCACCTTGCTCCAGCCAACTTTCAGGCCACTCCCCAGCCACAGCAAGGTGAGCCCTCGAACCCTCTCAATCTTCTGAGAATGATGCTCACTTTATTTTCCTATATGGTTGAGTGGATGGGTCAAAAGGGCACCCTAGGTCTTTAATGTATAGTGCAACTTGAGCCATTGCTGACCTCGGGCTTTGTGCCTTCTCAAAACAACAAGCACAAACTTTAGTAAGTCGAGGCCTATCTACTAGTGCTCTCGGATTAGCCTGAAAATTCAGGATTGTTGTAACAAGTCATAACTTCACAAATTTGGAGATTTTATGTAATTTCTCGCTAGCCTAGGGGATTAAATGTAATTATAACATCATGGGTGGTCTTGGGCAGCGTGTACATGATCTCTGAACTTTTTGTTCAGGGTCCAATACCTTTCGTTGAGCGATAATCGAATTACGAAGCATAAATCGGCAAAATTGTCGGTATATCATCGTTTTGGCACAAATCGCGCAATTCGAGGAAGTTAAGTGACCAGTGGTGAATACCAGGTGTCCTTGGTTATTCCTGACATTGTCCTGGCTGGCCTAGTTACTTTAGTTTGTGTCGGTGACTTCCGAAAGCAAAAAAGGCATTACCGAAAGTGAACTTCAGCATTTATAGCACCATTCGGACTTGGGGTTACACCTAGTGGATTGTTATAGCTTGGACGGCTTAAGTACAGTGTTCCAGGGCAGCATGTCAACTTTCATTAAATTTGAAAGCTCGTAGGCACTAATCGAACCATAGTTGATTGATCGGCGGATTACCGAAAATTTTGGCGGATCCCGGGTTTTAACTTTAGTCAGCGGTTTAACCAATTGGTACACTGTAAGTGGTTTGGGTATGAGTGAGTTAGGTATTGATATTTGGTTATGATTTAGGCTCAAGCACCCAGGAGCATTCTCGCCAGCTGAGCAGCGGATATCAGGACCACCTGACCCGAGGTGGGTACTCCGATTCGGGCATTGGCATAGTGTAACCTGACTGGGTACCGTAGTCGATCGGACCCGTTGGTTATCTTGCTAGCCTTTCTTCAGTTTCTATTCTCTACTCTATGATTATCTTTGCCTTACATATATGTGCCATGATTTTCAGTATTAGTAGATACTTCCAGTTATTGTTTGATTTATATCTCTTACTGCGACTATTATACTTGTCATTATTTCTGGATTACTGTGCATGTTAGAGTAGGAGAATATTGTTTCATTTATGACATTGTGGCACTATAGTTGACTTTGGATCCTATTTGGGAGTTCTCGGCTATTCACCATATTCCGATCTATCGACAGCGAGCTTGAGCATCCACATTGAGATCGCCATACACTAGCTGTACATATTCACATTATACCGGTGGGCTGATCCCCCATATTGGTGTTCTTTAATGGTAGAGTGGTCTATTCGACCCGTGAGCCATTTTCTCTGGTTGCATCTGTGGGATCGGGTGATATTGAGCCCTTATTACAGTTAGTAGGTGTGGGGTACATGTTAGATATGGTTTAGCATTAGCCTGAGGTTCTTGTGACTAACAGTGACACATGATTAGGTATATTTGCTTATTCATATGTTGACACATGATATAGTACTTCTTTCATATCAGTTATTCAGTTCTGTTGTCATATCAGCTTTACAGTTATTTTTTTCATACCGTGGCACATGATTTGGTATATTTGCTTATTCATTTGTTGACACATGATATAGTACTGCTTTCATATTAGTTGTTCAGTTCTGTTGTCATATCAGCTTTACAGTTGCTTTTTTCATACCGGTACTTATTATTGCTTTCATACTGCTTTACTGCCTTTCGATTATTGTATACCAGTAGGTAGGCTTGCTTGTCTCCGGCTCGTTATACCTACTGGGATATATTCAGTTGTGTCTTACACCCTTTGGTGACCCCCCTTTTTCAAGTCAGTCGGTGGTGAGCAGTCGGGATGATGATGTGAGATTTGTGCTATAGAGCTGTCCCGCTTTGCTAGCTAGTGTGCTGGTTATCATGCTTGATTATATTCTGAGTTCTAGTTTTTGCATATTACTCTTTTATGTTATCCTAGCACTATATTATGATTAGTCTTCCGCTTTTAACTATTATGTTTGGATTATTATGATGTTTAGTTATGAATCATGCTTTTGGTTTAGTAGTTGTTGATTATAGTTTAAGTTGTTTGAATTGTTAGTTGTAGACTCTGATTGCATTGATGTATCATTGTACTTGCCTAGCCGTGCATGTATAGGAGAAACTCCGTCCATTTAGAACGAGAATTCTTTATGCACGTGACGGATCTGGTCGCGTTATAGGAACTTGTTTTCAACTTTAATTTTTTTTAAAAAATTAGACCTCTTTTAAAATCCCGGGGCGTGACATTATGATTCAAAATGGTAGGAAATTGAGACAAAGACTTAGATGATGAAACGGACGGAGAAAGCACATTTCTAGAAGAAATAGTAAAAAGACTCTCAACAAGCAAAGGATGATTAGACAGAAAATTTTGAAATATTTAAAATTTGAAATATTAGAGACAGGTGTAGAAGAAATAGAAAATTTTGAAAGACAGGAATAAGAAAAAACAGTTTCAACAAAAGTAACATGTCGAGAAATAAAAATCTTACCAGTGTTTAGATAGAGACAATGAAAATCTTTATGCTTATTAGAGAGCTCCGTAAAGACACAAGAAAGCGATCGACAAAGAGCTTATGATCAGCAATATCCTGTAGATCAGGATAGCACAAACATCTAAAAACTTTAACAAGTTACAAATTAGGAAGGGCACAACCATGCAAAACTTCGTATGGCAATTGTCCTTTTAAAATAGAAAGGGAAGTAGTATGATTCACAAGAAAAACAACAGCTTGAATGGTATCAACCTAGAAATGAGGAGCAAGCATGCTTGAAAAAGTAGACTTCGAACAATATTAGATAAGTGTCTATACTCTCTCTAGGCTAGGCCATTTTGTTGAGGTGTGTGTGAACAAGAGAATATATGAATAATTCCATTTTGTGAACAAAGAGTAGAAAACCTTTCATTTACATACTCCTTACTATTGTTAGATTGAAAATTTCTGATTAAGTTATGAAAGATATTTTCAACGATAGTCTTTAATTCTAGAAATTTTTCAAAAACTTCGTATTTAAATTTTAAAAGATAAAATCAAGAATAACTGAAATAATCATTGATAAAAATAATAAAATATTTATAAGTTGAAATTGAATGAACAACTGATTGTCATACATCACAGTGAACAATGTGAAAAAGAGAAATAGACAGATTCTGAACATAAAAAGAAAGTTTAACAAGTTTGCCCATATTATATGCATTACAGACAGATAATTTTAGAGCAAAATTATTATAAGAAACAATTTTATTATCTTTAATAAATTTAAAAAGAACACGAAGATTATGATGACCTAATCATCTATATCAAATGTCTTCACTAAACCTAGATGCAATAAGCGCGAGCTATTGCTTATGTTGGAAAAATCCGGTACTCGCCCCGGTACCAGATTCTCTGAATCAGCAACCCGCTTCGATACCGCAATCCGCTCTGGTACCGACTAGAGTTGGGATTCCGCAGCGAAAACGTCAAATCAAATTTTTACCATAAATCCGTCCTCTCAACAAAACTGGAACCAATACAACCACAAAGAGAAGAAAAACCAATACAAGAAAATATGCGGGTGAAATAAGATTTATTAACCAAGAGAAGAATTACACCGATTACACAGACTTTTCTTCTGCAATAGAGTAGCTTCAACCCGAGCCCTCCTCCTGAATCTCTCTCACCCTTCTCTCGTCTTCTATAAACCTAGAAGACTATGGGTGTAGCTAAATCCTAACCCCCACCACCTCCATGGGTGTTACCACCATCATGGATGTGGATACCACTATATGGGTATGGCTAAATCCTAGCCCCTACCACCTCCATGGGTATTACCACCACCGTGGGTATATCTACCTAACACCACTTTGCTGTGGATACCACTATATGGGTGTGCTTAAATCCTAACCCCCACCACCTCCATGGGTATTACTACCATCGTGGGTATATCCTCCTTAATACCACCGTGCTGTGGATACCACTATATGGGTGTAACTAAATCCTAGCCCCCACCACCTCCATAGGTATTACCACCATCGTGGGTATATCCTTCTTAACACCACTGTAAAATAATAACACATATGCTATATTTATAGCTTACATTCAAAGCTATCCAAATCATAATCTAAATAGATTTCTATTCTAATTAACATTTAAATCTTAACAAACTTATCTTTTTAAAATTTAAATATTAACCTTAATCCAACTAGGATTCAATTACAAATCTAATCAAATCCTAACAGCTTATTTCCTACACTTGCAACTTAAGAAAAAATTGAATAGAGTGATATTTTTGAACTACGATATTGAAAAAGCTATGTCCCTGTTTCCTTGTCCTTCACAGAAAACTCAAAAGAGTCAAATACGAAAAGGAAATTATTATCATAATAAAATTGACAAATAGAAAGTAAATTTCGTTTAATAGAAAGAGCAATAAAAACGTTTTAAGAGTAAAGGAGTTGGAAAACGTATGTAATTGTATTTTACCTGTCTAAATAATGTTAAGTAATTTTTATTACCAACAAAAAAATTTTCTTATTCAGCATAAAATTTAGAAGATAAGAGAATATCAAAATTAACGATCATATGATTAGATGGTTTAATACCTGGATACCACACTTTTTCATTAGATTCATGAAAGCTCGTAGCAGTGAAAGTTTGAGAAATACCATCTATAAGAAGCAGTGTTAGATCGATTCCATTACAAGTCTTAAGCAAACTTGTTGACTCATTTTATTTATATTTGTAAATAAATATTTTTAAATCTAAAAAAAAAGAAATATCTGTCAAACTTTTCTTTTTCATACGAATTCTTTGTCCACTAATCACTCCAAAAGTATCGTTGTCCTTGTTGTCCTTTCTCACAGGGGAAAAAAAAAAAAAAAGGGCCCACAGACATTTACCCTAGCATTGAGAAATCAATAGGGGAGACTTTGGATAGAATTGTTGGGAGTCAAGCTTATGATTCTCCAAAAAAGAAAAAAAAAAAAAAAAAAAAAAAAAAGAAGAAGAAGAAGAAGAAGAAGAAAAAAAAAGGACTTAACTCTTTCAAAAAAAAAAGAGCTTAAAAGAAGAAAATGGGAGAACTGTTTGGCACCCACAAAGTGATGTTATATGAAACCACAATATTTTTTCTTTAAAAAAAAAATTATGTGTTAAAGCGTAACGATAAAAATTGAATCTAAAAAATTAATACAGAAAAAAAGAAGAAGAACATACGGAGATTTGCATGATTTAATTATTAATCTATGTTTACGGATAAAAATAAAGTAAAAATTTTGTTAATGCCGAAAGGAAATTAAGTACAATTAAGATACTGGAGTGTCCTCCATTGGTTGACTTAATTAATTAAAGCATGGTCTAATTAAAGCTGCAACCTTATCAAGGTGGCTATAGCATGTATGTATATATAAGAGTTTCAATTAGAATCATAGTCTAATTGAACTCTTATTCAAACTCTCTCTCTCTCTCTCTCTCTCTCTCTCTCTCTCTCTCTCTCTCTCTCTCTCTCTCTCTCTCTCTCTCTCTCTCTATATATATATATATATATATCAAACAAATTTTAATTCCATCTTATTCTAATTAGATTGAAATTTAATTTGAATTTAGATAACTATAAATTTAAACAAAAGATCTAACATTATGCAACTCCAATAAGAAGTCAGATTTGAATTTGATGCCCTTAATTCAATCACCCAAGACTAAATTTGATTAAATTTTGCACAAATTTAGATCAACCGGCTTGTGTAATTCATTTTTGAATGTTGTACAGTGAGAGTATGCATCACATATATACGTCGAGAATTTTCCATTGATAAAAATTTGATACGAATTGCTGGAATTTCATGATGAACCTATTCAATTGAATTTTTACTATAAATTTGAATTTTTACTATAAATTTATTACCTCAATAAAATTGATACAACTATTAAAAAATCAAACAACAAAAGCACCAAAAAGAGATGACTTAAGATCAATTATCAAAAAAAAAAGGAAAAAAAAATTAAATATGGAGTCTCGCTATTATGCTTGTACAAGTACCAAGCAATTGGTACTCATAAATTTTCTACCGTTAAATTTATTTTTATGACTAATTTTATTTCTTAGATAATTTTATTCTGTCAGCCACTCACTTAACCCAAGAGATTCCTAATTGCATATTTTTTTTTAATAGTTAAAAACTTACAAATATTAATAATTTAATATTTTTATAAATATAGAAGCTTAATTCTTAAACATGACTCATCTTTTTCAATTTGATCTCTTTTTCTAATTTCTCTCTCTCTCTCTCTCTCTCTTATCTTTTAACTAGAAGAACAATGCCAGTCTCTCTTTTAGACCTATCGTCACGCACAAGCTGCATGGACGTTAGCTAGAAGACCCAGTCTCTCTTTTAGACCTATCGTCACGTCACGCACAAGCTACACGCGTCCATGCTAATTATGTTGTACTCAGTACTCCCAAATGCTAAGCCTACGACTAAAAAAAAGACTCTAATCTCTCGCTCCAACCCCTTATCTAGGGGTATATATAAATATACACCCCTAAATAGAGTGTATATCTTACACTTTATCCATTTAAGAATGGGGTGAATTTTATCGGTCACTTCAAAGTGATCAGTGAGTTAGTTTTCACCCTTGGATGGAGTGTAGTGTGTGATGTACACCCCATTTGGAGTGTACAAGTAGCATTGTCCCTTATCTAGAGATGGTAGGGTTTACCATTTTTTTTAAAAGAAAAATTAGAAAAAAAAAAAAAGAGTATGTGCAACTTTATATATAGCTAGGCTATACAATTTAATCCATCCAATTCAAGTAAAACTAATTAATACTACGTACTTGTCTAATTAAATTCTCAAACTTATTTTAATTTAAATTAGAATTATCTAAAAATTCTAATCTAATTAAAATTTAGCACGACTACTTGTACACTCTTAGATTGTATGTACATGTTACATCCCATTTATTCATAGATTCTTATTTTTTACTTGTATTATTAATTTTTTATTTTTTATTTTTAACTAAAATTTTTTAAAAATTTATGAATTCTAGAATGCATGAAGTGTAAAATTTATAGGCATATATATAGAAAGCCTTCTTTTTTTTTTTTTTCAGAATTTAATGTAATTTGTAGATAACTACAAATCTAGCTAAATTCTATTACCATATAAAAAAGAAGAGGGAAAAATAAAAAATAAAAAGTTGATAGAGAATATCTCACTTTAGATCATCACTAGACAAATTTGTGTCATCTTGTTATACCTTTTACAGGAGTAAATGGACTTTACTTACACATGGATTAATTAGTGCGTTTGGAAGCGGAATGGAACCGGGAATAAGGAGTTTATCCTCCTTATTTTACTAAACGCATCTGGAATCATCTAGTATTACTTATCCCAGTACAACTAGAATAAGCTGGTATAACAAATTCTCCATATTATTTTAATATTTTATTTTTTACTATTTTATCCTCCTTCCCTCTCGCCCCATCCCTTTCCCACTTCCCGAGAGCATTGATTGCTCCTCCTCTCTCTCTTTCTTCTCCATTATCTCCTCTCCCTCTCTTCTCCATTACAGAAACCAAAAACTCTCTCTCCTCTCTCTCTCTCTCTCTCCTCCTCCCCTCCCCGAGCCCGGCCCCTCGAGGCCCCCGAGCTTGCGCGAGCTCCGCTTTCTTCTTCCTCTGCCCCCCGAGCCCGGCCCCCGAGCCCCCCAAGCTCGGCCGAGCTTGCGCTCCTCCGCTTTATATATATATTTAAATATATATATATATATATAATATATATATATATATATATATATATATATATATACTTTTATATATATATTTATATTTATATAAATATATAAATTTTATATTATATATTTATATAAAATATAATATAAATATTTATATTTATATATAAATATAAATTAAATTTATATTATTTAAATTTTATTTTAAAATTTAAATATAAATTTATATTTTATTTAAATTTTAAAATATAAATTTAAAATTTTATATTTTAAATTTTAATTTTAATTTGAGAAAATAAAATGTTAAATTAAATATTTTTTTAAAATAATATAATTTAATTATGATTATAATTTTATTTTTATTTTTTAAAACCATTAATCTATTAATTAAAACGAACTAATTAGATTTTAACAACTTTTATCACATATTAACTCTTGAAGGCAAAAATATAATTTTATTAACTCTTTACAAATTTTATATTTTATATTTAATTTTAAAATATAAATTTTAAATTTTAAATTTTAAATTTTAATTTAACTTGAGAAAATAAAATGTTAAATTAAATATGTTTTTAAATAATATAATTAATTAGATTATAATTTTATTTTATTTTTTAAAACCATTAATCCATTAATTAAAACGAACTAATTAGATTTTAACAACTTTTATCACATATTAACTTTTGAAGGCAAAAAGGTATTTACCCAACTTATCCTCTTATTCCTCTTATTCCTCATTATTAAACCAAACACAAATCTCTTATCCCTGGAACCATCCCAAATACTTTTTCGGTACTTTATATTTATCCCAGGTTTAGCTAATTCTACCTTAATCCGATTCCAAACGCACCTTTAAGATCATGAATCGATGTAGATATCAAAAATATCGTCAAAATATAATTAAATATTTTTATTAATAAAATATTAATTTAATTATTTTTTATAATATATATTTTTATTATTTATTTTAAAATTTTAAATTGTAAGCTATGTAATAGTGTCATTCTTAATATCAATTTTAATATTTTATGTAGCAGTGGTATGTCATCGTCTATGTGTCAAATCAATTAAAATTATTTTTTAAAATAAAATAAAATAATTTTAAAAAATATATTAACATGGAATAACTAAACTCAAGAGAGAGGTACAGTTTGATTAATTGAAAAATTAGTGATAAAATATGTATGCATGCTATATTTTAGACTTATTATTATTATTATTATTATTATTATTCTATTATTATTATTATTATTATTATTATTATATAATTTTTTCACTGCGCATTATATCAAATCATCAACCAATCACAACATGTGGATGGAGATGTTGGACCAATGAGAGTTGCTGTTTCAACGTTCAAGTCGAGCCTCGTAGCTCATCTCACCACTGCGCTGTATCGTCATTGTAGCGTCATCTACTCGTCACCCTCAAAATAGTGTATATTTTATTTTTTATTCATTTATAAAACCTTAATTATTATATTTTTAAAAATACCAAACAAAAACATTAATGTATATAAGTTTCCTATTCTTAACTCATTGATTATTTTATTTTTTTTAATTATACTATTTTATTATTTTTTTTTTCGTCTAAAAATTAAAATTTATAAACTCCAATAATTTTATAATTTTAAAAGCATAAAAATTTATTTTCATTTAATAGATAGAATATTTTATATATCACATTATTGCTTTAAATAAAATTGTACTAAAATTTTCAAAAATATTTCAAAAATATCTCTTGATTGTAATTTTTTATTTTTTAATTAAAAAATTTAACAGATGAAAATATTTATTTTCTGGAAAAAAAAAACTAAATATTTTATTTTATTTTTTAAGAATTTAATTGAGAAAAAATATTTTGGTGTACGTATAAGATGCACCTGGAGTGCGCAAAATTGGAAATCATTATGAGAGTGGTCAAAGTGGAGTTGGGTCCACACATTTTGGTTTCTTGCCGTGGACCACATAAATCATCTTCGTGTTCACTTCGTGCGCCACATTTTATTTTCTTCACGCGTTAAGCCTTCATTTTCAAAATCAAATCTCCATTATTTTAAACATATCTATTAAATAATTTTATTAAACAATGCGAACCAATCATTTTTTCAGTGTCTAGAGCTCAAGATTTTTCATTGCCTCTAAATTTTTTTTTTTTTGATGTTTTTTTTTTATTTTTAGCACTTTTTATCATGTTTTAATTCAAAATTTTTTGATAAAATTATTACGTAAATTTAAATTAAATAATAAAAAAAAAGTAATTAGCCTTACGTGATTCAAATTTGGAATCTCGTGATCTCGCTTAGACTCCCTCACGTTTGAGTTTATAAAGAATACTATTTCTATAGTTTTTTTATATTTAATAAATC
>CM054944.1:18928919-18953919 GCA_029168755.2 Tillandsia fasciculata | reverse complement strand
AAGCGATTCGGGCCCCCAAAACCAACTTTTGAGCACCCAAAACACCCATTTCGGGAGGCCCAGACAAAAAAAGGGCTTATTTCGAGAGCTCAAAAGGCGCACCTGAAACAACCTAGGGCTGCCACGCGACGCGCGGGTTGCGTATCGCCCATGCCTAACGGGGCGCCGCCACGTGGCCACTAGCTATGTCGCCCCGTGTCATGCTACTCCGCTTCCCCTCGTGCCGCAACAAATCGCGCGGTGCCACGTGGCCTACTTCATGCCCCGCGCTGCCACACATGCGCGTTAGCTCGTTCCGCGTGTCCACCCACCACCCACTTTTCGAGTGGCTACAGGGCGGATTTAGGCGCTAGGATTCGTGCGCGAAAGCCCAAAAAGCCTCCAAAAATGCACCCCCAACTCCATTTTTCACACTAATTTACTCTAAAATTGTCCCAACTCGGGCCGATACTCTTCCAACGTGCCGACCGACCAATCATACTACAACTTTGCTATTTGCAAAAGTCTAGTATCTCACACCCTGTCATGAATTGGGTGATCATAAAATGTATACAGTAAGGTAAAAAAGGTTAGTAGGTAAAGAAGAGGACGTGGTGGCAGCTTAAGTCGAAAGTGGAGGGTCAGATAAAGGGTTTTCCAAATTAGTAGGGAAAATAGTTGCAATAGTCTTGAAGGTGTTTCGTCTGATATAGATCGGTAGTTCTGGTTGTCCAGCTACAGCGGTATCATGCTCATCTCTAATCTGGGTGGCATTATGTGTAATACTCAAGAAATTTAAACTTGAAACTTGAAATTTGAAATTTGAAATTGATTTATGAAAATTTGATAATTCGAATTTCGGGAGTATTCGCGAGAATGTTGCCTATCTATCCTATCTGGACCCGTGCTCGACGAAGTAAATACGTACTTGAACAGTCTCGTCGAGTTGAACGAGATAGTGTGATCCGATTTTCAGTTTGATGAGCCTAGTTCATCAAAAAGCGTGCCAAAGTGTGGTTTTCACTATTGATGAAACTAGTGTGACTTATCGAGACCTAAACACAACAAACCAAATTTGCTAGTTGATAGGTCTCGTTGAGCTGAACGTCATGGTGTTGTCCATTTTTATGTTTAACGACCCGAGAATCTCGAAAAGCGTAAAAAATAATATTTTTGTATTTTTGCTAAAACCTCAATATGCTATGCTTCTTTTTTCACCAAAATGCTTGGAAAGAGGCTTCTCCGCATTTTTCATCTACAGTGAGGGACTTAGCAATAAATTCTAAGCTTTGAGGGGCTAAATAACATCTTTTGTATGCTCTAATATTAAGGTCTCTAGGGTTTCCAAGAGGAAACCCTAGCTGCACCAAGTTGGAAACCACAGCCACCCCCACAACCTTTCCTCTCCTCTGCCATCATCCATGAGCGCCGCCGCCATCTGCCATCGCCGGTGATAGCAGGAAGAGTGAGAGATATCTTGTTCCTTGTTGGATCTCAGGTTGGGTAGAGGAATAAGTAACCAATCATCACCATCTTGCACCCTGACCCTTATGAGACTTTTATTTCTCTCTAGAGATCAATCCCATGGAATTTGACTACTAAGCTCTGCCGAGCGATGCCGAAAAAAGGAGAATCTCCATCTTCTTCTTCTTCTCAGACCAGAGGTAAGCCATCTCCCTCTTTTCTTGTTTTTCTTGCTTCAAAAGGCCCTCATATCTTCTCCTCATCTCTCTGTCACCCCTCTGGTGCAGTCTTGCCGCCGGAGAAGGTCGGGAAGGCACGGTTTGCATCTTAGGGCCACCGGAACCCTAGTTTGGCCGATTTCTATCGCGTGCCGAATTTGACCATCAAGATCGGGATCCAAAGCTTATGTCTTCTTCCGCTGATCTCCGGGAAGATCTCCACGAAGTTTGGAGACCCCTCGTGTAGCCGATCTTTGGGGAAAAAAAAAACCCTAGTTAGGGGTTTCTTGATCTGGCTGAATTGCTTCGCTCGGTACCACCGTTGATTTCAGCCGCCGGCCAACTATCCAGTTAGCCCCCTCTCGTCGAGAGCAAAATGACCATACCCGTTTTTGAGCCTCTGACCGACCAAAGTTTTCTCTCTCTCCATCTTGCACTCGGGCTGGCCGCAAGTGGTATCTCCGGCTATCCACTATTCCCCGATGCCGGCACAGGACTTGGTGGAGCTCCTGCCACCCCCAAGGACCCCCTCCAGCTGCTGCTTGCCCTCGAAGCCCGTTAGATCTCGAGCTCTGTGAACTTGATCTCGATCGAGCTCTTGGTGGCTTGATCTTGCTCCACCTTGCTCCGGCCAACTTTCAGGCCACTCCCCAGCCACAGCAAGGTGAGCCCTCGAACCCTCTCAATCTTCTGAGCATGATGCTCACTTTATTTTCCTATATGGTTGAGTGGATGGGTCAAAAGGGCACCCTAGGTCTTTAATGTATAGTGCAACTTGAGCCATTGCTGACCTCGGGCTTTGTGCCTTCTCAAAACAACAAGCACAAACTTTAGTAAGTTGAGGCCTATCTACTAGTGCTCTCGGATTAGCCTGAAAGTTCAGGATTGTTGTAACAAGTCATAACTTCACAAATTTGGAGATTTTATGTAATTTCTCGCTAGCCTAGGGGATTAAATGTAATTGTAACATCATGGGCGGTCTTGGGCAGCATGTACATGATCTCTGAACTTTTTGTTCGGGGTCCAACACCTTTCGTTGAGCGATAATCGAATTACGAAGCATAAATCAGCAAAATTGCCGGCATATCATCGTTTTGGCACAAATCGCGCAATTCGAGGAAGTTAAGTGACCAGTGGTGAATACCAGGTGTCCTTGGTCATTCCTGACACTGTCCTGGCTGGCCTAGTTACTTTAGTTTGTGTCGGTGACTTCCAGAAGCAAAAAGGGCATTACCGAAAGTGAACTTCAGTGTTTATGGCACCATTCGGACTTGGGGTTACACCTAGTGGATTGTTACTGCTTGGACAGCTTAAGTACAGTGTTCCAGGGCAGCATGTCAAGTTTCATTAAATTTGAAAGCCTGTAGGCACTAATCGAACTATAGTTGATTGATCGACGGATTACCGAAAATTTTGGCGGATCCCGGGTTTTAACTTTAGTCAGCGGTTTAACCAATTGGTACACTGTGAGTAAGTGGTTTGGGTATGAGTGAATTAGGTATTGATATTTGGTTATGATTTAGGCTCGAGCACCCAGGAGCATTCTCGCCAGCTGAGCAACGGATATCAGGACCACCTGACCCGAGGTGGGTACTCCGATTCGGGCATTGGCATAGTGTAACCTGACTCGGTACCGTAGTCGATCGGACCCGTTGGTTATCTTGCTAGCCTTTCTTCAGTTTCTATTCTCTACTCTATGATTATCTTTGCCTTACATATATGTGCCATGATTTTCAGTATTAGTAGATACTTCCAGTTATTGTTTGATTTATATCTCTTACTGCGACTATTATACTTGTCATTATTTCTGGATTACTGTGCATGTTAGAGTAGGAGAATATTGTTTCATTTATGACATTGTGGCACTATAGTTGACTTTGGATCCTATTTGGGAGTTCTCGGCTGTTCACCATATTCCGATCTATCGACCGCGAGCTTGAGCATCCATATTGAGATCGCCATACACTAGTTGTACATATTCACATTATACCGGTGGGCTGATCCCCCATATTGGTGTTCTTTAATGGTAGAATGGTCTGTTCGACCCGTGAGCCATTTTCTTTGGTTGCATCTGTGGGATCGGGTGATATTGAGCCTTTATTACAGTTAGCAGGTGTGGGTACATGTTAGATATGGTTTAGCATTAGCCTGAGGTTGTTGTGACTAACAGTGACACATGATTGGGTATATTTGCTTATTCATATGTTGACACATGATATAGTACTGCTTTCATATCAGTTATTCAGTTCTGTTGTCATATCAGCTTTACAGTTGTTTTTTTCATACCGTGGCACATGATTTGGTATATTTGCTTATTCATATGTTGACACATGATATAGAATTGCTTTCATATTAGTTGTTCAGTTCTGTTGTCATATCAGCTTTACTGTTGCTTTTTTCATACCGGTACTTATTATTGCTTTCATACTGCTTTACTGCCATTCGATTATAGTATACCAGTAGGTAGACTTGCTTGTCTCCGGCTCGTTATACCTACTCGGATATATTCAGTTGTGTCTTACACCCTTTGGTGACCCCCCTTTTTCAAGCCAGTCGGTGGTGAGCAGTCGGGATGATGATGTGAGATTTGTGCTATAGAGCTGTCCCGCTTTGCTAGCTAGTATGCTGGTTATCATGCTTGATTATATTCTGAGTTCTAGTTTTTGCATATTACTCTTTTATGTTATCCTAGCACTGTATTATGATTAGTCTTCCGCTTTTAACTATTATGTTTGGATTATTATGATGTTTAGTTATGAATCATGCTTTTGGTTTAGTAGTTGTTGATTATAGTTTAAGTTGTTTGAATTGTTAGTTGTAGACTCTGATTGCATTGATGTATCATTGTACTTGCCTAGCCGTGCATGTATAGGAGAAACTCCGTCCATTTAGAACGAGAATTCTTTATGCACGTGACGGATCTGGTCGCGTTATAGGAACTTGTTTTCAACTTTAATTTTTTTTAAAAAATTAGACCTCTTTTAAAATCCCGGGGCGTGACATTATGATTCAAAATGGTAGGAAATTGAGACAAAGACTTAGATGATGAAACGGACGGAGAAAGCACATTTCTAGAAGAAATAGTAAAAAGACTCTCAACAAGCAAAGGATGATTAGACAGAAAATTTTGAAATATTTAAAAATTTGAAATATTAGAGACAGGTGTAGAAGAAATAGAAAATTTTGAAAGACAGGAATAAGAAAAAACAGTTTCAACAAAAGTAACATGTCGAGAAATAAAAATCTTACCAGTGTTTAGATAGAGACAATGAAAATCTTTATGCTTATTAGAGAGCTCCGTAAAGACACAAGAAAGCGATCGACAAAAGAGCTTATGATCAGCAATATCCTGTAGATCAGGATAGCACAAACATCTAAAAACTTTAACAAGTTACAAATTAGGAAGGGCACAACCATGCAAAACTTCGTATGGCAATTGTCCTTTTAAAATAGAAAGGGAAGTAGTATGATTCACAAGAAAAACAACAGCTTGAATGGTATCAACCTAGAAATGAGGAGCAAGCATGCTTGAAAAAGTAGACTTCGAACAATATTAGATAAGTGTCTATACTCTCTCTAGGCTAGGCCATTTTGTTGAGGTGTGTGTGAACAAGAGAATATATGAATAATTCCATTTTGTGAACAAAGAGTAGAAAACCTTTCATTTACATACTCCTTACTATTGTTAGATTGAAAATTTCTGATTAAGTTATGAAAGATATTTTCAACGATAGTCTTTAATTCTAGAAATTTTTCAAAAACTTCGTATTTAAATTTTAAAAGATAAATCAAGAATAACTGAAATAATCATTGATAAAAATAATAAAATATTTATAAGTTGAAATTGAATGAACAACTGATTGTCATACATCACAGTGAACAATGTGAAAAAGAGAAATAGACAGATTCTGAACATAAAAAGAAAGTTTAACAAGTTTGCCCATATTATATGCATTACAGACAGATAATTTTAGAGCAAATTATTATAAGAAACAATTTTATTATCTTTAATAAATTTAAAAAGAACACGAAGATTATGATGACCTAATCATCTATATCAAATGTCTTCACTAAACCTAGATGCAATAAGCGCGAGCTATTGCTTATGTTGGAAAAATCCGGTACTCGCCCCGGTACCAGATTCTCTGAATCAGCAACCCGCTTCGATACCGCAATCCGCTCTGGTACCGACTAGAGTTGGGATTCCGCAGCGAAAACGTCAAATCAAATTTTTACCATAAATCCGTCCTCTCAACAAAACTGGAACCAATACAACCACAAAGAGAAGAAAAACCAATACAAGAAAATATGCGGGTGAAATAAGATTTATTAACCAAGAGAAGAATTACACCGATTACACAGACTTTTCTTCTGCAATAGAGTAGCTTCAACCCGAGCCCTCCTCCTGAATCTCTCTCACCCTTCTCTCGTCTTCTATAAACCTAGAAGACTATGGGTGTAGCTAAATCCTAACCCCCACCACCTCCATGGGTGTTACCACCATCATGGATGTGGATACCACTATATGGGTATGGCTAAATCCTAGCCCCTACCACCTCCATGGGTATTACCACCACCGTGGGTATATCTACCTTAACACCACTTTGCTGTGGATACCACTATATGGGTGTGCTTAAATCCTAACCCCCACCACCTCCATGGGTATTACTACCATCGTGGGTATATCCTCCTTAATACCACCGTGCTGTGGATACCACTATATGGGTGTAACTAAATCCTAGCCCCCACCACCTCCATAGGTATTACCACCATCGTGGGTATATCCTTCTTAACACCACTGTAAAATAATAACACATATGCTATATTTATAGCTTACATTCAAAGCTATCCAAATCATAATCTAAATAGATTTCTATTCTAATTAATATTTAAATCTTAACAAACTTATCTTTTTAAAATTTAAATATTAACCTTAATCCAACTAGGATTCAATTACAAATCTAATCAAATCCTAACAGCTTATTTCCTACACTTGCAACTTAAGAAAAAATTGAATAGAGTGATATTTTCGAACTACGATATTGAAAAAGCTATGTCCCTGTTTCCTTGTCATTCACAGAAAACTCAAAAGAGTCAAATACGAAAAGGAAATTATTATCATAATAAAATTGACAAATAGAAAGTAAATTTCGTTTAATAGAAAGAGCAATAAAAACGTTTTAAGAGTAAAGGAGTTGGAAAACGTATGTAATTGTATTTTACCTGTCTAAATAATGTTAAGTAATTTTTATTACCAACAAAAAAATTATTCAGCATAAAATTTAAAAGATAAGAAAATACCAAAATTAGTGATCATATGATTAGATGGTTTATTACCTGAATACCACACTTTTTCATTAGATTCATGAAAGCTCCAGCGAAAGTTTAAGAAATACCATTTACAAGAAGCAATGTTAGATCGATTCCATTACAAGTCTTAAGCAAACTTGTTGACTCATTTTATTTATATTTGTAAATAAATATTTTTAAATCTAAAAAAAAAATCTGTCAAACTTTTCCTTTTCATACGAATTCTTCGTCCACTAATCACTCCAAAAGTATCGTTGTCCTTGTTGTCCTTTCTCACAGGGGAAAAAAAAAAAAAAAGGGCCCACAGACATTTACCCTAGCATTGAGAAATCAATAGGGGAGACTTTGGATACAATTGTTAATTGGGGGTCAAGCATATGATTCTCCAAAAAAAAAAAAAAAAAAAAAAAAAAAAAAAAGAAGAAGAAGAAGAAGAAGAAGAAGAAAAAAAAAGGACTTAACTCTTTCAAAAAAAAAAGAGCTTAAAAGAAGAAAATGGGAGAACTGTTTGGCACCCACAAAGTGATGTTATATGAAACCACAATATTTTTTCTTTAAAAAAAAAATTATGTGTTAAAGCGTAACGATAAAAATTGAATCTAAAAAAATTAATACAGAAAAAAAGAAGAAGAACATACGGAGATTTGCATGATTTAATTATTAATCTATGTTTACGGATAAAAATAAAGTAAAAATTTTTGTTAATGCCGAAAGGAAATTAAGTACAATTAAGATACTGGAGTGTCCTCCATTGGTTGACTTAATTAATTAAAGCATGGTCTAATTAAAGCTGCAACCTTATCAAGGTGGCTATAGCATGTATGTATATATAAGAGTTTCAATTAGAATCATAGTCTAATTGAACTCTTATTCAAACTCTCTCTCTCTCTCTCTCTCTCTCTCTCTCTCTCTCTCTCTCTCTCTCCTCTCTCTCTCTCTCTCTCTCTCTATATATATATATATATATATATCAAACAAATTTTAATTCCATCTTATTCTAATTAGATTGAAATTTAATTTGAATTTAGATAACTATAAATTTAAACAAAAGATCTAACATTATGCAACTCCAATAAGAAGTCAGATTTGAATTTGATGCCCTTAATTCAATCACCCAAGACTAAATTTGATTAAATTTTGCACAAATTTAGATCAACCGGCTTGTGTAATTCATTTTTGAATGTTGTACAGTGAGAGTATGCATCACATATATACGTCGAGAATTTTCCATTGATAAAAATTTGATACGAATTGCTGGAATTTCATGATGAACCTATTCAATTGAATTTTTACTATAAATTTGAATTTTTACTATAAATTTATTACCTCAATAAAATTGATACAACTATTAAAAAATCAAACAACAAAAGCACCAAAAAGAGATGACTTAAGATCAATTATCAAAAAAAAAAGGAAAAAAAATTAAATATGGAGTCTCGCTATTATGCTTGTACAAGTACCAAGCAATTGGTACTCATAAATTTTCTACCGTTAAATTTATTTTTATGACTAATTTTATTTCTTAGATAATTTTATTCTGTCAGCCACTCACTTAACCCAAGAGATTCCTAATTGCATATTTTTTTTTTAATAGTTAAAAACTTACAAATATTAATAATTTAATATTTTTATAAATATAGAAGCTTAATTCTTAAACATGACTCATCTTTTTCAATTTGATCTCTTTTTCTTAATTTCTCTCTCTCTCTCTCTCTCTCTTATCTTTTAACTAGAAGAACAATGCCAGTCTCTCTTTTAGACCTATCGTCACGCACAAGCTGCATGGACGTTAGCTAGAAGACCCAGTCTCTCTTTTAGACCTATCGTCACGTCACGCACAAGCTACACGCGTCCATGCTAATTATGTTGTACTCAGTACTCCCAAATGCTAAGCCTACGACTAAAAAAAAGACTCTAATCTCTCGCTCCAACCCCTTATCTAGGGGTATATATAAATGTACATCCCTAAATAGAGTGTATATCTTACACTTTATTTATTTAAGAGTGGGGTGAATTTTACCGGTCACTTCAAAGTGATCAGTGAGTTAGTTTTCACCCTTAGATGGAGTGTAGTGTGTGATGTACACCCCATTTGGAGTGTACAAGTAGCATTGTCCCTTATCTAGAGATGGTAGGGTTTACCATTTTTTTTAAAAGAAAAATTAGAAAAAAAAAAAAAAAGTATGTGCAACTTTATATATAGCTAGGCTATACAATTTAATCCATCCAATTCAAGTAAAACTAATTAATACTACGTACTTGTCTAATTAAATTCTCAAACTTATTTTAATTTAAATTAGAATTATCTAAAAATTCTAATCTAATTAAAATTTAGCACGACTACTTGTACACTCTTAGATTGTATGTACATGTTACATCCCATTTATTCATAGATTCTTATTTTTTACTTGTATTATTAATTTTTTATTTTTTATTTTTAACTAAAATTTTTTAAAAATTTATGAATTCTAGAATGCATGAAGTGTAAAATTTATAGGCATATATATAGAAAGCCTTCTTTTTTTTTTTTTTCAGAATTTAATGTAATTTGTAGATAACTACAAATCTAGCTAAATTCTATTACCATATAAAAAAGAAGAGGGAAAAATAAAAAATAAAAAGTTGATAGAGAATATCTCACTTTAGATCATCACTAGACAAATTTGTGTCATCTTGTTATACCTTTTACAGGAGTAAATGGACTTTACTTACACATGGATTAATTAGTGCGTTTGGAAGCGGAATGGAACCGGGAATAAGGAGTTTATCCTCCTTATTTTACTAAACGCATCTGGAATCATCTAGTATTACTTATCCCAGTACAACTAGAATAAGCTGGTATAACAAATTCTCCATATTATTTTAATATTTTATTTTTTACTATTTTATCCTCCTTCCCTCTCGCCCCATCCCTTTCCCACTTCCCGAGAGCATTGATTGCTCCTCCTCTCTCTCTTTCTTCTCCATTATCTCCTCTCCCTCTCTTCTCCATTACAGGAAACCAAAAACTCTCTCTCCTCTCTCTCTCTCTCTCTCCTCCTCCCCTCCCCGAGCCCGGCCCCTCGAGGCCCCCGGAGCTTGCGCGAGCTCCGCTTTCTTCTTCCTCTGCCCCCCGAGCCCGGCCCCCCGAGCCCCCCAAGCTCGGCCGAGCTTGCGCTCCTCCGCTTTATATATATATTTAAATATATATATATATATATATATATATATATATATATATATATATATATATATATACTTTTATATATATATTTATATTTATATAAATATATAAATTTTATATTATATATTTATATAAATATAAATATAAATATTTATATTTATATTTATATATAAATATAAAATTAAATTTATATTATTTAAATTTTATTTTAAAATTTAAATATAAAATTTATATTTTATATTTAAATTTTAAAATATAAATTTAAAATTTTATATTTTAAATTTTAATTTTAATTTGAGAAAATAAAATGTTAAATTAAATATTTTTTTAAAATAATATAATTTAATTATGATTATAATTTTATTTTTATTTTTTAAAACCATTAATCTATTAATTAAAACGAACTAATTAGATTTTAACAACTTTTATCACATATTAACTCTTGAAGGCAAAAATATAATTTTATTAACTCTTTAACAAATTTATATTTTATATTTAAATTTTAAAATATAAATTTTAAATTTTAAATTTTAAATTTTAATTTTAACTTGAGAAAATAAAATGTTAAATTAAATATTTTTTTAAAATAATATAATTTAATTATGATTATAATTTTATTTTTATTTTTTAAAACCATTAATCCATTAATTAAAACGAACTAATTAGATTTTAACAACTTTTATCACATATTAACTTTTGAAGGCAAAAAGGTAATTTACCCAACTTATCCTCTTTATTCCTCTTATTCCTCATTATTAAACCAAACACAAAATCTCTTATCCCTGGAACCATCCCAAATACTTTTTCGGTACTTTATATTTATCCCAGGTTTAGCTAATTCTACCTTAATCCGATTCCAAACGCACCTTTAAGATCATGAATCGATGTAGATATCAAAAATATCGTCAAAATATAATTAAATATTTTTATTAATAAAATATTAATTTAATTATTTTTTATAATATATATTTTTTATTATTTATTTTAAAATTTTAAATTGTAAGCTATGTAATAGTGTCAGTCTTAATATCAATTTTAATATTTTATGTAGCAGTGGTATGTCATCGTCTATGTGTCAAATCAATTAAAATTATTTTTTAAAATAAAATAAAATAATTTTTAAAAAAATATATTAACATGGAATAACTAAACTCAAGAGAGAGGTACAGTTTGATTAATTGAAAAATTAGTGATAAAATATGTATGCATGCTATATTTTAGACTTATTATTATTATTATTATTATTATTATTATTATTATTATTATTATTATTATTATTATATAATTTTTTCACTGCGCATTATATCAAATCATCAACCAATCACAACATGTGGATGGAGATGTTGGACCAATGAGAGTTGCTGTTTCAACGTTCAAGTCGAGCCTCGTAGCTCATCTCACCACTGCGCTGTATCGTCATTGTAGCGTCATCTACTCGTCACCCTCAAAATAGTGTATATTTTATTTTTTATTCATTTAATAAAACCTTAATTATTATATTTTTAAAAATACCAAACAAAAACAATTAATGTATATAAGTTTCCTATTCTTAACTCATTGATTAATTTTATTTTTTTAATTATACTATTTTATTATTTTTTTTCGTCTAAAAATTAAAAATTTATAAACTCCAATAATTTTATAATTTTAAAAGCATAAAAATTTATTTTCATTTAATAGATAGAATATTTTTATATATCACATTATTGCTTTAAATAAAATTGTACTAAAATTTTCAAAAATATTTCAAAAAATATCTCTTGATTGTAATTTTTTATTTTTTAATTAAAAAATTTAACAGATGAAAATATTTATTTTCTGGAAAAAAAAAAACTAAATATTTTATTTTATTTTTTAAGAATTTAATTGAGGAAAAAATATTTTGGTGTACGTATAAGATGCACCTGGAGTGCGCAAAATTGGAAATCATTATGAGAGTGGTCAAAGTGGAGTTGGGTCCACACATTTTGGTTTCTTGCCGTGGACCACATAAATCATCTTCGTGTTCACTTCGTGCGCCACATTTTATTTTCTTCACGCGTTAAGCCTTCATTTTCAAAATCAAATCTCCATTATTTTAAACATATCTATTAAATAATTTTATTAAACAATGCGAACCAATCATTTTTTCAGTGTCTAGAGCTCAAGATTTTTCATTGCCTCTAAATTTTTTTTTTTTTGATGTTTTTTTTTTATTTTTAGCACTTTTTATCATGTTTTAATTCAAAAATTTTTGATAAAATTATTACATAAATTTAAATTAAATAATAAAAAAAAAAGTAATTAGCCTTACGTGATTCAAATTTGGAATCTCGTGATCTCGCTTAGACTCCCTCACGTTTGAGTTTATAAAGAATAATATTTCTATATTTTTTTATATTTAATAAAATCTATAAAAGATATTTTATAAAAAATAATTTTACGGCTTAATAAAAATGTGAAAAAAAAATATTTTTTGAACTGAAACTTATTTTCAGATAGTTTTTTTGATCAAACCAAACACCCTCTGAGCTCTTTTGAAATGGATGCTCAACTTTACATATATTTTTTTTATATAATTCTATTTGTATTTTAATAAAATTGTAATTATTAAATTATTCTTTCAAAGCACCAAATTGAGATATATAAATTTATTCCTACAAGTTGACTACTAAATACTGATAGATAGTTGGCAGTTAAATTTTTACTGTTATAACCATTAGACCATAAAAAATAATTTTCTTAAATAATTTTAAATTTTATAATTTATAATTTATGTAGAATGAAACGAAATTTAAAATAAAAATATTAGAAATGATAAATGATGTTGTATATATATAGTGAAAAAAATAAATTTATTTATTTTAAAAATAAAATTATTATTTTGTAGAAGAAAAGTCAATTATGACTTGCTTAACTAAAATAGAAGAATGTATTTGCAAAATAAGCAATTTGAGGTATATTTGGAGTGCAATTCCATTAAAGAGCTCTTCAATGGGATCTAGTTGAGATAGTTTGTTTAGCCATATTATTCATCTAACTTTTGAATCTTAAATATTTTTTTTTTAATTTAACAATATTGGAACATATTGGACAACATATTTAGAGAGATCTCAATATGGATGTAAAAAGGTCCTCTGCTCATTTTCCATATATTTGATAACTAAAGGTTTCCATATATTTATATATATATATTTCCCGAGTCCGGCTAGAATACTATCGATAGCACCAAATAATTGGTGCTATCAAGTTTTCAGCCGTCAGATGAAAAGATATGCGGTTGGGATTATAGTGGTCTCCTAAGATTTTTACTATTCAACCAACCACCTAGTAAACCCTAGGGGTCACTATAATTCCAACTGCATATTTTTTCGTCCAACGACTAAAATTTGATAGCACCAATGGCTTGGTGCTATCGATAGTATTCTAGCCTAATTCATATTTCCCAAACTTGTCATTCCAAGAATTTGTATAATTTTGGGCCGGGCTTTGGGTACATAGGTTGACTAGACTTTTAAAATTTAGGCCCAAAATAATTTTTAGAATGAACCAAAAACCAAGCCTAAATCCCAAACTTGTTTGTGTTTGTGTGCATGCCCATATTTGCTCATATATACTAGTGAAAGAACCAGCACAATATTATGGTCGTAAAATATTTTTATACTGAATTTTAATTAATATTTTTATATATTTATATTATTTTATTAGCATGATTATTAATTATAAAATTTAATTAAACTGGACTTATGTACGCCAGTAATAATAATTAGAATTAAATATTTTGGATTGTGATTTGAGTTCTAGAAGTTATTATTCTTAGCGGGTCGGGTTGTAACAAATGTTATTAGAGATGAATACTAGCCGAAAGTATGAGAGTTAAGTGCTTTGCGGGGCAAAGTGTTACACCACGGGTTTAATGGGAACCACCTCTTGAACCCATAAAAGTCACATCTAAAATCTCATATAATCTGGTAATTCTTACATGTTATGGTAATTCTAACCTGTTATATATCTTTGATCTGTTTTGAACCCGACGAGAATGTCAGAGTCTAAATAGAGAGTTTATAACACTCTAATAGTCCCATATCGAACGGAAAAAAAAAAATTATGATTGAATATATGATGTCATACACGCTAATAATAATAACTAGACTTAAATATTTTGGGCCGATTGTTTGAGTCCAACAAATTATTATAGTTGGTGGGTGGGATCGTTACTGTTATAATTCTAACTTTATATTCTTTCTTCATCCAAGTACTGAAAACTTGATAGTACCAATTGCTTTGTGCTATCCTATATCTATTAAACTCAAAAGGTCCATTATCATCCTAATATTATATCATTTCATTTCAAAATTATTATATATATATATATATATATATATATATATATAAAATAGATAATAGATATGCAAGTAGAGGTGTTGATATTTAGGTTACAAACTAAAAACTAAATCAAGCCAATCCGAATAATAATGAGTTTTGGCTCAGCTTAATTTGGTTTTTATTTTGGTTTGATTTTTAATATAGTTTGGTCCTAAGTTTTGGTTCGGTTTTTTAAAATTTTCAACCAAACCAAACCGAAACATAATTAGTTTTTATACACTTACATCTATATTAATTATGCTATTATAAAAAAAAATAGAGTAGTTTTGAGGGTTGGCCAGCCTTATTCTTGTTCGAGGATTCCATTTCAAGTGTCCGAACTTTGAACCCAAAAATTCTCTAATCATGATTTTATGTTCTGAAACCCTAAACCCTAAACCCTAAACTCTTTAGATTCGGAACCTGATACCTTTGTATCAAGATTTAATCCCTTCATTTTATTTTAGGCTGCTTTGGATTCAGATATAAATTAGAATTACTTGTTTTAAAAATAAATATAAATTTAGAAATAAATAGGAACAAGATAAATTTTACGTTTGGATGAAAACTGAATTACTCCTAGAAATAAGAAAAATAGTATTTGGATAGTTAGATTGGAATAGTACGAATAAAATTAATTATAATTTTAAAATAATAATATTTTATCTAAATAATTAATATAAAATATTAATTAAATAATAATTTAATTTATTTAATTAACTATTGCCAGATAATCTTGAATATTAATTGATAAAATAATTAATAATAATGAGTATTATTAATAAATAATTTAATTAATTACAAATAATTTAATAAATTAATTAGTTAATTATCAAATAGTTAGATAATTAGTTAATAAAATAATTAGATTAATAAAAATATTATATTAATTAAAGAGTTAATACAATAATTAAAATTATATTTACTTTAATTAAACTTATTTTCAATTAATTGATAAAATAATCAACAATAATGAGTATTATTAATAATAAATAATTTAATTAACTAAAAATAATTTAATACTTTAATTAGTTAATTATCTAAATAATTAAATAATTAGTTAATAAAATAATTAGATTAGTTAAAATATTAGATTAATTAAAGAGTTAATACAATAATAAAATTATATTTACTTTAATTAAGCTTATTCTTAATTAATTGATAAAATAATTAAAATAATTAGTATTATTAATAATAAATAATTTAATAATTTAATAATTTAATTAGTTAATTATCTAAATATTTAAATAATTAGTTAATAAAATAATTAGATTAGCTAAAATATTATATTAATTAAAAATTTAATATAATAATTAAAATTATATTTACTTTAATTAAATTTATTTTTAAATAAAAATAAGGCTTGTTTTAGAAAAATACTGGAACAATAGTTCTAACCTTATACCAATTTATTTCAGAAAAATAAGAATTATTATTTTCATCTATAATTAAATATTTTTAAAAAATAAGACTGAAATACAGTACAGTACTACATGCAATGAGTCAACCTTGCAATCTCAAATCAATCACATAAAACATCAATCACCAGCTCACTTTAAAGTTGTCAATTTGTATCACATCTGTTGGATAAGCAATATCTGACCGTACGTGTATTAATACTTATCCTTGTTATTTTGTCCCGTTCAATTATTATTTTCAATGTTATTATAAATGGTGTTATTTAAATTTTATTCTAAGTTAGTAAGGTATACTCTATATTCTCTATATTATTTTCACATGTACACTTTTTCCTTCGCAAATATATTAAATAAGTCTCTTAATTTTGTAACAACTACGAGATAACATTTTTTTTCTTGAGAAGTTTCTTATACTTAAAAAATATGCTCAACTTGAGATATTAGTAAAACAGATTTATTTTCTATATTTTTATACTATATAATAAATGATTGGAGTTAACAAGTATAAATTCAAACTTGTCCTTCTTAATTACCCCATCTTCAAAATGCACATTTATATAATCACATTTAAACAATATAATTTTTACCTTTTAATTATAGTACAGTACAATAATATCTAATTATGCAGAATCTCTTTTGACAGGATTTTAATACTTTGCACACAAAAAAAATTGAGGTACAATTACTACAACAACAATATTACTATTTTGAATTTTTCATTTCTCCTCAATATTTTTTTGTATGAAATTTTATATAATTTTTATATCACTTTATTGTTATTAGAGGACCCTCGGCAATCATTGAATTTGGACCTGTTGGTAATTATTGAATTTTATGTGACAACTTTCTATTCTCTTCCTTTAAAAAACAATTGTGAATCTATTTAAAGATTGACAAATCATGTGGCATCTAAACTATTCATGAAACTATATATATATATATATATATATATATATATATATATATATATATATATATATATATATATATATATATATATATGCTCCACATCAAACCTTTGTACTCATGATTATATACCTTGATGTTTTGAATATATTTTTTGTAAATAACTAAGTTTAGCTCAATACACTTATTGAAAGTAAAAATATGGCACGCACGTAGACCATTAATTAATTTATAAGTTTAAAAACTTACGCAGAGATCAAAATTAAATGGCATGTAGACTAGTAATTAATTTATAAATTTAAGAATTAGTAATTAATTTATAAATTTAAGAATTTACGCGGAGATCAAAATTAAATATTACATATCAATGAGCTTGTACTCATATTATATATGTAATCCAAAGTTATAATTTTACGGTCATCTAGTGCATGACCAATATGAAAAAAATAAGAATCTTTTAGACAAGTCAGTAATAAAGGTTTCAACATTATGTAAGTAGCGAGAGCAAAATATTATGCTCTGCACAATTAAATAACCTACAACAGCCGAATCTTCTTGATGTCTTTTATTTCGATGATTTCAATCTTAAAAAGAAATTTAATAAATAAAAGTAAGGACCAAAATAAATAAACCACAAAAAATTAATATTTAATTAAATTACTAGGTGAATCTTAATAAGCTTCGGGGTCTTGATTTCAATTCTAATCTGCATATAGAATTTGAACCGGGCTACCCTATGATCGTGATTTGATCATCATTAGGTGGTGATAAACCACGCCTTATGACGAAAGGGGAGCATTACGTCCAATCAAGACAGCAGTCTGCCCTCTAATAGAGGGTGCTATGGAAAAAATTAGGCACTGAACCTCATGGTGAGTTGTGCTCGCAAGCAGAGAAGAATTTAATCTTCATCAAATTATTACTGTGGATTGATTAGCTGATACCGCACTTGATGAAATGTGAAAATCTGAACTTCCTTTATTTATTCTGATGCTATACTTGATGAACTCCCTATATCTGACCCTCTTTCCCCCCCCCCCCCCCCCCCCCCCCCCTAAGGTTAGAAAGGTGAGACAACATATTGATTAATGGGATACCATTACGGTATGACTGGATGGAACTCAATTAGATGTAAGGGCCCTCCCAATGGATGTATGGGAAAATGGATTAGCAATGGATTACTTTAGGACTCCAACTTCATGGGAAAGGAGAAGGTGAAAAGCTTTTCACTATATGGAAACCTATGGGCAAAGGAAAGGCTTGAAAACTCTCTTTAAAAAGCACTAACGTATTTGAGAAAGTATCTTGTGTTAAGCAAGTACCATCCCGCCAATTGCTCGTTAGATGCAATTGGAATAAGGGATGACTGCTTTTAGTAAGAACCTGCCCGCCATTGACCCTCAAAAGGTCAATGGAATAAGGGCAGCCTTTCCCCTTCAGCACCTGCCGTTAAGGCAGATGCGCTTTTCCTAAAAAAAAAGGAACTTTTTTCCTCCAAAAAAATAGGGATTTTTTTGCCTCAAGTAAAACGGATCCATACGAAATCTTATGCCGTATGGAGCCATCGTCGCTTTCGACCCTTCTACTTTCCCAAAATAAGGAGAAAGCGAAGGGCTGCGCGGGGTGTTATCGTTCCCCGAAGTGCCCGAACAGATGCTTGCATTCTACCATCTGGAGCACTCCAATTGCTGCCTTCTTGTCCTTCCTCTAGCAAGTGATTTGATGTTGATAGATGTTCATAAATTGTCTTAGATTTACCTAAATGCCCTATGATGACTACTCCCTCTTAGTATCTTTTGATGTGATATTACTTTTGATATGATGTCCTTAATCACTTGGTAAATAATACCGAAAAATTATGAAATTTAGTTTCTAAATAGTTCTAATAGCATAGATCATGCTTTACGAAGTCGATCGTCGAATCGGATGTTCTATCATTGAAAACAACTTGCAAGCACGGAGGCCTCCGTACTTTCGAAAGCACATGAGATGTACTCTAAATAATATTACATTGTTTTTTTTTTTGTGCGATTTTGTATGACCAGGGATACCTATTCCTCTGAAGTGACTTCTGTAATCTGGTTATTGTTATTTAAAAATGCCACTCAATGGACCATCAAAGCCCAAGACCATTCCTCCTTAGCATCATAGAAAAGCTCGCAGGAAAACTCCACGGAGGACGAAAAATCTGCAGAAAACCATGGGCAAAAAAAAAAATTCCAATATACCGGAAACGCATCGCAGAAAGGAAAGGGAACTTAACAGAAGCCATGACAAAAGGCAACGGAAACTTAACAGTATGCCGAAAATTCATGCGGAAACCAAAATACCCCGTGGGGAAAAAAAAAAAAAAAAAACTGCAAATGGAGGGGAGTTAGTATATAAGACTTATGAAATACCAAAAACCATATCTTCTAAGTAATTTTGGGAAATTGTGGGAAATCTCTTTTAAAAAAATATAACATCATATCAAAAGTAATATCACATCAAAAGATACTAAGAGGGAGTAGTCATCATAGGGCATTTAGGTAAATCTAAGACAATCTATGAACATCTATCAACATCAAATCACTACGAATTTTCTACATTTGGGCCGAAGGTAGTCCCTTCGCTACACTTAAACAAAACTAATAAGTTCAAGTCATTTGCATAAAAGAGTGAAGAAGGGAATTGAATTGAAAAATTTATTTGAAGGAAACCCACTTAGAAGGCCATAAAAAGGCAATTTCAGCCATTTTCTTTGAGTTGAGGTAAGGAGGATAACCATTAGGTACCACAAAAAACGATATAGGCCGGCCTTTGAGAACGTTTTCTACTTTGATTGCTATTCCCATAGTGATTGCTGCCTGTGGCTAACTAGCCGTTTACTGCATTCCTTTCTTTCTCTTCCCTATCCCGTGAATTGGGACTGAGGCTGGACTAGCCGAGCCTTTCAACTCTTGCTGGACTACCTTTCTATCGATCCCATTCCCCAACCTTCCAAAGATTAGCTCGTGCCTCTCCCGGTATGGAAGCCAAGATGCCAATTATTTCTAGAAAGCTCGGTTATTCATATTCCATACATATGAACATTAAACGAATTTGAAAACACTCGGACTAGGTGGATTGTACTTTTTATGGCCTTCTACTATTCCCGTAACGAAGGGAGGCACTCCTCTGAGACGGATACTGATGCACTGCTTGTGAGCGGTAAAGAATCTATGAATTTTTAGCATGAATGAAATTAACTATGAGAGGGATTTCCCCACGAAAGAATCCCCTATTCTTGCTATTATCCTATTTATAGCTATTTCCCTATCTTTTTCCTCTCTTCCTCTTAATATGGTCTTGCGAGATGCAAAGCCGGACCAAAGGGGCTCCGTTAATTATTTAACGAAATTGGGTAGGGTATACTACTTACTTATAATAATAAGAGGGGAACAAAAATCCTTGCGCCCGGGCTGTAGGGTCCTATTCTTGTGAACCCTACCTTATATATCCGTCGGATCGGTTCGTATATACTGTTAGCTAAGGCTCACGGCCACTTTGATCTGTAAGGAAGACAAGACACTTTTATACCTCGACGCGCCTTTCCACTATTTTGACTCCTTTGATGCAATTATGAACGGAACGGAACTTTCTCGATTCCAATGCAACTTATCCTTTTGGAGCTGACGTAACAAACTACGCGAGCCTCCCGATGAAGCCAACAGAAATCCTATCCGAAGAGGCGGTTCGCCGCACACGAAGTTCGGAAGAGGCGCAAGCAGCGGACGCCTCGGAGAAAGAGAACCGAGTAGGGGAAGAGACGGTTCGGCACACACGTCAGGTTCGGAGGCAGCATAGGAGAACCCCAAGCATCGGAGAAAGAGCAGCGAGGTTCGGAGGCAGCTTAGGAGCACCCGAAGCGTAAAACGACGCCACATCAGCAAAATGAACGGGAGAACGACACGTCACCCTAACAAAACTGAGAAATAGTTATTTGATAGATATATTTCTCAACCGAGTACATTCAATGGTATTACACTAGACCAACAAGTTTGGTCTCACCAACAAAAGAGAATAGCCAAATACTTTGATCTCACCAGCAAAGGTGAATAGCGAAATACAGTATAACGTCTATCCTCTCAGGCTGCGTTTGGTTCGGATATAAAAAAATTTTGGTTATACCGGGATAGATATAAGTTATGGTATTAGCAGGAACTAACGTAAATTTCTGTTTGGTTGGGTTTAAGAGTTATACCGGGTATAAAGAAAATTGTGTTTGGTAAATTATATAGGAATAAGAAGAATAGAGAGGATTAAAATTTTAATTTAAAATAAAAAATTTACTGATATGATTTTAAATATTTAATTTAAAATATTTATTATAAAATTTATTAAAATTTATATTTTACTTATATAAAAAATAAATTATTAAAAAAATTGGTTTTTGAAAATTTATAATTTTTTAAAAATTCAAAAAATTGTATATAAAAATAGGTATAAAATTAAAAATTTTAAACATTTAGTATAAATTTGTATAGATTAATAAATTATAAAAAAATTAAAAAATATAAATTTTTAAATTTATTAAAAAAATAAAATTTTAATTTTTTAAATTTATTAAAAAATAAAATTAAAATTTATTAAAAATAAAACTTTTCTTGCCCTCACAAAGTGAAGAGCTACTATCCATACGATTGATTTATCATCGAATGCATGTATATAGAAATAAAATATAGGAATAATTGCCTGTGTAACCCTGAAATCTGAAGAAATATTTGATTTACCTCTCATATTTTTTTCTTTCCAATATGCCCTTCATACGTTCCACCGTTATTAAAAATACCCCTACCATTTCCCTTTGTTAAGTTAACTAGAGTTAAACTAGAGTTAAATAATAATCGGAGTTGAAAACTATCAGATATACTTATTTTGTCCGGGTTTAGGGTTTAGGGTTTAGGGTTTAGGATTTTTTAGGGTTTTAGGATTTAGGGTTTAGGGTTTAGGGTTTTAGGCTTTAGGCTTTAGGGTTTTTTAAGGTTTTAGGGTTTAGGGTTTTAGGGTTTTAGGGTTTTAGGGTTTAGGGTTTTAGGGTTTTAGGGTTTAGGATTTAGGGTTTAGGGTATATTTGAAAGGGCAAAATAGTAATTACACACAGATAACGGCAGTTCCAAACGGTACACTAACAGAGTTTAACTTCAGGGGTATTTTGGAAAGAAGTTGGAACGTAAGAAGGATAGTTTTAATATTAGCCTTCTAAGAAAGGTAAATCTAAAAACAGAAAAATTTGTAGGGGTATATAGGAAATTGCCCCTAAAATATACTAAATACTTTAAACTAGTAGGATTGATAACACCCAAATTACATCCCAAGATCTTGTTACCATAAGTCTATAACACATACATGACCATATAGAGGTCCAAACTCACTTTCCAATTTATGTACTAATGTTTTTATAAATTATTTTAAAAATGGCCCTAAACAAGGCCCCAGGGCCATACTTTTTCTTTTTCAAAAATTTCCGGTCAAAGTCCAATCCAAAGCCGAAAAAATTGATCTGGGCCAGGCTTGGGCTTATCATTCCTATGTAGAAGTAATTAGTCCAATGCAACTTTTGCAGCTGAATTTATATAGTGAATGAATAAAACAGACAATGTGCTCTATTTATCTAAAAAAAAAAAAAAAAAAAAAAAAAAAAAAACCAAGTGTGATGCAGGGCATCTTAGTAATTAAATTGTAAGATTGTAAAGTACAAGTGAGTGAAATCATACAGACTTTAATCACTAGTTCAAAATTCAAAAATAAATTTAAAATAAATTCAAATCAGACATGTCTAATTCATAATTACACATTATGATAAGATTATCGACAAATTTATCTTTCTACTCTTTAAAATTAGTTAAAAACACTTGGCCCTAATAAGGGATGATACTTTTGCTGCAATAAGAAATAGTTACTATAAGGCATCTAGGTACATGATAGATAAAAATATAAGATTGTAAAGTGCAAGTGAACTTAGTATATTATTGTAAAGTGCAAGATTATTGATAGATTATTGATAAATTATTCTTTCTACTCTTTAAAATTAGTTAAAAACACTTGGCCCTAATAAGGGATGATACTTTTGCTGCAATAAGAAATAGTTACTATAAGGCATCTAGGTACATGATAGATAAAAATATAAGATTGTAAAGTGCAAGTGAACTTAGTATATTATTGTAAAGTGCAAGATTATTGATAGATTATTGATAAATTATTCTTTCTACTCTTTAAAATTAGTTAAAAACACTTGGCCCTAATAAGGGATGATACTTTTGCTGCAATAAGAAATAGTTACTATAAGGCATCTAGGTACATGATAGATAAAAATATAAGATTGTAAAGTGCAAGTGAGCTTAGTATATGTTTAATTATTTTCGACTCGAAAAGTAATTTTTTGCTTGTTTAATTGTATGTAAAAAATTTTCTCCTAATATACTATCAAATAGTATTTTACTTGTTATATAGTGTTACAAATATACTACCATTTATCATATTAAATACTTATCATGTAATATATATATAATATATATATATTATATATATATATATATATATATATATATATATTATATATATATATATATATATATATAAAAGTGAGCATCTATGTTTTGAAAAGTATGTGCTTCTAGGTTTTTAATTCTTTGATAAAATAATGTGTGGTTAGATTGATAGTGTGCCCTTTGGATTAAGTGGGTGGTTGGTAAAATAGAATGATTTAAGAAATAAAATTAGTCAAAATGATAGATCTAACAGTAGAAAACTTATAAGCATCAATTGCTTGGTGCGTGTACAAGCATATTAGCCGGACTATACATAGAATCTGACCAGTGATGCTACTAATTTTCTAGCCCTTGGATGAAAGGATGTGCGGTTAGAATTATAATAGTTTCCTAAGATTTTTTACTCTTCAATCAACCACCAACTAAATCCTGGAGGACTATTATCACCCTAACTGCACATCCCTTAATCTAAGGACTAAAAATTTGGTAGCACCAATAACTTGGTGTTATCGATATTATTCCAGCCTAGTTCTATATAGAGTCCTGCTGGAATACTATCGATAGCACCAAGCAATTGGATTTGCATTAACATTTGTCATATTGTATTTTTTATTTCTCCCTCTTTAGTTGACTTTACAATAACACAAATCTCAATACAAATCTAATAATAAAAAATTTATAAGCATAGTTGAGCTTGTATCTTTAAAAATAAATAAGCTTTAATAAATATATATATAACTAGGCTGAATTGGATTAAGAGATGTAAGATTAGGATGATAATGATCCACTAAGACTTAATGGGTGGTTGGTTGAATAGTTAAAATTTTAAAAAATCACTATAATTCTGAAGGTTAAATGGGTGATTGATTTATATAAAATTTATACAAATAAATAAATAAATAAATAATTCTATAAATTAAATATTTATGATTTGAAAACTTTTTTTCTTCGTACAAATCCAGCGTGAATAACTTTAAAACTGTTTTTTTACTAAGTTTTTTTATTAAAATTATTATTAAATAAATTTATGTGGAATCAAATATTTTTTGAATTTATATAGAAGTTTATCCGCTCTGAAATAAAGATGAATAGTTCAAACCACGCTAAATAATACAACACGGACATGACATAAAATTGTTGGAAAAACTAAAATAAAATCAACCCAAAGCACACCTGTCTAATTCATAATTACACATCATGTAACGATTATACACAAATTACTCTTTTTACTATTATAAAATGAAAAATAGTTACAAACACCACAAATTTTTTCTATGTTGACATGCATTTTTCTTATTTCAAAATTTTTCTATATTGACATGCATTTTCCTTATTTCAAGGAAAATGCTTTTGTAAGTAATTGAGATCCTCTATGGACACCCCTCAACTATCAACCTCTTACGTGCCCCCTCAACTAGATATTTTTGTAAGTAATTGAGATCCTCCCAACTTTTGATTTAAAAAAATTGAGTTAGTTTATCCTCCCAACTTTTAATTTGTGACATTTTTATTATTTGAATTAGTTTGATGTATAAAAAATAAAAAATGCTAATTCACAATAACAATATTCTAATTCATTGACATATTATTCGGTTCATATAGATAAATGACATTAAAACTAAATTAATTTTTAGTAATATAATTTTATAAGTATTGCTGATTTTTTATTTATTTATTTTCGCAACATTT
>CM054944.1:18858919-18926419 GCA_029168755.2 Tillandsia fasciculata | reverse complement strand
ATTATTAATAGTACCAAGTCATTGGTGCTATTAAGTTTTTAACCGTTGAATTAAAAGATGTGTGGTTGAGATTATAGTGGGCCCCATGAATTTAATGGGTGATTGGAAATTAGTAAAATCTAACGGATGAAAATAATCAAAGTGATTGATTTAAGGATAAAAAACTTGATAGCACTAAATATTTGGTACTATCGATAGTATAGTAGCCGGACCATATTATATATATATATATATAATATATATATATATATATATATATATATATATATATATATATATCTATATATCTATATATATATTATATATATATCGGCAATGCTACACATACACCGCAAAATGGGGTGTATGATGCACATCCCACCCATCCAAGGGTGGGGCTTCCTCTACTGGTCACTTCGATATGATCAGTAAAATTCACTCCACCATTGGATGAGTGGGGTGTAAGATGTACACCCCCCTTAGAGGTGTACAAAAAGCATATAGATATATATATATATATATATATATATATATATATATACTATATATATATATATATATTGTTTTTTTTTTGTTTTTTTAAATCAGAGTTTCAAACAAAAATCTCAGGACGTAAACAGATCGCTAAGTGCATAAAAAATTCTCTGTCCACTCAGATAAAGTCTGCTCTATACACGCACTGTTAGGTAGATATAATGAACATTCAATTGTAATCAGAGTTGACCACCTAACACTTTAAACAATTTAAACAACTTGCATAATAATCTGATAACATAACATCACGATAGAATCCACAGTTAACAATAATCGAGAGCAACTAAAACCTGATCATAGTAAAAGAACACTGATAATAACTGATACTGGCCGACCATCTAGCTAGCATCAAGGGACAGCTCTATCACGAAATCCCCACATCATCGTCTTGACATCCCACCACCCGATGAACCTGAAAATGGTGTCACCAGATGGTGTGAGATACAACTGAATGTATCCAAGTGGGTACAACGAGTCGGAGACGAGCAAGTCGTACCTACTGGTATACAATAATCAAAAGGCGGTAATAATCAATAGGAAATGCTAGTAAGGAAGCAATATCTATAAGGCATGTATAAAGCGATAACTGTGAATCAAGTATGGATCAATAACTATAAACAAGTATGGAAGCAGTAAAAGTAAACATGCATCAACATAACTGATAAGCAAAGCTATCCAATAATGTGCCACTGTTGGTCACGAGGATCTCAGGCTAATGCCGAACCAAGTCTGACATGTACTCCACACCTGCTGTGTGACGCCATCCATCCTATAACTACTTTAGCTCTAGCACGCTTAACTCTCTTAACCTCATAGGTCTTAGCTACCATCCAAAATGCTATAGCCGGGTTAAGAGATTTAGTCCTATTATATAATTTATATATAGAACTAATCCAAATTTCGGGGGTGTCACATTCTTCTCCCCTTTAAACCCTGACATCCACGTCAGGCTCAAGCACACTCACAAATACCAGGCGATGTGAGACTCGTCTTGTGATGATCCGAACTTCCGCAGAAGCTTTTGTAGCTTTAACAGTGACTACATGAGGCTTACACGGTATAACAGAGCTATTAGTGTCAAAATCAGACATTAGAAATGGACCCGGTGTGAAAATCGGATCAAATTGGCTTTTCCGGGGACTTCCGGCAAAATTTCAGATAGGAATTTGACAAAACGGATAGCGGATTTGGACTCAGCGCGCAAAAACGGTCAAAATAACTATTTACTTATTTTTGGCGCCAAAAGTTACTGTTTACGCCGGAACAGTAACTCTGGTGGCGGCGGCGACCGGCGAGCGGCGGAGCGCGGCGTCGCAGCGGCGGAACACGTGCGCTTGGCGCGTGGAACACGGGGCACGAAGGCGGAAACACGTGGCGCGTCCGAGCGGGTTTGCACCGCTGTTTCGTGAAACAGGGACACGCGGCGCAATCCAAGAGGGCTTTCACGGCTGTTTCCTGTTCGGCCTTGATCCGGTGTGGAGCCCGAATGGATTTTAGCCCATTTTGGTGCCCATTTTAACCACTTCTCTCTCTCTCCTTGTGATTTTTGGATTCTAGAGAGAGAAAGGGAGCTTGTGGCCTGAAGGAAAGTTGTTCCTATCTCTGTCCTCCACCTCTACAGAAAGTTTCAGAATTTTTTGAGTTTCCGACAGCGAGATCTCTGCGACGCGGCGCGCTTCGACGTTTCCCTTTTTCGGCCCGTTTCTGTCGCAGTTCAGTTGGAAAATTCCCTTGCGCAAACTAGAAGGAATTTTTGGATGATTTTTGCGACAGCGTGTTCCTAAGAGGTAGGCCTTCGATTTTTGTGTTAATCACTTCGTTCCGTTTTGGGTTTTTGGCATGGTTCCCGAGGCACCTTTTGACCCTATTTTTCTGTGACAATTTTCTGGATAGCGGGGACTTATTTATTTTCTATCTTGGCCTGCAAGCATCGGATCAAGACGTATAAATACTCATTTTGGATCTACTCATCGCAAGGATTGCAGTCGTAATTTTTCTAGATTTTTCTGAGGACTGTACACAGGTGAAAATCCCTTTTTTCCTGTGCTGTTTTGCAAAACAGCAAACAGTATTTCGGGGAAGGCCCGTTTATGCCGAGTTCAATTATTTTGCAGTAACTAGCGAATTTTAGGTGTTGCGAGGACAGTTGTTGGACAACGAGGAGCCCTGTTACAGTTGGAGAGTTTTGTGGACTTGGATTTGCGTGCCAGGTGGGTGGTTGTTGCTTATCTCTTACTGCGATTTACTCACTAGGACTATTAGAGAAACCCCTTAAACTATTACTGATTTGACACCCTATTGGAAATTATACTTGAGCATATTATTCATGAGCCTATCTATGTGGGAATATTATAGTGAAAACATGATTGTGGGGATTATCTATGTGGGACATTATGATCTACCCGATGTGCGGGTATCACTTTGGCAATTTATTAGGGATCATGGATTATGGTTATGTATAGTTGGTTAGTGATGTTGGCATAATGGTTATATCTTTGTGGAGCTACTTGTGATATATTTTCTTTTATCTTTCAAGAGGATATTTGTATGCTTGTATGGACATCTAGATAGGCCACTATTTATTGCTACACTATCATATTGGGACTTGACTTAAGAGAAATCATGATTGTTTTCTTTTTCCTTTTCATTTAGATTTTTGATTCATGTTGCTCGGGTTCGAGCAGGGGTTTGGGATAGTGTAGTCGAGACTGTACTAGATTGTGGACTTGTGGGGTATTGTGGTAACCGCGGACATTAGGCGGTTGACCGGATGTTTATCTTTGCATCAGATTGGGGTTGAGTCTTGTCGATCTTTGCATCAGATTGGGGTTTTCTTTGGTGGATGAATTTTTCCCACTTGAGCATAGTCATGATCCAGTCCTGCTATATTGTGATACTTATGATCTAGGAAGTCAACGCCTATAGCCTGTTCTTGTTTGATTGGGGTTGTAAGGTATTAGTATTATTAGTTTTTTGGACCTTTCATTGTTGCGGCTGTGGAGTATCTCCAGCCAGCGAGTTTTTGTGAGTTGGGTTGGATTCCTATTTTGGGAGCCGTTTGGATTGACGGTGATCCCCGGCTATGAAGTATCTCTAACCAGTGAGTCTTTGTGAGGTGAGTTGGATTCCTGTTTTGGGAGCCGTTTGGGTTGACGGTGATCCCGATTGTGGAGTATCTCCAGCCAGTGAGTTAGTGTTGTGAGTTGGACATTGTCGATCCGCTTGATCGTGGATTTGAATTATAGTCTGCAGATGCCGCTTATTGAGTCAGATGAGACACGCTTATTCCTCGATAGGGTCGCGCCACTCGAGAGCCGCTCCGGATGCGATGATGATGATGTGCCTGATGAGGCTGCTTTGCGTGATATTGTGATTGTCTGATTGGACACCCTACGTTGATACACTAGGGAGGTATTGATTGGACACCCTACGTTGATACACTAGGGAGGCGCAGGCTTGACTGGACCAGATTTGGCAGTCAGAGAGATTGGGTTGATACAGATTAGGTTGATGTGAGCACCTAGTGAGCGAGTGGATCCATAGCATGTTCATAGTTGAGTGTTTTTCCTTTGAGCATGATACAGATTGGGTTGATGTGAGCACCTCGTGAGTGGGTGGATGCATAGCATGTTCATAGTTGAGTGCTTTTCCTTTGAGCATGATACTTGAAGTATAGTAGCTGTAGCTTTTATTTCAGATGTTATTATTTCAGATTATCTATTTTTTTTTATTGCCTCTAGTAGATTTAGTGGGCAGACCGTAGAGTTGGAGACGGTACCCACTGAGAACTACGTGACGGTGTAGTTCTTACACCCTCTGTTGGTAACAGTTTTGTAAAGCCTTCTTTTCTATCCCTGCTTCGATTGGCTCGACGGATCTTGGTGACGGAGTTGTGTGATAGATCCCTACCAGAGTTATCTTATTGGTGAGATAGATATACCAACCCAGACTATTGGTATTACTGTACACTGATATATTATATTTTTAGTTTACCTTCCTTTTTGGACTCATAAATATTGTATAGGAGGTTTTTATTCATACATTTATTTCAGTTGTACAGTGGTTTCATGTTTTATTACTGACAGTTATTTTTGAGCTCTGATATTTGTATAGTGGGTAGTAGTTGTTCTTTTTCAGGATGGACGCTTCGTCTATGCGGGGTTTTCTGTATAGGTGGCGGATCTGTTAGCGAGCCCGGGTCGCAGTTTGGACGCCGGGGCGTGACATCCACAAGGGCTCGAAATACCAGAACACTTTAGCCCGGCCCCTTGTAGGCCCATGCAATGGTACCCAGGGTTTGTCCTCGATAAGAGGGAGTCGGCTGGGTGGTCCTCTAGCAGCGGGAAGCGACGGCGGATGGCAGAGCTCAACCGCGCGAGTCTAAGGTGCAGGGATCTAGGGTTTCCTCCCGCGGTTGCTTGACTGGATAGGAACGACCAAGACTTGATAAGAGACTTTCTAGAAGTCAATAGAAGCCCACCCAGCACCTTGGACACAAGCCGAGGTGACGAAGGAGTAGCACGAACCCGGTTAGCCAAAACTAGGGTTTTTGATGCAGTTTCTTGCTCTGGCGGCCACGAGGTGCTTCTCTGATGATAGCGCAACACAGGGGAAACCTCCAGGGGTTGTTGGTGATGATGGGAAGGTCTAAGTAAAGTTTCGTAACGGATGGTGGCTAGGGCTCCCCTAAACCGACAACCAAGAAGAAAGGAATGGTTTTTTGCTCTTTTTTGGTGAAGACAGGTGGCGGCCAGCAGTGACAGGGGTCGGGGAAGAAGCAGAGGTGAGGGAGGAAGACCTAAGCAGTAGCTGGTGCAAGAGAATTTGTGCAGCTCAGGTTTCCAAGAGGAAAAACCCTAGGGTCTATATATATTGCATGGAAAACATGCAATTTAATCCCTCAAAACTTCGATAATTTTGCATGGGTCCTTTACTGGAAGTGAGATATGCTGAGAGTTCCCTCTATATGCGATTTCACAAATTTCTATACATTAAATATATGACTTTTTGTGAAAATACACGTAAAAATAGTGTTTTATATATTTTTCGAGGGTTTTGGCTCGTCGAATGCAAAAACGAATGTCGCCACGTCATGTGGCTCGACAAGACCGATAAGTGGCGATTTTGTTTCGTCGCGTTTGGTTCACGATAGATCACAATAGTCGATTCTTTAGGAACACCCCGATATTTCAAATTTTCGAAATATAAAAAATTCTAGAAATCAATTTCAAATTCAAATATTGAATTTGAATTTGTATTACAACAAGCTATTTTTGTTTATTTTTGAAATAGGTATAACTTCTAGAATAAAAAAGAATTAGATTAATTTTGTGCTTGAACGAAAATCAAGATATTCTAAAAATAAGAAAAATTGTGTTTAGATATGTTAGAATAGTAAAAATAAAAGTAGTTATGGCTGAGAAGGAAAACAACTTATCTAAATAATAATCATTTATATTTATATATTAGTAAAATAATATTTTAATAAGTTAATAAATTAATTAATTATAAATACAATATGAGATGGCTAAGAATGCCGTTAATTAATAAATATCCATAAAAAATAAAAGAATATATTAATATTAATTAATTCTTTAATTATTTATATTTTTAATTAGATAAATTAAAATATTTAATATTTAAATAATGTAAATATTATTTAATTATTGAATAAACAAATTAAGTAGTTAATTATTTAATTAGATAATTAATTATAAATAATTATTATTTAAATAGTTATTAATTTTTAATTTAATAAATTAAATGATTAGTTAGTTAATTATTAAAAAATTAATTACATTAATTAATTATATTTTATAATTATTTATAACTAAATTAGTAGATAAATAAAATAGATAATAGTTTGTTCCATCCAAAAAGCAGAATTACTATTTTACAATAACCCGTTAAAAATAGAATAGTAATTTATCTAATCCTATTTGAAAGAATAAAAAGAATAATTTTTTTTTTTTTTATTCGTTCAACCAAATGGTATTTAGGTCATCTCTTTTGTATATTCTACAGGAGATATGTATGATTTTATTTTGAGAGAGAATTTGTACAGATTTTAATTTAGGGGATATAAATGTAAATATATAAAAGTTGTATGGATATAAAATGTGGATGTATAGTTGTATAGTTAGTTTTATTTTTTTAGTTTTGTATTATTCTATTATAATATATTATATAATATTATAATATTTCAAATATATTATATAATATCGACGCAAAATTATAATATATTCTATTTTAATATTTAAAATTTATTATATGTCGATGCTTTAAACTTATAGAAAAGATTCTCTCCAATCCAATGGATTTAATACGTGGCCGAATCAACCAAATAAAGGAGCGATAAAACTTATTTACCAATTTTTAATTCAATTTACAAACACAAAATGGACCCACCAATCCACTCTGTGTGTGTGTGTGTGTGTGTGTGTGGAGGGTGGGGAGGTCTAAAGAGTCCGAACCGTGCGGCTCGAAACTGCCCGAGGTAAAAACTAAAAAGCGCTTTTACCGCAAGCCGTTTTGCCTACTTATAATAGCAGTATACAATTTTCTCAAAAAAAAAAAAATAATAATAATAATAATAATAATACAAACCCCATAATCCCTTCTCAAATAGACCTTATATATTTATAAATATTTATAAATTATAAATGACAGGTGGGCAACATGCACTATGCCACATTAGCCCATCAGTTGAGGATTTTACTAATAAAAAGGAGCTTTATGATTATAATATATTTCCAAAAAAAATTATCACATTAATTAATCACCCATTGGAGTTCGAAAATTACACATGGGTCCATTTCTAATCACTCACTTTCAAGTTTCAAATCACCTCTCTGAATAGGGATAAGTTCGGGGGCATATTCGTCATTTCGGTCGAATTTAACTATGCTGGAAAATAGCCTAATAACACTATAGAAATACAGCCTGTAACATAAATGTCATTCATTTCTTATCTTTCCATATGTGTTTTTATAAAATATAATTAATTTAAAATAGTGATTAATTTCTTTTTAAACATATACCAAAATAAATTGTTGTTGAGTTTACATATCAATATATATATATATATATATATATATATATATATATATATATATATATATAAACTAATGGTGGCCTCGATTTGAACACAAAGATTTTTTTTTTTGTTCTTTAATAATAAATTTCTATCTCCTTCGCTCTGTCTCTCTCTCTCTCTCTCTCTTTTCTGGGTGTGTGTATATATCTCCCTCCTCTTCAACTTGGAGGATGATGATGAGAGAATAAGAGACTCCCTAGAACACTATACAAGAGATGATGATGAAAGAATAAGAGACTCCCTACAACACTCTACAAGAGAAGAGTATGTTGATTTAGTAGTAAAATGGATTCCATATTTATCTCTCTTTAAAATTTTTGTGTAAAATTTTTTTTTTGTTTTTTTATTTGTTATTTTCTCGTCTCTTTCTTCCTCTCTCTCTTGGTCTGTTTATGTACTCCATATTTATTTCTTTTTTTTTTGGATAAAAATTCTTTTCTTTTTTTTTTCTTCTTTGGGTTTTACTTTCTTAATAAAAAGTTGCTTTTTTTTTTTAACAACTTTTTTTGAAATTTAATTCATCTTCATGTTATATATATATATATATATATATATATATATATATATATATTGTAATTTTTTTTTTTTTGTGGCAGGGATCAGAATGGAAGTGACTGAATATACTAAGATAGTATTTAACAAAATTCAAAAATTTGATCCAGACACAGATAATGTAATCAAGATCATTGGCTATCTCCTTTTGCACCATAACCCTCAAGATTTACTTGATTTTGCATTGGGGAGTGATGCCCAGATCCTCTCTCTGATCAATGAAGCTAAATCCTTTTTTTCATTTCCTCCAACACAAACACACAACAACAACAACAGCCCGCTCCTGCACCTGCAGCTCTTTCCCGGAGCTTCTCACTCTCGAGCTTTCACGTGCCCGTCACGTATAATTGGGATCCTCAGCTTCATTTTGATCATCATAATCATCAGCTTCAGAGCCAACATGCCGATTTTCAGACGAATTTTACCTACCCGGTCTCCTCCGCATTGAGCAGTAGCCCTTCTGTCTGCCATGAATTGCCGGCCAAAGCCTGCCAGTATTACCACAAGGGGTTCTGCAAGCACGGCGCCAATTGCTGGTACTTGCACGGCGGCTCGAATGCGAATGCGAGTCGAGTGAGCTTGAATGAGTTCGCCTTCAACGAGGAAGTGGCGTTCGCGCTTGATAAGCTGGAGATGGAGATTAGGGAGCTCCTCAAGTTGAGGAACGGATTGCCTCTTTCGATCGCCTCGTTGCCGTTGTCTTACTTAGAGAAGTACGGGAAGACGCTGCAGGCCGATGGCTACCTGACGGAGAGCCAGCGGCACGGGAAGTCTGGTTTCAGCCTCACCAAGTTGCTCGCCCGGCTAAACAACGGCATTCGGCTTGTACATGGGTGAATCCTCTTCTCTCTCCATTGTTTCTTGTAGATTATGTTTCAACAACATATGTGAAACTATACGAAACAACCGTTATTCTCATCCTAAAGTTTAATTCAAGTACAGAATAGTATTTTTATATTTAATATTTGATTTCTTTTAATAGGTATGTGACGTGGACTTAAATTAAATGAAAAGAAAATCAATTATGATAGAAGCCTAACATGACTCTGATACTATGTGAAGTTATATGAAATAACTGTTATTCTTTTCAAAAGCTTACGCTAGTGTAGAGCGGTGCTTTTTATATTTAACAACATACAAGTATAGGTGCAAATGACTACACCTTTTTGTAAATTGTAGTGTAACTTTTTTTGCTAGATAAATTTTTTTTGTTGCTTGATGAAATATTCTATAGCTTTTCTGGCTGAGAGTGTTAAATTTCTCTTGAATCAAATTTAAAATTGGTCTGGAATGAAGAATTCCCTTCCCCCCACAAATTCTGCAGGGAAAATGGGCAGCATATGGTAATCCTTGCGGAAGATGCTCACAAGTATGTCGTGAATAAGAGCGACAGATACCACCAGGGAGGAGTAAATGCCAGCTCTAATCAAATTTATCTCACATTCCCTGCCGAGAGCACATTCACCGATGAGGATGTCGAAAACTACTTCAAGTAGTTTTTCTTGCGCCTACCTTTTCTTTTTGTCGATTAGTTTCTAAGCAAAGTGAAGGCGTTCTTGAGATATAATTGCAAAAATGATTTCATGATTTTTTTTTTTTTTTTTTTTTTTTTGTACGTATTAGGCAGTTCGGACCAGTTCATGACGTAAGAATTCCTCATCAGGAGAAGCGCATGTTCGGGTTTGTAAGCTTCATTTACCCGGAGACGGTGAGACACATCTTAGCAAAAGGGAATCCTCACTATATATGTGGCTCGCGAGTATTGGTCAAACCCTACAAGGAAAAGTCAAAGCTGATCGACAGGTTAGAATTGTACAGACAATCACTTTAGAGGTCGCTTTTCGATTCGTCGTCTTTGTGCCGTGAAGAGTTAGTGGTGATTGGATTTGGATTAGTCTCCTTTTTTATGGAATTAATTTCTTCACTTTTTCCCTTATTGTCGCATTTGGTACCGTCAACTACTCCTTCAAGAAAAATTCTTCTTTATTTTATCATTATGTTTTTACTCTTATTTGTTACTTTCTCGGATACTTTATTTTTGCCGTTTTGTCAACGCTCGTACTTTTTTATGTCATACTTCCGCTTCCTAGAGAAGAATGGTTGGTTATGCGGACCCAAGATGCTAAATGTTTAGGCTTTCGTGTGAACAATTTCGGAAGGCATGGATAATTTGACTTCTAGTAGTAGCATTTGAGACCTATCTACCAATAATTGTGTGTTTTGGAAGGACCTGACTTTTAGTTGTAGCATTTAAGAGCTATCATTGGGCTAAAAAGGAGTTTAAAAAAAAAGCATATAGAGTATGCTTCTGCATTTTTCAGTGGGACTGCAAAAATTATATCGTAACCAAATTGTTACAATCTATACAACGTGATATCGTTTATTTTTGAAATAAACTTAACTGGAAATGTGAAGCAACTAGGATTCGAACTCGGATTACGGATAAATCTTATTCAGTTGGGTATAAGTTTGTTTAATAAAGTCGCGGCATGGGTGTGTATCCTGTTTTATTTTGATTTTTGCCTTGTACTCTTTTTGTATCCCCTGCTAAATGCCTGATGCACAATGCAGGAAGAATGCCGAAAAGACCATGTTTTCAAGCAACAGCCTTTCCAGATTCTACGAAATGGATCAGTACCCTAAAACTAGTGAGTCAAACATGTTGTCTCAATTGTTCGTTAATTCTTGTTATGTTGGTTAGTTGGACCTTCTATATGTAACCTAGTAAGTTTTCCTCTAATTTTCTCCGCTTCTCAGCATCAAGAGTGTGTAATTATTCAGAGATTTTCAAAAAGCAGCTGATAGAAGAGCATGAATTTGAAATTGAATCGAACCCCCTTTTCGATCTGCAACTTACCCCTAACAAACCAACACAAGAACACTTCTTTGGCTCTGGAGTGGAAGAACTAAATTATACTGAAGGTGATGTAACCAAACTCAATGCGCTGTTTTATTCTTTTGTTGTTTTTAACGCTGTAAACGTTATCTTGATATATATTTATATTTTGTGTGTTAATGTTTACTAGCAGATCAATTCAGCAATCTCTCAATTGTTCCAAAGAATCCGGACAGTGGCGGCAAAAATGATGACATGACAAGGCAGATGAGCAACAACTGCAACGAGAATAATACGCAAGTCTGATTTACTTTACTGTAAAGGATTTGCTGTCAAATCGGATCCTTGTTGGGTTTCCACTGCTTATTACTTTACTTATTTGGCAATGAAAAATATGAAAAACATATAATCACCACTAATGGTTGTCATTTTTAATATGCCAGTAAATTTTCGCGTATGTACATATGCTTGTGCATCTATCGAACATTACAACATGCCAGAGTCTCTTTCCTGACCAATTTCACTTTATTCTTTATGCAGTGATGAAATCCATCTTCCAGAGTCTCCATTTGCATCGCCTCTTTAGGAAGCGGCGTTTCGAGAGTTATGCAGAGTAAAAAAAGCAAGATAACACCATAACAAGTACATTATAGAGGTATATTAATAGTACTGCTTTTGAGACTATAGATGATATAGGTGCGGAAAAGTTTCGTTCTACTTCGGCAACTGTTAATTTTCTACACAAGGCTTATACAACCTCAAGTACAGGTGGGATCACCTTCCCTTTTAGATATTGTAAAGGTCGCGAAAACGACAAACAAACTACACAAAACATAGTGGTAGGTTTTACTACTTCGAATCAGAGAGTCAAAACTTTCTTGTGGGTACAAAGAGATAGTTAAGTACAGTGGTAACTCTATTTGAAGAACTAAAATAACCCGAACTTTGTTTAGATTAGATGTTAAACAAAAGTCATAAGTCATTTCCTTTCCTTTTTTTTTTTGTTTTTTATTCCTGTACATATTTTACAAATAATTTTACTTTTATTATACCGAAATGGTTGGTGAGATTGTTTCGATTTGTATATAGTGAATTGTGTCAGTGTTAATGTTGTCATTTGTGGGCCCTTTCATGCGCAATTCAGCGGCGCTGCGCAAATATCTTATATCTGATTGTGTTTCAGTTTTATAGTTACCACAGCTCATTTTATTGAATGTGGTCAAAGTGGAGGTTGTCAATGACTAATCTGAATCTACACCTAATCTTTCTCCATACAGACCTATGTCTTTGGGGGTTCATTTTTTTTTTAATATGTTTTAATAACATTCTTGTTGTGTGATTGGATTGTTCATTTTATTTGTTGGACTGGAGTTTGATACCATCAATTTAGAATTGCTAGAAATGCTTGTCTAAGTGATTTGGACATCAGAATCCCAAAATATTGTTAATTTAGGGAGAGAGGTGTTAACACACCCCTTGGTTCTGCTAATTATTCATTCCAAAGTTCTTTTCACCTTCTTATATGCATTATTTACTGGGTTTTTTTTTGTTTTTTTGTTTTTTTTGTAATATATAGTAATGATCAGAGAATTGCCATAAGTAATCATGCATCAGATATGAAGTTAGCCTCTTCCTGAAATACATATGAGCAGATTCTGAGACCCACCAACTGTGTATTTTAATTTTGGGGGTCAAAAACTCAAAAGTACTCCTCCAGGTGAAAAGGCAAAAAAATTTCCCTGTAAAGCACTTCCGCAGTTCCACCTTAAAAAAAGGGCTCTTTAAAGTGAGCTGTCTCAGTTATTACATTTGGTAAATGGATAAGAAGCTCTGTAAAGGAACAAAGACATGGACCACATCAACTTGTTGTACAATAATCTCTCTCTCTCTCTCATGGTCATAAGATTCACCCCTCCCTAAGGAAGGGGAGCATTCAATAAAACAAGCTCGTAAGAACATTTTGAGCCCCTTTGTGGACCACTTAGTTTTTGAGCTCTCAGATCCCCCAGCGTCTCCCTTTCAAAATGTTTTGAGAGGGGGACAACGAGAATCAATCTGCATTGTGGTCCTCTCTTTCACAACGCAAGTGGGCTTAACCTAATCGCGATCGAACGGTTGCGATCCCACACAATCCGCACTGGGCGGTGGTGATTCCGTGCGATCCTACCTGTATGTTCTTTGGGGCCATTGTACACTTCTCCTTTGTGCTAATGGCTCTTAGTTAAAAAGAAAGGGTGCCCCCAATCACCTTCATCGGGCCCACAACGATGCATTACGATTGGTGCGACCGATCGCAATCTTTCATCGATTGTGTTTAACCATATCCGCCACGACAGCCGTCCGATGCGAATGATTTAAGCTTTGATTTACTAGTATTCACCAGTTAGTTAATTCGGATTGCAAAAATTCGGTTCGGATATAATACGGATAAAATTCGTATCATGATGTTTAAATTCGTTGAAAAATTCGGTAAAAAAACGGACTCGACAATTATTCGGATACGTGATTTATACGGAAATTATACGTTTTCCAATTAAAAATTCGGGATAAAAAATTCGGCTATTAAATTATTTTTTTTTTCTAGATTTATACTATGAGCATTATAATTTTTAAAAATATAAAAATAAATAGATATAAAATAAAATAGATAGGCTAACAAGATTTCAGGTTTAAAGTTTGAAGGTTGAAAAAACCTCAAATTTTTTATTATAAATAGGCATGTGCTGTGAACTGTGAAGTGTGAACAGTGAAGAAATTTATTTTTATTTTTTTTTTCTTGAAAAGTGAAGTGTTGTATGCTGTAAAGCATTATTGTAGCATTATTGGACTTGGACCGATTAATGCCGTGTGTACCATCAATGAGTCTTGGACTCTTGGTTTAAGAGGATTGGGTAGGGTGCACCATCAATGATTCTTGGACTCTTGGTTAAAGAGGATTGGGTAGTGTTTGGGTTTAATTTTTGAAATTCAAAAAAAAAAAAAAGTAACGAATTTTTTGGGGAAAAATTCGCAGTTCGCGAATTATTCGCGAATAATAATTTTTGAAATTTTTTTTCCGAATTAATCCGAATTTTTGAAAAAATTCGGAAACGGTCCGTTTAATTCGGATTCTCAATAATTCGCGTATAATTCGCGAATAATACGCGAATTAACTAACTATGGTATTCACTCCCTTTCACTTCTCTGATTAAAAAAATTATGCAGATACTATTCTAAATATGAATACATCACTGCTCGTTCGTAACGTTATAATTATCTAGATTTGAGGATAGATTAATGCCAATCAACTTTCAAATGATTTTTTTCAAATGTGACACTCTAAACATCAAATAGAAAAGGAATCATAATTAAGTATACAGGGACCAAAAAGCTAAATTACTAATAATTTCACTTAAATATTTTGAACCAATAATTTAGATTCAATAAATTATTATTACCTGTAGGCTGTATCATTACATTAATCATGTTGGCTATCTCATGAGTTCATTAGAATAGAGAGTATCTACTTTATGCGATATTACAAAATTTATTCTTATCCAATCCAAATAGAATTATTAGTCCTATATTGACTGAGGATATTAATGAGTGTCAAGATAAGCTATTACTATTAGCAAGCCAAGCCTAACCTCCTTGTGAACATCATCCTATTTTCTGAAACAGTACTACTATGTAGTGTTGTGGAAACCTGAAATGTTGGAGCACTCCACACCACTCTCTCCTAGTCAAGTGCTTAGCTAACAAAAAATGTAGAGTTTGGCGTTGGAACGAAGCTAAAATAAGCTTTTTAGGTTCAAAAGCAAAAACTCAAATTTGAAATTGCATGCATAAAAAAAAAAAAACAACCTCAGAGAAGACTTTAATAAAAAGCTCTATATGCATCTTCTAACAATTTGATTCAAATAGTATTTTTTGTGAAAGCTTTAGTAAAAGCAAGTAGTAAAAGCAAGTATACTACTGGTAATAAATTTAATACAGCATAAATTTTTCGTCTCTAAATAAATGTCTGTAGATAATCTTTTTTCACATACAACAATATTTGAAATCAAAGCCCACATCGTTATGGCCCCTCTCCCACGTAACAACATTAATAGGGCATTTGGATTGCCGTAATTGCATTTCGACTATATGACCTTTCAGCAGAAAACAATTTTCAAGGGATTGAACTAGGTGATAGATAGTTCTTCTTGCGGTCAACAGGAAAACTAATGTGTGTACTATTACTAAATTTGATTTAGAACCTAATTGGAATTACGTCAATCCGGAGGAAGCCCCCAAAGAGACGCAACTTTATGCGACAGTCATGGGACTCACCTGATCCAACCTTATCTTCTTCTCTTCTCATTGTGTTGGAGGCCCCAACACAATAATAGCCAAGGCATGTCATCCCCTTCCACACATTTTCTTTTCAGCAATTGGCTGACAATGGCTATCCAAGTCATCTGAATCTTTCATATCTTGGGTGGTATTCTAGCCACTATGGGGCAAAGAATTAGATGATAATTCAATCCAAAATGAAATCTTAGATAGCCCTTATTTTGGATTTCATGGGTCCCAGATTAATTCCAATGGCCTAGAAGTGGATCAGGTTGCGATGAACAACAGTTTGTTGAGAGGTGGACCACAGCTGAGAATGATCAGGTGCAATAGATTACTACAGCCTTGGTTCCAGATCACCTTGAGTTTTGGATCTGACGGAGTTTACTGATCATATCTTTCGTTTAATCATCGAAAAGTTGCTGTAAAAGACGGCCACGCCTTCTAATGTTTCTAAAGACTAGCACCAGATATTATCTTAATTATTATTGCTGTACCAAAAAACTTGATGTTCTGTAATACAATAACATAAAACAAAGGTAATGTTGATAGGTAGTTGCAATTATAAAATATAACTGGGGATAATTTGAGAAATAGAATAATTCAAGGTGTTGTTGGCTCGAATGATAGCCTTGTTTCGCAGAAAGGAACAGCATAACACCTTATTATCTTTACCAAGCACTAAGGTAGGAGAATGAACCCAGTTTTCTATGTAATACTACTTCCACTAATAGATATATGCAGACCACAATTTAACATGGAAACGATGGCAAAAGACAATGCAAATTGGTTTTTGTTAATAGTAGAAAAGATGGCTCATACGCCAGTAACATACCACTTTCGATTATTAAGTGATGATATTTTAGTTGTTTCCATCCTCCCTGTATGCCTATTGCTGTTGCATAGAAGACTTTTCAGAAAAAGGCAAGCAAACAATCTCCAAATTTTTTTAAAAAAATTGTAGACTATAAAATGATGATAAATACAAATATTACAAAAGTATAAGCTAAAACAAGAGTGAAAAGACATGGCTTGATACAATTATGTGGCACAAAATTGTTGAGGTAGCACAAGTCAGTATTCTAAAGTTGCATCACAAAGGCAGTTTGTAGCAAGTAGTAGTTTGACAAACAATTCATGCATCCAGAAGCACCACGACAAAACGGAAGTTTGTTTTAAGAAAAAGGGTGCTGAATATTGAAGCGGCAAGTATCTCATATAAGCAGATGATCCTGTTAGTTCCAAATCACAGCATCAATAAACTGCTAATGAACAAGTTCGGTAAACCGACTTACCAATCTGAGCAATGAGATGATAATGGACCTCATTCGCATAGGACTGGTGTAGCAACTTCAATTGCATCTTTATCCTTACAAAAAGGTTGGCACCTGGTAATACATCATTACATCCTCATTGCTTCGCATGTAAAAATATAAGCAACCAAGCTTTCCTGAAAATTGTTAGTACTTCAAGCACCTCAATATAAGAGTTTGCCAGAAAAAAGAAACTAAACAAAAATGAGCATCTGAAACTTACGGTACATATTGTGTCTGAGCCAGAAGGAAGCAACTTCAACAGCCTCACGAGACATAATGCGTATAAAGCAAATGAGGAGCTCACATAATTTGTTAAACCTTGATATATAAACCATTGCATTATTTTAAAGTTGATGTCAAAGTTTTCCTTTCATACTTCTTTGCAAAGTCTGTGAGTAGTAAATTCTGCCTGAAAGCCAGATAGTTCTCTAAGGTAGTTCCAGCCCACTGCTGACAAAAGCACTCATCGCTAGGAACCAATGAACTCAAAGGAAATGGACCTTTCGGAACTTTCTTTAGGGAAACCAGGAATCTATGGCGAGGTCGGATCCTCTGCTCCAGAGATAAGCTCAAGTACATGGGGTATTTTGTCAGGGACCGCGCCTCGTTGTGGAGTTCATTAACCAAATATAGATACTTAGGCTTCAGATTTCCCTCCAATGATAATGACAATACCTGAGGAAGATGAGACAAAGTTGAAGGACACGGATAGAATACCGAGATGGTCCTTTAACTTTTACATCACTGCGGCTGGCTCCATTAATTTACATAAATTGGCAATTAGGTCACTAAAGTCCATAATTTAAGTTGATTCTTACCTCTATTGTTTATCCACAGGGTGCAAAGACTGTTTGAGCATGTGATGGAAATGTCATCAAGTTCGTCAAATGAAGGAAAAAAATAGAACCATGTGAACCTAAAGTTTGAAAGCTATACAAGCAAATTGTTGCCTGGGCTTTTACTCAAATCACACATGTAAGTGCTCGCTTTTCTATCGCTTGTTCAGATAACTGTTAGACTCCTTAAATGGGATCAGTGATGAGTATCGTACTGTACATTTAAGAAATTAAATCTACCAGAAGATATAACAATAAAGAGATGAGAACAGAGAGTGAAGTAAAACCTGAGTAAGACTCGTTAATATTTTCAAAATATCAGAGTTGCACATGCCGATACTCCTGAGAAAATTGATTCTAGGCAAAATCCCATCCTCAATGCTGTAATGAAGGAGTTGTGGGTGTTTGGTGACCATTTTGACCATGCTATCTTTGGATGCTCCTAGTTCCTTTGACAAGAAAGAGAATCTAGAGGTCCATGAGTTGTCGATCCTTTGAACCAAAATCTGGGGGCTTAACTGCACAATTTTGCTAACATCACTTTCCTTCACACCCACTTCTTCAATTAAATATCTAATTGTTGACTTCAGGGAATGTTCTATACTGTAAGAGAATAGGGATGGAGTGGCAGCAATTATCTGGCCCATTCGAGAGTTTGGAATTCCTATACTCGTCAAGAAGGAAACATGGGATTTCAAATTGTTGACAGTGTACTCTAAGATTTGAGGCTGCCTCGTAAGTATCCTTTTCATATCTTTGTTTTTGACACCAATAGACAACAAGAATCCCAATCTCTCCTTTCCTGAAGCCAAGTTTATCTGAAGGCAAGGCATATGTCTCTCGTAGATGGAAACAAAGTGAGATTCTTTCAATCCAAAAGTGCTCAAGTAATCGATCAGTGGAAACCATTTATCATCAAAATCTAGTTCTTCTTGCAGCTTCTGAAAACTAACTTTGGTCAATTTTTCATTCTTCAGCTGCAATAAGAAATCTGAATTTTTTTATATTATTCCTTTGTAAGCAAATAATCAGGAAGCTCCTCAGTCAAATATAGTAATGTACCTTTTCTATGCTGTCCAAATCAACAGTTTTTGACTGCTTTTTTTCCCGTCCTGTTCGGAGGAGGATTTTGTTACCTGGAAGGTATGATCTAAGAATGCTAATAATAACTGTCCTTTTAATGACTTCTCGTATGGTTGTCAGATACCTGGTTTTTCGAAAGGTTTACTCAAGTGAAACTTTTGAAGATCTGCGTCAACAAGTTTAGCTCCATGGTACTCCAAATCTGAAAAATCATCCTGAACCATAGAGAATAAGAGGAGAAGATTTCATGATGTAAACACAACAAAGGCAGAAGGAACTATAAATGAAAAATATTATACAAGAGAGCAACCATCTTACTCGGAAGTTGATACTTCATCAAAAGAATCCAATGGTGCATTCTAATTCTTAGACCTCAGCAACCAGAATTACCAGGCATGTACCCAATCTATATGGAAATTATGGAAAAACACATTACATCGATTAATCAAACTACTGCAGGGTGTCGCCATTCATTAAGCAGCAATGTGGATTTTCTATTTGCTGACTCAGCTACATAATTCTTCATATTTAGTAATAGACAAATATGTTAATAATGCTTAATAAGCACCATCACAAAAAAGGTTCATTGTATTCATAATTGAAAATAGTAACATTTTGCGCAAAGTAACTAGCCGCAATAAATTGCATAACAGATTTAGTGGGTGGAAGATGAAATCATGTAGAGTTATGGCTCATTGTGACTAAGCTTCGAAGCATTCTTCGCAATTTTGTTTAATTGGGTCTAATTTGGTTCAAATTGAGTCAAAAAAAGTCATGTTACGTCCGATACGAGTTTAGTTAGGATTTTGATGTCAAATTGTATCAAAAGTCATAATCTTAGTTTATAACTTCGGTCTTTAAATTGGCTACCATTAGGGTGGGTTAGCCAATTTAGGTGAGTTATTTAACTCATATAAATTTGTCAAGTATCTTCATTTGGATAAATCCTTTTTTAAATAAATCCAAAATTAGGTGTAAATTTGATTAGATGAAGATTGTGCCATCAAGACAATGAGGTAATAATAGGAGACCCCTAATGCAGATTGGCTATTCCTGTTAATATTACAAAAATTTGTTGTTCATATTCCAAAAAATAAATCAGATAATTAAATAATTTACTCTACAATGAGAAGTACTAACCTAAAATCCATAGATATTACACATACTTCACTTCAAGAAATCACTTCAAGAATAATTTCAGAAGCAAAAACTACTAATTATAAGCAAGAAGTTGAAAAACAATGTACTATTACAAATGTACGACAAATCCACAGCCAATCACGACTGCAGGAGAGCAAATTTAGAACTTCATTTTTTGCATAACATTAGGCATATTAAAATCATTAATCAAAAGAGGAAGTACAAATCTATATACCCTGAACCCCACATAATAGTTCCCCTGAGAATTGCTTCAAGACCATATTTAATTTCCCAAACTAACCTGCTAGTATTAGTAATTTTTGGGCCATGAGCACAATTCAAAATTGTCAAAGCAATAGTAACTGGTTGTAATGTGCTATTCATATATATAGCCCTACAACTCTCCTACAAAATCTAATGTGGTACTGTTTGGTAATCCTACACAATCACACATCCTATACAATTATCACAGTGTATAGGACTCGCACATGACAACAAACCAAAAAATATAGCAGAGTATAACAAAATGAGAGAGTGAAGTTATTGGTGATGCACTATGTGACACCCCTAGAATTTGGAATAGTCCTACATGTAAGGTATAATAGGACTAAATATCTTAATCCAGTCATAGCATTTTGGGTGGCGGCTAAGCCCAAGAGGTTAAGAGAGTTAAGCGTGTTAGAACTAGAGTGATTCTAGGATGGGTGACTCCCTGAAAAGCAGGGCATTACAATTGGTATTAGAGCCAATCACTAGCTAGAAGTGTGAGATGAGTCTCAATTGACCCATGGTCATACAGTAGGCAGAGCGCAGCTCCCTAGGTAACGATCATTGTGCTACAAAGTTGGCTAAGGCTAGCAAGACGAGTCTCCCATCGTCTAGTGCTTGTAAATGTGCTTGAGTTTGACAAGTACGTTAGGGTTTAAAGGGAGAAGGAATATTCCACCCCTAGAATTTGGAATAGTCCTATATGTAAGGTATAGTAGGACTAAACCTCTTAACTTGGCTAAAGCATTTTGGACAGTGGCTAGCCCAAGAGATTAAGAAAGTTCAGCGTACTAGAGCTAGTTCTAGGATGGGTGACCCTTTGGAAAGTTGGGTGTCACACATTAAACTACAAGAGAGAGAAAGAAAAAAAAAAACAGATAGTCCAGTCTTGTGGAAATACAAATCTTTAAATAGAGCTCAGATTCTATTTACATCACTAAAGTCAGCTTTATAGAGAACAAACTCTATAAGAGAGTGAAAAAGGAAAGGCGTGAACCGAGTGGGATGATGAACAGTAGGGAAGTGGATTGGCTAGAAGAATGAAGAAAAGTGATGGCAACTAAACTAGCAACCTCAAATTCCACAATTAAGTTCAGATCAAATCCAATATAGCATAAATCAAAATTCAAATCACATGTGAATGGACCATCTAATTGAGAGTTGAAAGACTAAACAGGTATTGCTCGGTTGGTACTGAAGGATCCTATAATAGAAGGGACACACAACAGCTCGAAGGAATGAAGAAAGAGACAAAAGACTAAGATCTGGCAAATGGATTTTAGTGTCGGTGTGACAAAGGCACCAACAGTTGCCAGCAAAGGTTTAAGAGGAGCATAGGGAAAAGCAAAGAAGTAGTAGAGAGGGGATAGTAGCAAAGCAAAGGAAAGAGAGGTGGCGGGGGAAGAACATTAGTGCAGTAGGGTTGACAAAGAATGGTCTGAACTCAAAATGAAGCCACGACTAGCCGAAGTTCGTGACTTGTTACGTGCCAAGATAAATGAGCAAAATTCTTCAATATCTCCAAGGCATAGGCAATAGAGATAGTTACGCGGCAGCTGGCAGAATGATGCCTAACAATAAGATAGCTGAAGCATCAAATATTGAGGGTAAAATGAGGGTACCAAGCGTGCTGCCCACCAAAGTTAATTATAAGTGATAAACACCGAGCCATTATTGTGCAATCAATTTGCTGTTACCTTAGTTTATATAAAAGAGTGCAGTGAAACAAAATTATAAGATATTCTAAGGGAAGCATTGGTCTAGAGTTATGGTACTGTAAGAATTTTTCTACCTATGGCATTTTTTATAGCGATTGGGCAAGTATAATTAATGATTGAAGAGCACTAGTGGGTTAGGATTGAAAATTATCTCGAGGAGCAATGTACTGATCCCAAAGAAACAGCACACCATAGCAAAACTGTTTTCAGAGACAAATTACCAAGAAATAACATACCACAGCGTAGTTGTTCTCCAAAACAAATTGTCAAGAAACAGTACACCACATCAATACTTCTTCTACAAGTCTCTCCTCCAAAACCAAGAAAAGCTTTTTCACAAGTGAAACACCAAATCACCTCTCTTTCTCTCTCTCTCTCCCTTTTCCACACCACGAAAACTCAGCCCAAGGATTCAAATGCCCATCAACATGGGCCGTACCCATCGTGACTTACCATGCCAACAAGACACCTGCGTGATACGGCCCCTATGCCTATGTCAAATCTTAAAATCCTCTTTTTTTTTAAATTAGCAAGTAGTTATCTTAATAAAATTCAAAAGATTTGACAAAAATATATAATAAATAATTAGAAAATATTGGTGCCAGAGAAATAACTATTTTAAGCCTCCAGAATGTTTCAGTTTATGCATCGGCACGGCACCACACACATCATGTCACATCGTACTTGCAAATTTTCAGCACCTATGCCACGATTCTTAAATCCTTGCTCTAGACATAAAGGCCTTAAATCTCAAAGCGTTATTTCATTGGATTATACCTAACTAGAAAACCGGATTTCTACCATGCCAAATTATTGCCACATTCATATAGCCAATCATTGAAATTAATCTCACCCCAACCACCAACAAGACGTCACTCCGTCCTCAATCAAACAACACATCTCCATTTCACTCAGCTCAAAGCACATCAGCATAAGGAACCCAAACTCCAAAAGCTTAATCAATTCAAACTCCAAAACAGCAACACCCACAAGTGTGTTGCTGCTGTATTGAGGAACAAAAACAGAATTACGTACAAAATTGACAAATGAATTTAGAGTGAAACATCACTAGCTAGCATGAATGATTTGACTAAGCAGCATCATCAATTCAATTACATAAACGGGATCACAAAAAAACCTAAACAACTCAAGAAAAAGATTCAAATCACAAGATGTAAAAACTGTTGAAGGTTTGCGAGTACAATGATCATTTGCCAATCTCGATTCATGATTATTTTATATCAAATTTTCTAACTTAGGCAAGAAAATATTCTGTAAATATTATTCCTTTTTCTTGCTTTTCTTAAGCCTAAAGTTTAGGCTATGTAATTGATTGTATCCTATATATATCTCTAATAAGAGAAGAGACAAAGGCAAGCTTGGCTAATATCTTTTTACATGGTATTCTTTTACATGGTATCAGAGCAATGATCCTATGCTTTCAATATGCCACTCATCTTCTTCCCTGAAAATTCTAACTATTAGTCATGGCTGAAATACCTTCAAGCAAAGCTTCCACAAAAATGTCTGCTGATATTGATTATCTTTCTTTATATTTTCTTCATCCACCTGACAATTCTGGAACAATATTAGTTTCATGTCTTCTCAAGGAAGAAAATTATCCAACTTGGAGACGTGCTATGATAAACGCGCTTCAAGCCAAAACTAAATATTGTTTCGTCGATGGCACTCTACCCAACCCAGGAGTTGATTCCCCCGATGAACATTCCTGGGTTAAGTGCAATTCCATGGTCGTTTCGTGAATTTTTAATTCTTTAGCTGCAGAATTAAATGATAGCATTGCTTATATTGATTTAGCCAGAGAAATATAGATTGATTTGGAGGAGAGATTTTCACAAGGAAACACCCCTCGTATCCAAGAAGTGAAACACGATCTTGTGATTACACAACAAGGCACTATGTCAGTTGCAGCATATTATACCAAGGTGAAAGGATTTTGGGATGAGCTAAGCACTTATTCAAATGTTCCTCACTGTACTTGTGGTGCAGCCAAGGAGTTTATTGCTGAACGTGAGAAAGAGAAAGTTCATCAATTCCTAATGGGATTATCCGAAAAATTCAACATTGTTCGATCTCAAATTCTAAGCACTGATCCGCTACCTAGCCTTGCTAAAGTGTATGCACTTGTGATTCGTGAAGAGAGACAACAATCTCTAGTTGCAAGTCGAGCACCAACTGTTGAAGCCGCTGCCTTTAATGCTAAAAACACCAAATCGGTGAGTTTTGGAATGACTAAAGATCGAATGCCAACTAGAAATTTAAATAAGTTTTACTGTGAGCATTGTAAGAAAACTAATCATACAAAAGACAAATGTTATGAGTTAATTGGTTATCTTGAAGGATGGACAAATATGGGAAGATCAACAAAAGGACGCCAAAGCTCATTGAATTCAGCAAGTAATGCCACCATAAGTCAATCTGAGTCATCCTTAACTTCACCTATCAATGGCCTTACGAAAGAACAATACGATCAACTTCTTTCTCTACTCAATTATGAAAAACAAACACCATTAGCCAATTTCGCAGGTAAGACTACTCTATCTTCTGACAAAATTTCTAAATGGGTTCTAGATAGCGGAGCCTCTAATCATATGACTTTCAATCACTCTGTTTTATTTGATTTACAAGGCCATAGTTCTTTGCCACCTGTTAAGCTACCAGATGGATCTAGTCTTCCTATTCAAGGCCATGGTCGATCCTTACTTTTCTCAAATTTTCCCATAAATAATGTTTTATATGTTCCATCTTTCACTTGTAATCTTCTTTCGATAAGCAAATTAACGAAAGATCTACATTGTGTTGCCATATTTTTTCCCACTTTTTGTACCTTGCAGGACCTTTGCCACGAGGAGACTGATTGGAACGGGTGAGCTCAGGGATGACATTTATTATTTCATGCAACTTCAAATTCCTTTTGCTGCAGCCAGTATCAAAAATGAAAATCTTAATATTTGGCACCAACGTTTGGAGCATTTATCTTTTGAACGCTTATCTCTTATTCCTGCACTTTCTAGTTTGCCTTTTAAGATCCTTAATAATTGTTGCGATGTTTGTCATCGTGCTAAACAGACTAGAAATGTTTTTCCCTTAAGCTCGAATAAATCTCAATTTCCTTTTGAATTAGTTCATTGTGATATCTGGGGGCCATATAAAACTGCTTTATTTTCTAGTGCAAATTATTTTCTCACTATTGTAGATGATTGCTCTCGTTCAACTTGGGTATTTCTTATGCAACACAAGTCTGATACATATCAGTTTTTTATCAACTTTTATGCCATGATCAAAACACAGTTTAATTACTCTGTAAAACAAGTACGGAGCGATAATGGACATGAGTTCACTTCTAACTCTATGAAATCCTTTTTCCACCAAAATGGCATTTTGCACCATAGTTAGTTAATTCGGATTCGGCAAAAATTCGATACGGATATAATACGGATAAAATTCGTATCATAATTTTAAAATTCGTTGAAAAATTCGGCTAAAAAACGGGCTCGTCAATTATTCGGATACGTGATTTATATGGAAATAATACGTTCACTAATTAAAAATTCGGGATCAAAAATTCGGCTATTAAATTAAAAAAAAAATTAAAAAATTTATACTATTAGTATAAACAATTATAATTTTTTAAAATAATTTAATCAATTTATTTTAGAAATAAATAAAATATTCATTTAGAACAAAAAAATATATAATTTTAAATTATTCCCGACAAATAATTTTAATTCGGATTCTCAATAATTCGCGAATAATTCGCGACTTAACTAACTATGCTTGAAAAAGAACTAATTTTTCACCCAAAATTTCGTAATTCGGGAATAATTCGCGAATAATACTTTTTGATTCAAAAATTCGCGAATTATTCCGAATTTTTGGAAAAAGTCGGAAACGGCACGTTTAATTCGGATTCTCAATAATTCGCGAATAATTCGCGAATTAACTAACTATGTTTTGCACCAATTATCTTGTGTCAATACTCCACAACAAAATAGAATTGTGGAGAGTAAGCATCGACATCTTTTAGAACTTGCCCGCGCTTTACTCTTCCAAGCTGGTTTACCTATCAAATTTTCGGGTGAGTGTGTCCTCACTGCTGTATATTTAATAAATTATATGCCTAAACCTTTGCTTAACGGAAAATCGCCTTACGAAGTTTTGTTTTCAAAATCACCTTTTTATTCTCATTTGCAAGTTTTTGGTTGTCTTTGCTATGCTTTCGACACTTCTAAATTACGTGATAAATTTGACGCTCGCTCAAATGCTTGTGTTTTTATTGGATATCCCCATGGTCAAAAAGGATATCGAGTTTTTAATATTAGTTCTAGAAAAAAATTTACATCTAGGGATGCCATTTTTTATGAGTAACATTTTCCCTTTCTAATGATGCATGATAGTGCACATGATTACGCTTCAACTGCTAGTGCCATTCCTTCACCTGCGATTGATGACACTCCACAAAATACTTTTTCAAAAGATGCACCTTCTCTTTCAACCATAAATATCCCATTCTCTACATCACAAACAGATCATTCTATTGTGAACGAACAATCTCAACCTGAACCCATTACTTTGCCACTTACGTCACGTTCTCAACGTGAACGACACCCACCTAGATATCTTAAAGATTTTGTTTATAAGTTGCCTGGTGTAATTCAGCCATCTGCGCACTCATTCCATTCTGCCTCCTCAAGTATGCCTCACCCCCTTTCTCAATTTTTGTGTTATTCACGCTTCGCTCCTTCTCATATTGCTCTTTCAGCGGCAATCTCTAACAAGGATGAACCCAAGACATTTATAGGCTGCCAAAGATCCACATTGGCGTGAAGCAATGTCCCAGGAACTTGCGGCATTCGAAAAGAATAAAACCTGGACATTAGAACATCTTCCCCATGACAAGAAGCCCATTGGTTCCAAATTGGTGTATAAAATCAAGTATTATGTTGATGGCTCCATAGAGCGTTACAAAGCACGTTTGGTAGCCAAAGGATACACTCAAATTGAAGGTTTGGATTACACTGAAACATTTTCACCTGTTGCCAAACTCACCACGGTTCGATGTCTTCTTGCAGTAGTAGCTGCTAATCATTGGGAACTTCATCAACTAGATATGCATAATGCATTTCTTCACGGTGATCTTTATGAAGAAGTTTATATGTCACCACCTCCAGGTTACACTAAACCTGGCGATGATCGGGTGTGCCGTCTTCACAAATCCCTTTATGGCTTGAAACAAGCTTCACGTCAATGGTTTTCAAAGCTAACCACCGCTTTGCTTCATTTTGGATTCCATCAATCCAAGGCTGACTCTTCGCTCTCTACTTTTCTTCAGGCAACACCTTTGTAGCTATTCTTGTCTATGTTGATGACTTGATCATTGCAGGAAATGATTCCTCTAGCTGTCATGCTTTAAAGACCTACTTAAATACTTGTTTTCATATCAAAGATCTTGGCAATCTCAAATACTTTCTTGGTATCGAAGTTGCTCGTTCTCCAGGTGGCATTTACTTATGTCAACGAAAATACATGTTGGATATTCTCAAAGAATCTTGTATGCTTGGTTCCAAGCCTACGTCATTTCCTATGGAGCAACAACATCACCTCTCATCTGAATCTGGTCCACCAACTGATGTTGCGGGCCGATATCGAAGACTCATCAGTCGTCTCATTTACTTGACAGCTACCAGGCCGGAACTTACTCTGTTCATATTTTGAGTCAATTTATGCAAAGTCCTCGTCATGGTCACATGGATGCGGCCATGCGTGTTCTACGGTATTTAAAATTCTCTCCAGGTCCAGGCATTTTTCTCTCTTCAAATGATGATGTACGCCTACATGCCTTTTGTGACTCCGATTGGGCAAGTTGCCCTATGACTCGGCGGTTCTACAACAGGCTATATCACTTTTCTCGACTCTTCTCCAATTTCTTGGAAGACCAAGAAGCACACTACCATCTCTTGCTCATCTGCAGAAGCCGAATATCGCCCACTGGCAGCAACCACTAATGCTCTTATGGTTACGTGCTCTACACTCTGATCTTATTGTTCCTCAATCTCAACCAATGATTATACAATATGATAATCAAGCAGCCCTTCATATAGCAGCTAATCTAGTTTTTCATGAACGAACGAAGCATATTGAAATTGACTGCCATTTTGTTCGTGATCATCTTATTGCATGACACATTGCTACTCGCTATGTATCTACACAACATCAACTTGCAGATATTTTCACTAAAGCTTTGGGTCGAGATATGTTTCAATCTATTTTAACCAAGTTGGGCATTCGAAATCTTTATGCTCCAACTCGAGGGGGAGTGTTGAAGGTTTGCGAGTACAATGATCATTTGCCAATCTCGATTCATGATTATTTGATATCAAATTTTCTAACTTAGGCAAGAAAATATTATGTACATATTAGACAGAATCTCTTTCCTTTTTTTGGCTTTTCTTAAGTCAAGTTTAGGCTATGTATTTGATTGTATCCTATAAATATCTCTAATAAGAGAAGAGACAAAGGTAAGCTTGGCTAATATTCTTTTACATAGTATTCTTTTACAAAAACCGAGCCTAATAGCACTAATAACTTGTTGGATTTAAATCAGCAATCCAAAATACTTAAATCCAGTTATTATTACTAGTGCACCATATGTACTCGTGATGTCCAATTCTCTAGCCCAATATCACCCGGCACCGTGAGACTCATCACATAATTTTAAATTGGTTGCCAAATCGGTTCTAATACCAAATATGATAATCAAGCTACAAACAATAATAATTCGTTGAAACCTATATCATACACAATTTTTTTTTTCTCATCTGAGGTGGTTATAATAGGATGAGACAATCCAATTCAACACATCAAAATCAAAACCACTCACATCATCAGAGAACTCCTCTTCTTGGCTCTCCTCCTCCTCCTCCTTCTCCTCCTCCGCATCGTCGCCGTAGGGCGGCGTTCTCCGGTCATGGCGAGATCGGCGGCCGGATTTGAGGATGCAGGGGTTGGAGTGGGAGGAGAAGACCGCGAGGCAACGGCGCAGAGCGTAGAGAGAAGAAGAAGATGGAGGAGGGGAGGAGAAGAAGAGGGGAGGGGAGTGGAGACATAGCAGCGCCATTAATCTAGAATTGTAGCGTCCCTTTATTTCTAAGGAGGAGAATAAGATCAGGGGCCTTTTGGTGGTGAATGAATAGTGATTGGCTAGTTTCTGGGAAGAGAGAGAAGAGAGGTGGAAAATGAAAAGAAGTTTGTGCAAGGAAGTGCCGTGGCACGGGGTCATGCCGAAAATTTGCCGGCACGGTACGACACGGTGCGTGCCGAGCCCTGCCGATGGGTGCCGATCACAAAAAATACATCCGTGCCGACATATAATGGCATGAAATATTTAATTTCTTTAGCAACAAAATTTTTTAATTGTTTATTATGTATCTTTATCAAATATTTTGAACTTTATTAAGAAAATTACTTAATAATTTTAAGAAAAAAGGGTTTTGAACTGTGTCATCGGCACGGAAGCTGTATCGTGCCGGTATCTTGTTGGCACGGTACGGCACGGTAGATACGGTCCGTGCCGATGGATACTTAAAACCTTGGGTTTGCGGAATCTTCAAAACTATTCTTCACTCTTATACGCCTTTTTCCACCAAAACCGGATAAATGCAGCTCTCTTTTATAATATATTTGTTTTAAAAATAATTGTTTCTGTTTGTTTCGATATATAATAAAAAATATTTATAAATTTTGTAAACTATTTGTTTTAAAATATATTAAAAATTATTTTTTATTAAAAAATTGTTTTATGAATTTGAAAAAAAAATGTTTTTTATTTTCTACCGATTTTTGTAAAAATACAAAAACAAAAACTCGTACTGCATAAAAAAATTTTCATTTATTTTTTTTCTACCGAATCAAATAAATTTAAAAATTATATTTAAAATTTAAAATTTGAAATTTAAAAATTAAAAACTAAATTAAAAATTAAAAAAAATTAAATTAAAATCTAAATTTAAAAATTAAAATTTTAAATTTTAAATTAAAATTTTAAAAATAACGTATTGAAAGAATTTGGAAAAGTTAGAAGATAAACGTATAATTTTATATAAAATATAAAATAATCCGCCTTTAGTATTAGGGGATACTCACTCTTTCTCTCATAATATTTTGAAGTAATTTTAAGTACGAGATACTCACTTTGTTTTCTCGGTAATATTTTCGAAATAATTTTACACTATTTGTAATGTCACATTAAGATCACAGATTGGACGAATCAAATACAATAATGATGACAAATTTTGTTATAATTATCTAAAATTCTGACAAGATAATCCAAATCAAACATGCTTTTAAGGGCGTGTTTGGTTTGGATTATCTTGCCAAGATTCCAAACAATCCTATCAAGATTAATACGTTTGGTTAATCCGATTTGTAATGATAATGTAAGATTACTAAAAAAAATATTACCGAGTGGATGTGGGTATTTTAGATTACCTATGGCGGATAATCTTGTATATTATATATAATGTAATATGATCTTCGATAACGTAATATAATTTTTATTTATTTATTTATTTATGGTTTAAATTAATTTTTTATTTTATAAATATTTTTTTTTTATATTTGGCTATTTTATTTTTATTTCTTATTAATAAAATTAATTTAATAAGTACGAATTATATTTTGTTATGATTTAGTAAATAAAAATATTAAATATGACCATAAAAGATAATTTTGAAAAAGACTATATACTTTACTGTGGAGATTATTGGATTTTATAAACTGAACTAAACATAAAATTACTATATACACTGTAATCTAGTATTACATTACTGCATTAAACCAAACACGGTAATATAAGATTAGTAGTAATCCGATTCAGAAATTTTAGATATTTAGTTATGTCGACATAACCTGTAATGCTCATAGCTCGAACCAAATGCGCTCTAAGGGTTTGGTTTGATAGTGTCACGCCCCAAGTTTCAAAAATCCAGGAATTTTTTTTTTTTTTTTTTTTAAATCAGAGTTTACAAAATCGGGCGCAACAGACCGCCACACATATAGGAAATCCTCTATCAACAGACAGAGTCTTCCCTATACATACACGGCTAGGCAAGTATACAATCAGAGATCAAGTACAAAACTTAACTATATATCATAATAAAACCTAATCAATTCTAGACATATATACAAGTCATACTGTCCTCAAAACATGTAAAATAAAACTGATCATGCTATATAAAATGTCATAGTCCAAAATCTAGAACATCAGGGGGACAGCTCTATCGTGACAGCCTCACTCGTACGTCCCGTCAACTCCTCACCTGACGGACCTGAAAAATGGTCACCCAGGGGGTGTGAGATACATCGACAGTGTATCCCAGCCTTACTCGTAGTTCAATTGTGAATCATACAAGATGGAAAAGGTGTAGTTCAAATCATTCGGTGCTATCTAATTGAACGGGTAATGCCGGAGAATTTTAATCATTACAACTACTTAGTAAATTTAAATACTAATTGACTCAATTGATTGCCAAATGGTATGGGGGTGCAGTGGATTGTAAATCCATGCCATCCATCAGATACTTCTGGCAACCATCATTATCGTCGATATTTTTAGCAATTATCCGACAAAGCCACTTTTCTGACTTTATATGTATGCCCATTTGGTGTGCTGGTTGTCAACATGTTGCCATCTTGTTGCCATAATGTGTGCTAGTTGCCACCTACTTGCCATAATGTGTGGTGGTTGTAGTAATATTGCCATATTGTTAGAGAGAAATATGTGTTGGTTGAACTAATAGTGTCATCTTGTTAGAAAAAAATGTGTGCTGGTTGAACTAATATTACCATCTTGTTTGAGAGAAATGTGTGCTGGTTGAAATAATAGTGCCATCTTGGAGGGATAATGTGTGCTGGTTGCACTCCTGTTGCCATCTCCTTGCCATAATGTATGCTGGTTGTCACCCTGTTGCCATCTTGTGCGCTGGTTGTGTGTAGGCTGCCTATCACCCAGTTGCTTTCTTATGTGCTATTTGTGTGTATGCTGCCTATCAGCCGATTACATTTTACTTTTTATTAAAAAATTTTGACTCAAATGATTGCCAAATGGTATGGGGGTGCAGTGGATTATAAATCCATGCCATCCATCAGATACTTATGGCAACCGACATCATCGTCAATTTGTTTAGCATATCTTAAGCAACGGGTGGATAGGGCGCATACACACAAAAATCACAAAAGAGGGCAACAGGGGATAGGAAGCATACACACAACCAGCACACAAGATGCCAACAGGGTGACAACCAACACACATTATGGTAAGGAGATGGCAACAGGAGTGCAACCAGCACACATTTCTCTCAAACAAAATGGCAATATTAGTTCAACCAACACACATTATCCCTCCAAGATGGCAATAGTAGTTTAACCAGCACACATTTCTCTCAAATAATATGGCACTATTAGTTTAACCAGCACAAATTTCTCTCAAACAATATGGCAATATTACTACAACCACCACACATTATCACTCTAAGATGGCAACAAGAGTGCAACTAGCACACATTTCTCTCAAACAAGATGGCAATATTAGTTCAACCAGGACACACTTCTCTCTAACAAGATGGCACTATTAGTTCAACCAGCACACATTTCTCTCTAACAAGAAGGCACTATTAGTTCAACCAGCACATATTTCTCTCAAATAAGATGGCAATATTACTACAACCAGCACACATTATGATACCAAGATGGCAACTAGAGTGCAACCAGCACACATTTCTCTCTAACAAGAAGGCACTATTAGTTCAACCAGCACACATTTCTCTCAAACAAGATGGCAATATTACTACAACCAGCACACATTATGGCACCAAGATGACAACTAGAGTGCAACCAACACACATTTCTCTCAAACAAGATGGCAATAGGATGGCAACAAGATGGCAACAAGGATTCAACCAGCTGAAAAATTTTTACCTTTTTAAAGTATTCCGAACCTGAGAAGAAGCAAAGGAGGGGCACAGATGGGTCGGTCGCGGAGAGGGTTCTGGTGAAGCGCGGTGCTCCGAGCAAGATTCCTCGGTTAGCGTGCAGCAGCGGGGAAGTAGCTCGTTCGGATCAGAGCAAGAGGGGGAAAGAGGGAGCTGGGTCGGATGCCGAGATGGAGGCAGAGAGGGTTCCGGGGATGCGCGGTCCTCCGATATACCTTCCTCGGTTAGCGTGCCGTGCCAAGGAAGTAGATTGCTCGGATCAGAGCAAGAGGGGAAAGAGGGAGCTGGGCCGGATGCCGAGATGGAGGCAGAGAGGGTTCCGGAGACGCGCGGTCCTCCGATCTACCTTCCTCGGTTAGCGTGCCGCGCCGAGAAAGTAGATCGCTCGGATCGGAGCAAGAGGGGGGAAGAGGGAGCTGGGCCGGATGCCGAGATGTAGGCGGAGATGGTTCCGGGGACGCGTGGTCCTCCGATCTAGCTTCCTCGGTTAGCGTGCCGCATCGGAGAAGTAGCTCGCTCAGATCAGAGTAAGAAGGGGAAAGAGGGAGCTGGAGGAAGATGATGCAGAGGAGCAGCGAAGAAGATGGAGTGAAGAGGGGAGAAACCGAGCAGTTCTCACGTGATGACCTCGGGAAGAATATGGAGTGAAGAGGATGCAGAGGAGCAGCGAAGAAGATGGAGGAAGAGGATGTAGAGGAGCAGCAAAGAAGATGGAGTGAAGATGGGAGAAACCGATCGGTTCCCACGTGATGACCTCGGAAATCGTGCCAAGCTAATCCAATATTGCAATTCTGGCTGGGGGTGGGAACAGCTCTGTTTAATAGCGTTTGGGTATAACTGGGGGGATAAGTTCTTATCCCCCCTTATTCCGCTCACCAAACGGAGCCTTAAACAAGTCCCACCTTGGTCCAAGTTCCTTGGAAGCCCAAGTTGGGGTTTCCCCAATCCTTTATTTTATTTTTTTTATATATATATTTTTTATGTTTAAACTAAAATATCCTTCAAAAAAATTTTTATATATATATATATATATATATATATATATATATATATATATATATATATATATATATATAAGGCAGCAATCAGAATTTCGCCCAAAACATTCGTCTCCAATATATTATACCACCTTAGAAAATACGCTTAAAAAAAAAAAAAAGAAAGAAAAATCTTGAAAGTAATATCCCGCATCCATAATCTGACGATGGAGAGTCCTTCAGAGAGCCCCTCAGTTTCTTAATCCTCGATCAGTCAATTTGGATTTTATGCATGACGATTTGATAGTTGATACCTCAATTCTAGATTTCCTTACCTTACTGGATCCATTATTACCGAAATCCTATAATTCTTCTTCTCTTTTTTTCTGTTTTTTTTTCTTTGTGTTTTTTAAATTGCTTTAAAAGTGTGACGTACCAACCTTTTAGGGAGTCATATATCCTAGAACTATTCTAGTTCTAGCATGCTTAACCCTCTTAACCTCTTGGGACTTGTTACCACACAAAATACTATAGTCGAGTTAAAAGGTTTAATTCTATTATATCTTATATATAAGACTAATCCACATTCTGGGGATATTACATTAAGGCTGCGAGAACTAGTTATTTCAGGGATAAGTATAAATTTAAAAACAAGCTGGAACTATTGTAAAAATGTATTTGGTTGGGTATTAGATTAGTACAGGATATAAGAAAATTTATGTTTGGTGTGATAATAAAAAATAAGAGGAATAGAGAGTAGTAGTTGTATATAATGACGAAATTATTCTCAACCATAATAAATTTTTAAAACAAATAAAATTTTTAATAGGTATGATTTTAAATATTTGATTTAAGATATTTATTAAAAAGATTTATTAAAATTTATATTTTACTTGTATATAAAAAAATTATTAAAAAATTTTCAATTTTTAAAACTTTATAAATTTTTAAAAATTAAAAATTTTGTATATAAAAATTGGTATAAATTTTAAAATTTTAAAAATTATAAAATTTTAAAATTTATTAAAAATTAAAGTTACAAATTTTAAAATTTATATAAATTTTAAAATTTGTGTAAATTTTAAAATTTTATAAATTTTTAAATTTATTAAAAATTAAAGTTTCAAAATTTTGTATAAATTTTAATTTTTATTAATTTTAATTTTTGTAAAAATTTTAAGTGGGAGCAAAAATTTTAATTTTTAAATTTTAAGTGGGAGCAAAAATTTTAATTTTTAAATTTGTATAAATTTAAAAATATTTATAAAAAATTTATAAAAATTTATAAATTTTAAAATTAATAAATTTTTTAAAAAATAAAAAATTTAAATTTTTAGATTTATTAAAAAGTAAAGTTAAAAATTTAAATTTTATAAAATAAAAAAATTAAATTTTAAATTTTATAAATTTAAATATCATAGAATTTAAAATTTTTTAATTTTAAAAAATAAAAAAACAAAGAAATGGAGCAAGTTTGGGTTCCAGGTGGGGAGAACAGTTGTTCCCCCTTTACCGGGTTGTTCCAGGAACAACCTTGTAAGGGGGGAAACAATAGTTCTCGGTTGTTCCCCCCTTCCTGAATTCTTGTTTGGATACAAAGTGGGTTATTCCCTCTTTGTACCCGAAACAATCAATCCCTAATTAAGGTAGCGTTTGGTTCGGGGATTAGTAAGAATTAGTAGTACCAGGTATAAGTATAAAGTTGAGTATAAGATAGGGATAGATGAAAATAATGTTTGGTTGGGGATTAGGTTAATACCAGGTATAAAAAAAAGTGTTTGGTTGGGATTGAAGAATAAGAGGAATAAATAGTTGACTTTTGAGTAAAATGACGAAATTGCCCTTCCCTTTTGATATGTATTAAAAATTGATAAATAAATATTGTATTAAAACTTTTTAAATATATTAATTGTAATATATATTATCTAATTAATTAGATAATACATAAAATTAGTGTTAATGAATTATATTTAAAAATGATTAATATTATCTAAAAATTACAATAATTTATCCTAATAAGATATATAATTTTAATAAAATCATTAATTAGTGTTAAAATATGTGTAAATTATTGTTTCAGCTAAAATTTTTATTAATTAATTTTTTTTTTTGCGTTGGGAACGAGGATGCGGTACCGGGAGAGGTTTTTTTTGCTGGCGGCGACACAGAGCGAGAGGGAAGGCCGAGAGGCGGCGGCGGCGACGATAATAATAAATATTTATTATTATTTTTGTGTTGTTTAAATAATTATTGTAATATCTTTTAATTAATAAACTATATACTATATAAAAGTAGTGTTAATTATGTATGCTATCTTTTAATTATGTATACTATATAAAATTAGTGTTAATTAGTGTTAAGATGGGAGAAGATGAGAAATGAGGAGATGGGAGAAAAGATGAGTTGGGAAGTGTGCAAGGGTATAATAGAGGAGAGAGATGGAATATTAATTCGGGGGTGGGGGAGAGTTGTCCCGGGTTAAACCGGGACAAGGGGCAAATGGGGTGAATAAGTAATCCCACCTTGTTCAAATGTGTTTGGGTACAAAGGGGGGGATATCCTCCTTTAATCCCCAAACCAAACAAGGCCTTAAAGGATTTGTGAAAATGACTTTCAAAATTATGCGTCTTGTGGATGCAAATTTTAAAAATGTATGGATTTATCCTTTCAAAAGCGTGAATGCGCCGAAGGTGTGCCGTTTTCAAATGTTTAAATTCGTCTTTTAGTTTTATTATTCTGCAAAATGAATGGTTGTGGTTGATGGTTGTGTATTGTAAAAGGTCTACGCCGTGTATATATAAAGAAGACTCTTTTCGTTTGTATAGAGAGATCTTCTATATGTGGCGGGTCTGTGCACGTACCAAAGGCAGACTTACAAAAAAAAAAAAAAATCGTAAAAATTAAGACTCTTATTTAAAAATTTTGGTTTCAAATTGCTACCGTGGTGTGACAGATTAAGTCTGTGACACCTCAATAGCCTCACATCGGATGGAAATGGAGTTGTGATTTGGTATATAAGAGACATTGACACTAGTAATAATAACTGGATTTAAACATTTTGGGTTGTGATTTTAGCCCAACGAGTTATTATTACTAGTGGGACGGATCGTTACACTTGGAATCAAAGTCAATCACTAGCCGGAAGTGTGTAACGAGTCTTGACTGAGCCAGAATCTAAAAGACAATGTAACGGGCTATATCATGGATCTGAATGACAAGATTAGCAAGACAAGTCTCACATCTGACGAGGACGTCATGCCTAAATAGGAGGAGTCCCAATAGTTTTACATTGGACGGGAATGAGATTATGATTGAGTATATAAAAGATATGGACACTAATAATAATAATTAGGCTTAAACATTTTGGTCTGTGGTTTGGGTGTAACGAGTTATTATTGTTAGTGAGCCGGATCGTTATATTTGGTATCAGAGCCGGTCACCAGCCGGAAGTGTGTGACGAGTCTCGGGCTTGGGTCTAGATGACAGAGCTAGCAAGACAAGTCTCACATTGCCTGGTGATTTTGAGTTGTGTTTGTGTGTTTGGGTTGACGAGTACGTCAGGCCTAAACGGGACAGTCTGTGACATCCCCCAATAGTCCCATATTGAATGAGAATGAAATTATAATTGAATATATAAGAGACGTGAATACTAGTAATAATAACTGGACTTAAGTATTTTAAATTATGTTTTGGACCCAATAAATTATTATTGCCAGTGGGTTGTTACAAAAGTGCTTGAATAAGTTGAATGCTATACTTTGGTTTCCTTTCTATATGTAGCTTACTTGTTCGAGGAATTCCCTTGTATTTACTAGCATGGATAGGGCTCCGGTTTCTCGTCGGCCTTCTCGGCGGCTCGAGTCCGATTCTTCGGTCGGCCGCTGCCTACGCTTTGCGCCGCGCTGCCCGCAGCTTCGACTGCCGGCTGCAGGCCCCAATAATTGGCGAATCGGGTGTAATTCCAATTGTTCTTAGACTGCTGCTCAATTCTGAATACCAATTGCGAAGAATTCTTCTTATGTGCCTAACCGCGCTCGTCTCGTTTGATCACCCCAATTGGGTGATCATCATACGAAATAGGGGTTTGGAAGCTATTTTGAATCTGATCTCCGTTTGCGCCAATGATATGAAGAAGTACTTGTTGGAAATCATCACTGCTTTAGCGTTGCTTAGAGAAGTGCGAAGGGTGATAGCGAATTTAGGTTGCCTTTCCTACCTTATCGAAGTCGTTTTGTACGGTAAAATGGCTTCGAGAACTCGTGTGGAACAAGCTCTCGGGTTGCTCGGTATCGTGAGGAGGATCAGGCTTATGCTCGTGGAATTCCGATTCTGATTAAGCTTCTTGAAATTGGAAATAGTGAGTTAAAAGAAAAGGCTTCTGGGGCCATTGCGCAATTAAGCTACGAAGGAGAAAATAGGGAAGCTATGGCTGAAGCTGGGGCCATTGATGTTCTTATTTGGTGTGTTGACAAATGATGCAGAGGAGCTGAGAGAATATGCGGCTGAAGCTTTGACGAATTTTACTGAAGATCCGGCTTATCGAGAGAGAACATCTCAAGTGTTGGAAATTCCATCCTTTGTGTCTATATGAGATAGGTTGGTTCGAATCCGTGCTTCTGATGAATACATGGTTAGGTGTATGAGGCTGATGAGTGTGGATCAGCTCACATCAGAACCAGATCTGATGTGACTCTTCAGTTATATAATGCATTCAACTAATAGAGAGTTTTATTGTACCCTGAGGAAAATGTCATCGAGTCCTTAAATACTATGCAATTGTAGACATATGTATACTCTGTGTAAACCAATCACCGCATGCCCATCGAGTTAAGAAAATAGATATGTCGAACAAGATTTTCACGCACTGAAATAGGCTCTAAGTTGAGAAGTCTCCATTAATGCAGTGGCTGATTGTATTATTGTGTGCTGTTGGACTCTGGGTATGTATTCTCCATATATAGTAGTAAGTTAATGGACAAAATAATGTAAGTGAGAGGGGAGTTTGGCATGAAATTTATGGGAGCGCTTATTATTTAAATTCACTACGCCATTCTGCTAGGCATGGTTGAAGTCTAGACAATAGATAAAAGGAAAACTAAAATGCAACTATAATATAAGTCGAGGCCTTTGTGCATAACCTAATTCTTGTCTAATGATCCGTCGGAGGAGGAGGCAATGTCGCAGCGCCTCCCCGATGGATATCTGAAACCCGGATGAGAGAAAAAAGAAGACAAACAATATATTTGTAAATGGAAGAGTGTTTCTATTTTTACTCTCTAACTGGGAATACCTTTACAAGAGCCAATAGACCCCTATTTATAGCCCTTGGGCTTACAAAAGATAAGAATAACAATTTTATTCTTAACCAAATTGGCTTTATCCAATTTGGTTTTACAACCCGATCCATCTAAAACTACCTCTATCCTTATCCTAACCGAAGTGGTTATAACTGCCTCCGCCTTATCCTCAATGGTAGAGACTTATCCGGAGTAGTTGTAACCGCCTCAGCCTTATCCTCAATGGTTGAGACTTATCCGGAGTAGTTGTAACCACCTCTCCCTATTCTCAATGGTTGAAACTTATCCAGAATTTAGATCGTCCCGGATCATCTAACTTAAGAGCAGAAGTTTAGTTTTGACTTAAGTAGTATTATTATTGATGATTGTGAGAGCAGTACCTTGCCAAGTTATGAATTGCTCCAGCTCTTCAGTATCTTGGCCAGACTATACTATATATGGCCAACTAACAGTGCTCCGTATCAACGTTCTGAAAGAACAACGCTTTGGAATAACGTTCCGATTAATTCTATCCTCCTCGGACCGAATTCCCCAGAAACTAGCACACCACGTCGCCATACCCATGCAATGTTTCACGGTGCATCCTATTCTAGTTAGCATCGATCTGTGTTTGCTCTTCATTCCTGAGTTAGGAGATAAGTTTAATTACTCGAATGTCTATTATGAATCAACTCAAATTAGTTTTGCAGGTATAGATCTATGCTTCATATCATGATTTCTCAGATTTTAGAATTTGAATTAGTGGATTCTAGTATTGGTTGTTTTCTTTTGGAAGGATCTGAAGGAAAAAAAAAAAAAAAATCCACATCTAAAATCAATCAGCATGATTTATAAGCTTTTGTGGGGTTTAACTTGTAGCATGTTTTTGTCACTTTTGCAGTAATAGCAGGCTTCGTGCGTTAAATATAAATGCTAAAAAAATATCATTCTCTGATAGCTTAAGCTTTTAGAGAACAATGATTGTTTCGTATAATTTAATATAATATCACAGCATGAGATCTTGAGCTTAAATTCCTTCAGGCTCTTAGCATTATTAATTTTCTTTTATTTAAATCAAGTCCACGTTTTGGATCTATCAAAATATCTCGAGTCTAGACGTGAGAAGAGTGTTAAATATAAATACTGAAAATACCGTTCTCTTGTAGCTTAAGCTTTTGAAAAAAAAAATAGTCATTTCATATAATTTAACAATACTTGTTATTGTTTCAATCATTTTATCAAAAGTAGATAATTGAATGTTTTAGTTCAGCTTCATGTCAATGAAAGGAGAACTTAGAAACAAATTATTTATAGTGATGACCATTATGGAGAGAAATTAAGTTTGTTTAAGAAAAGGAAAAGGTACCTAATGGATAGGCAGTATAAGGTACTATGGTGTAAGTTGTCTAGTCTGTTTCAAACCAATTCAAACTGATTGCCACAAGCTTATGCTTATCTTCCAAATATTTCTTTCTCAGAAGGGCTTTTGATACGAAGAGTCGTAGCTTGGTCGCTATCCTTGCCGAAATCAGGAGTTGCCGCTCGCAGTGGGCTCATTTCTGTACTTAGTATCTTTTTTTTTTTTTTTTTTTTGGCTCGCTTTCCGGCCACCCCTATGCTAAATTCATACTCGTCTTGAATGAAGCGGCAGCATGCTGCCTTTCTCTCTCTCAAAAAAAAAAAAAAAAAAAAAAAAAAATATTTCTTTCTCAAGAATCTTACACTTGATAACAATTGCAAATTAGCAATCTCTATTGTTATTGATCCCTCTGTATATCCTGACACAATTATAAATTCTTGCCGAATGAATGATAGCCTATATTTGATATGCTACTATCAGCAAAGAATCAGAGAATGCTTTCTCTCCTATACTGTGATAGAGTAATCTGCTTCTCTCTGCTGAATAACATTAATATATATGCTAAACGAGCTACTACTATGATGGAAATATTAAATTTTATCTACTGTCGTACGCTGATAAGATACTACAAGAATTATATATTTTTTCGATATTATAATTGATTGAGGGAAAAGTCTTCATTGTGGCAATCAACAAGTGGATTGTTTGTATCACATATATTACTGTGTCAGTATCATCTCCTCAAATTCAATACCCTATGAAATGTCGGTTGGTATACAAAGCACTCTTTACTTTTGCTTTTGGGGGTTATTTTCAAGTGCTGAATGATACTCGAATGTTAGTTACTGCATCTCTTTCATCGAAAGAAATTATCGGTCTCTTTGTTGTCTTGACATCTTGAGCTCTTTGTTGTTTTGCTTTTTAAATTTTTGCTATCACATTCTTTGTATTTGGAACCAATGAGATTTGCTTAGAGCATGACATTTAGCTTTGTAAGTGTGAGTTTCATGAGCATTGTTGAGGAAAAGGACACTTAAGCATGATTATTAACTTTATTTGTTCTCTCCTTTTTGGATTACATACCTTTAAAACTTTCCCCGCCCCCCGTGCTTATTTGGACCTTATAGTATGAAAATTGTAGTTTTTTTTTTTTTTTTTTTTTTTGTAAATTTCAAATTTTAGCGTATTTTTACTTTGTCACTCTATGGTTCAAAAAATTGTATTTAATTATCTTATGATTTTATTTTTATTCCACTCAAGAACACATGATACGTTTAGTGTAAATTATAGGATAATAAAATGTGATGCTACACTGTCTTTTGGTTTTAACAAAGTACCATTTTACTGTCTATTGAGGCCAGAAATTTTGGCCACTCAAGAGAACAACATATGGTGGTCGAAGATGTCGGCCGAAGGAAGAGCGAGGCAATATGTTCTAATCTGGGCGCAATCGCGCGGAAATACAGCGTGCAATACGTACCAACGGCTGAAGGCGTCGGCCAATAGAACTAACAGTCGACGAAGAGAGTCGCGTCTCATCTAGGGTCAACTTTGACAAAAGGGGGATACCAAACCGCTCCAGTCAACCAACGAAAGAGATGGGGGTCCGGCAACCTTGTAAATCCGGTACCACCCCAGCTTCTTCATTTATCTAGAAGTAACTTAACTCTTTTTAATTTTATTTTTATTTTTATTTTTATTTACTGCTTTTCTAGAAATAGACTTAATTAATCCTTCTATCCCTTTTCCCAATTGTATCCCCTTCTTCTTATCAATATAAAGTGTAAACCGACTTTTCGGTCGTACCTTTATTTATCAATTTAAAGTGTAAACCGGCTCAGCCGTGTCTTTATCTTGTTGTTTTTGTGCATTTAGAGTGTAAACCGACCCACTGATCGTGTCTTTATTGGCCTTTCTTGCGCTTTAAAGTTATAATCGACTCATCAGCCATACATATATCTATATACGTTTCAACTCATCTAAGTCGAAACCGGCGATCCCTCTTTGTCTCCGCGAACCCGCTTCGACAGTCACCGGTCGTTGCGGTTGCGAGGAGTTACCAGAGGAGAGCCCGGCAGAGCAGATCTCTCCTCGGCCCGATCGCTTGATTGTTGGTATGTGGCGCACTTCGACACCTTTGGAGGGTCACCCAGCAGGGGCCGATAGCGCTTAAGTCACATTTTTGCCCCAACAACTTTCTTGACACGCCCGGTGGAACCCTCAGGCAATCTTTACCTAATCCTACCGCAAGCATGTCACAGCTCCCAAAGCTGTATGGGAAGTCGGCACAGCCGGAGCCGTCCCTATCAGATTTGTACGAGCAATTGGCCCAAATGATGGGCTCTCTGGAGAGAAGAATTAGAGCCTGTGATGCCAACGCCCCGGCTACAGATGAAAGTCTCGCTCGTTTTGGGCGGTTCCTGACCCAAAGCGAGTCAGACCAGGGAGATCCGTGGGACTCCCCGTCAGTCCTGCCGCCACCAGTACCGACACAATCGTTCCCGTCAGCACCGGCGGCACTGGAGGCATTGTGAATTACGCCCTCCACGACGGCACCTATGCCGGGGGTAGGGCAGTCGCAAATGGCTCCTATCCCAACGCAGGATAGGCCGATAAGTTTGATCATCAGCCACCAGCGGAAACTGACGAGGATAAAGCTATGTCACCCGTTCCATCGGCGCATCAGCCCCACGCTAGGGGCAGGGAGACCATGGGGCAGGATCTGGAGACGAGATCTGCCCAAAAGCAGGCGGGCCGAGCATCCCCAGAGAGGCCCGCCAAGGTGCAAGTTCAGGTGAAGGAAGTCATCCACAACACCTCCACGACGCGGCAAGTATTTAAGCCCTCGCATGCTGCGCCATTGAACACGGTCGACCTCAAAGGGAAAGGGCTAGTATAGGGGCCCGAGTCTCCCGTGGAAAGGGAGTCGCCCCGTAACAGGCGTTGGCTTTGCATCCGATATAGGGCTGAAATGACAGGCAAAGATTGGAACGCCTTACTCGCCGAGACTCCCGTGGAGGCGAAAAAGTAATTCACCTTTATCGACTTCGGTGCCGGCACGGATCAGCTGGCTCACCAGCCGAAATTGAGATCGGCCAAAAGATCTGACAGACAATCCTCTAAAAAAGAGGACAAAGAAGTGGAATGAGACTCTCGCGTAGAGAGAGTTTTGAGAGAACCCTACGGTCAAGAAAGGCCGAGGCCGACCCAAGTCGGCCAGAAGGGATGGTGGATCCTACTACAGGGGCAAGACACCCATCGCAGCCATTATAATGGCCGGGTCCAGAGGGCACTTCAAAGGCCATTCGGCTATGAGGTTGAAAGAAGACCACCTGACGCTCTTCCGTAGTATTCGACTGATCGCCGGGGGAAGGGGTCGCCTTTACGACCTTTCCATCAAAACGCGCTGGGGAAAGGAGAGTTCTCGATAGTCCCTAGCATGGGTCCTCTCCGGCATACCAAGGGAAATAGGGGGACCTTGGGCAGTCAGTTGGCCCAGGAGCAAAGAGCCCAGCGACGGCCGGAGCCATGGCGAAGAGAGGGAATTCCCGGGAAGCATCCGAGGGAGACAAGATCACTGGCGGATGCACCGATGGAACATTGGTCCATGCCCAAAGGATCGGCCTAGAGCCAAGGGTCGATCGCAGCGGAGGGGCAAAAGCGCCAGAAGCGAAGGCCAAGGGCTCACGCCCGAAGCGGCGGCGCTATGGCCAAGTGGCCAGAGCTAGACCCTCGGCGGAAACAGCCCGTGAGGCGACGGCATTTCGCGCCAAGACTCCACACTGTGGAAGCAAAAAGAAATGAAATCGCTTTACCCGAGAAAATTTTGGCACACCTAGAGCTGTATAAAGAGGTCAACGAGGGTCGATTTAATTTTGCCGACCACGAAAGCACTAATGAGATAAAAACTAATCCCTCTTTTCCACAGGTGAATATGGTAGGGACAGAGGAAAACAAGCCGGCATTAAAATCTGAGTCCCTTAAAAAAGGGACGCCGGTGAACAACACCCATCGGCTCTGCACACGATGTAAAGCCGGGATGACAATCGAAGAATGGGGCGAATTCTTCCTTAGCATACCCGAGGAAGTCAAGAAACGGCTCACCTTCCCCAATCCGGGCAAAGACGAAATTCACCAGGACCCGGTACCGGATCAATGTCTAGCCAAGGGGTCGAACAAGCAGCCTCCAACAAAGGAGGACGAGAATGACGAACAAAGTGGGGCTGCACAATGAGCCTTGTGTGAGTCGTACGACCCGAGAAGACTAGGACTGTAGACAAACAACTATAAAGGGCCTAGAGCCCTACTACAACATTAGTGCTCTTACTACAGCCCCTAGGGAAGTAGTAGCCAGGGGGCACCCCGAAGAGCGTTCGGCCGAGAGGCCGAAGTAAGACGCATGCATGAGCCACAGCCGTGCCGATATCGAAACAGGCCCTGCGAAAGGCTTGGCCTGTCAGCTGGCTATCCGCGAACGAGGTCAAACCTCCGAGTCTCACACCGCCACAACAATCGGCTAGGGGCATTGGCTACCCCCCTCGCTCCTGACAAAGAGTTCCCAGGCTTACGACAAGGGAAGTTGATGCCTTGGCAATCCGCCTAGTAAAACAGCTTCAAATCCAACCGTGGCCAAGGCCGTGGCAAAGAGGAAAATCCTCAGGGAACACCTGAAGGAAGTGGACCCATCGGCCGAAAGACAGACCACTCCAGATAGGCCAAACTTGTGGCACGGTTCGGCCATGACAAAGACACAAAAACGTCGGCAACAACGAGCACACACCGACACAAAGAAAGAAGTAGGGGCCCAAATACCGCAGTTGGGCCTACGCGACTTATGCAGCAATCGTCGTTCCGCCTTGGACGAAATGAGTGTAAAGCCGAAACAACCACACTACGGTTGGTGATGGAAGAGCCAGCGAGCGTTCGACAGGAGCTGGATGCAAGACTTTGAGCTCTCGAAGCGTTGACTCGGCTCGGCAACGGCACCTCGGGTAGCCGCAATAGACGACCTCCAAAGGAACGAGACGTTGAGACCTCGTTTGAAGAAATCGGAAGAACGAGTGAAGAAAGACCCCGAACCAATGACGGTTCGGACGAGATAGACCTGATAAGGCCTTGTCGAGATGAGTATTGAAATGGGCTCCACCTGAGCCCGAATGATGTAGGCCGGCCAGAAAGGGTCGGCCGGGATAGAGTTGTCAGCCATCCCAAGTTCAAAATCGAAAGTCAATGAAAGCCATGATCAGCCAAAAGGGCCGAAGAAGGGTCGTGCAGCCGAAGCTGTTTAGCCGGAACGCTTCGAGTTAAAAAGTTCTAGGGCAAGGGACACTTGAACCCCGGAAGATGACGTACGCGGGTCATCCCGAGCGTTCTCAAAATTCCTCAGGCAGTGAGCGGAGACCCTACCAAGGTATGGAAAAATTGCTGGATGTAGGTATCAGTGCCAACAGGCAAATTATTTTCGACAATCGTCCGAACGGCGCATCGGCCGATTGCCGAAAGGACATTGTTGAGGCCAGAAATTTTGGCCACTCAAGAGAAAAACATGTGGCGGCCGACGATGTCAGCCGAAGGAAGAGCGGGGTAGTATGTTCTAATCTGGGCGCAGTTGCGCGGAAATACAGCGTGCAATACGTACCAACAGCTGAAGGCGTTGGCCGATAGAAGCAACAGCCGACGAAGAGAGTCGCGTCTCATCGAGAGTCAACTTTGACAAAAGGGAGATACTAGACCGCTCCAGTCAACCAACGAAAGAGATGGGGGTCCGGTAACCTCGTAAGCCCGATACCACCCCAGCTTCTTCATTTATCTAGGAGTAGGTGTAACTTAACTCTTTTTTTTTTTTTTTTTTTTTTTTTTTTCGGCCGACGAAGAGAGTCGCGTCTCATCGAGAGTCAACTTTGACAAAAGGGAGATACCAGACCGCTCCAGTGAACCAACGAAAGAAATGGGGGCCCGGTAACCTCGTAAGCCCGATACCACCCCAGCTTATTCATTTATCTAGGAGTAGGTGTAACTTAACTCTCTTTTTTTTCGTTTTTACTGCTTTTCTAGGAGTAGACTTAATTAATCATTCTATCCATTTTTTCCACTTGTATCCCCTTCTTCTTATCAATATAAAGTGTAAACTGGCCTTTGGGTCGTATATTTATTTATCAATTTAAAGTGTAAACCAGCTTAGCCGTATCTTTATCTTGTTGTTTTTGTGCATTTAGAGTGTAAACCTATCCACTGGTCGTGTCTTTATTTGCCCTTCTTGCGTTTTAAAGTTATAACCGGCTCATTAGCCGTACATTTATCTATATACGTTTCGACTCATCTAAGTCGAAATCGGCGATCCCTCTCTACCTCTGCGAACCCGCTTTGGCAGTCATCGATCGTTGCGGTTGCGAGAAGTTACCAGAGGAGAATCCGGCCGAGCGGATTCCTTCTCGGCCCGATCGTTTGATTGTTGGCACACGGCGCACTTCGATACCTTTGGAGGGTCATTCAGCAAAGGTATAAAATAAAAAAAATAAATTTAAAATTTTATAAATTTTAATTGAAATTTTTTAAAAAAAAAGGAAAAAAAAAAGAAGAAGAAGATGGAAACAAGGTTGTTTCCGGATGGGAACAGCCTTGTTCCTATAAATTGGAGGAATTGTTATCCCCCTTCTTAACAGGCTATTCTAGAATAGTCCGTTAAGGAGTGGATAACAAATCCTTCCAATTTTTTGTTGTGTTTGGGGGATAGAGAGAGGATAAAGGAGTTATCCCCCCTTTATCCCCCAAACAAACATAGCAGGATCTACGTAAATCAGAAAATGCTTCTTGTACACCGCCAAAAGAGTTACTGGTCACTTCAAAGTGACCAGTGGAGGACACTCCATCCTTGAATGGATGGGAGGTGTATTATATATCTTTTTTGGGGTGCATTGCTCATGTAAATCATACACCTATAGCATTCTTATGACCTATTTTTTTACTTGTACTCTTGGATTTTTTTTTAAAAAAATACAACTTGTACATTTCAAATAAAATGTATATTTTATATTTTATCTATTTTAAAATAAAATAAATTTTACTAGTCATTTCAATATGACTAGTGGAGGAGTCTTCATTCTAGAATGAGTGAAATATATATTATACATCTCAAATAGAATGCATAAGTAGCATTATTAATTTTTTTTAACTAAAATCTTAGAAAAATTTATCAACTTTTAATTACATCTTGGAATTTAAGATCTATAACCATCTAAGAAGTGTGTATATGTAGCAAATGCATGTAGTTATAGTAGTAACTAAATGCAAAATCAGGTGTTTAGTTTGATGTATTTGATGTTGGAAAAATAAAATAAATCGCACTAAGATCCGATTGTGAATAAATTATTAAACAATTTATGATTAAATAAAATAATAGTAAATTACAGTTTAAGCATTACGGTAATTTCAGAAATTATTGAAAAAGGTAGCCGAATAAAATTAATTCGAAAGCGTGTGAGGCACAACCTTAAGATATATTTTCGTCATTTGTGCGGATTAATCGGAGACTCCATCGCAAAATACGACCGGATCTCCTCTTCCTACGAACATGATCGTGAAAGAGGTTGACGAAATTTTTTTTCAACACCCAACAATAAAATAAAACAAATAGAAAAAAAATTAAAATTAAAATAATTTTTTTTAAAATAATTCTTTCACACAGAATTAGTAGTATCAGAGATAAGTATAAATTTTGAAACAAGCTGAAACTAATATAAATTTATGTTTGGTTGGGTATTAGGTTAGTATAAGGTATAAAAAAAATAATGTTTGAAAGTGATTGAAGAATAAGATAATAGAGAGTTGACTTTTTGTGTTAAAAGACTAAAATGGTCTTACTTTTAGTTAAGTATTAAGATTGATAATTCAAGATTGTACTATAACATTTTAAATATAACAATTTATATATATATATTATTTAATAAATTAGATGCTATATAAAATTATATTTAATTTTTATTGTTCTAAAAATTTATTAATATTATCCAAAAATTAAAATGTTATCATTCTGCAAAGATAAAATTTTAAAAATTCAATAATAATATTAAAAAAAAAAAAACATTACTTACTAAAAATGTATATTTTTATTTCTAAAAGTCAATTGCTTAATACATTGTTAAATTAAATAGTTACATAAAAACCTATTAAAATAACTATCAGACAATAACATAATCAAATCGCGACTTTTAATTAGCATAAGATACGAAATTTATACAATACTTAAATATGTAATATTATAAAATCATGCATGGTATGGAGATTAAAATTATCATCAAACAATAACGATCTCACAACTGTACGACCGTAGGAATCGAAGTGTCACGTCACAATAATAATTCAAATTATATCCAGACACGGAAAACATTTGTTTTTAATTAACAGTCCAATTAACATTACATATAAACAAAATAAACTATTTAACAATCTGACAAATATAATATTACAACATTAATTCTAACTTTAAAAACTTATAGTCATTTTCAATGATTTATCTAAATTCTATTATTTCACAACTGCTCGGTAATACGTGTTCGAATGTCGTCTCCTCGCCGTGACTCTAATGTACTAGGAAAAGTAGTCGTCACTTCCGCTTCATCCTTTGGAGGCTGTGGGTCTAGCGCTTCGTTAAAATATCTATCATTTTCTTATTGCCGTCGAATAAAATTGTGGATCACTCTATAAGGAAACGGTGTAGTAATATTTAATATCTTGAATCGCTTCTTTAATATCCCAAAGGTCTTCTCTACTATATTTATTAATTAGACGTGCCGATAATTATACAAGTCCCGGGGAGAATGATGTATACGACCACGTGTATTACTATCAAATTGACTCAGATGGTAACGCTCGCCTCTATACGGCGCCAGAAATCTATCGGTATTCGCGTATCCGGAATCGATCCGATAATATTTTTCTGTAGATATAACAGAAGTGTATACAACTTTTGAAAAATAAATTTAACCAATAATAATGAACAAAATGAAATAAATATTGTTCTTTAAATGATACCTGCAGGTACTGTAAAACCTCCGCTTTCACAGGTCCATCTGAGTACCCGCATATCAGTGGCAGATCCTTCCAACCGGTGCATATAAAAAAAAAAGTTATGATCAAAGGATACAACAGCCATAATATTTTTGCGATGTAAATCCTTTGCGACATCGAAATCGTGGTTGTTTGTCCCTTTCTACAATCAATGGAATATGCGTATCATCCACCCCCCCAATTGTAATCTACATATGTAAATGCCACAAAATAGTACATTACAAATTGAGCATTGGTAAAGTACAAATTAACTTCTGAAAAGTTATTGTCCCTTATCTTAAATGGATGAAAATTCTGATTTTCACTAATTTTTAGATGCACTCCAAAAATTACTTGGCGGCATAGTTAAGTATTCGTCTTTTAATTGAATAATGCATCGGAGTACATTGTTAAAATGACGGCTAATTGTTTCCCCCGAATGTTGGAAATTAAGTTTCAACGATCACCCTATTTGCAACACTGTATCCTATATAGAATAGAAAAATTGCCAACTGTTCGTCAGCCGTCATATTCCGTGTGCTAATTAAAAAGGCCCTTTCCGACAAGCTCATCGCGGAGAGCAATGAATGTAGTTGTCGTCATTCTAAAATAATTGTACTTCCGGTCTGGATGACCATTCAGAATATCACAAATAAACTGATGCCTAGTAAATGGACGGGTATGATATGGTTGTCTACTTATTGTACTTATTGCATTTATATATCATTCGTCAATGAGTATGATTATGACTTGCACCCAATAGTCATCATCATCATCTAATATAGTCAACAAATTTGCAAGAAAAGCCGAACAAAAACACTTCGATAAATTGAAGCATCCATTAATGCTGTAACGGAATTGAAGCCATTTAGCCAAGTTTGATAGTAAGCATACATGATATAACTTCTATAGATATGTTGCTCAAACATTCACTCGATAGTATAAATTATTCATCAAAGTGCACAACTACCATTAATTAAAAAGCATGATAAGAACATATGCCAAGTAATTTACAAACAGTAAAATAATGTCTGGTTTAAGCAAAGAAAAGTGCGATACTAAATATTACAAAATCAGTTCTTAGCTACCCAACGTGCGATACTAAATATCGCAAAGTCTGGTTTAATCTACTGAAATTATGCATATATACATCTGACCGGTTACTGCAACAAATTATAGAAGAAAGGACTACACTGAAATATATAAATGTCCACATCATTAGATGACTCCACTACATGCCCGAAAAAAATTGCCTAAACAATTGATTTTCTTTAGCTATCTGCCGTTCAACCCACATCACGACAAAATCATCGTTCATTGTCATGAAAAGCTGGCGGTTTTTTTCTCCTTTCAAAGCGTCTCCGGCAGCCAAAACCTTATCATTCGTGAGCCCAGGCAAAGAATAGATTCGGGTCATACAATCTGCGATACTTGGAGTATTTCGTCGATCTTCTAACTCGTGATGATACATATGTCGTACAAGATCTAACTTATCTTTTTCAATCTGAACCATCTCCGCCACGGCCTCACTGATGGCTTCAGGTTTCTTTCGTCGTCCACCGCTCGACGAAAGGTTTCTTGGTTGGGAAGTGTCCGGTAGAGGGGAACGACGTCTTTTCCCTACAGAGCTGTTCCCAGACCCAGATGTATTTTTTTTAGTAGGGTGAGGGCTTGGCGACCTTGACGTGTGTGCACCTCTCATATGCTCGGTAATAGGTGGCTCAGATGACCCTGCTTCAAATGGAATGGGTAAGAGATATAATCCAAACATTCTTGGGGCTAATATGGTATCTTCCTCACCAGGGGAAGATGTGGAGGAGCTAACTGTGGTCGTGGTTGGCGGCATCACTGAAGATAAGCCATATCGACCGGTTGCGGTAGTTTCTCCATTAGGAACTCAAGATCCTTATACGGAGGAAATGCCTTATCCCTACACTTGGCATAAGCGGGGTTTTCCTAGACATGAGTTTGTTATATTAGAAAAGATATAAGTAATGTATGTGGTAATAATTGGTTGAACGCAAAATGTAATCAAGTTACCGTGATCACGGCGTCTCAATCTGCACTATCGCCAGCCGTGGGTATGTTGAGGACGTAGTCCCATCCCCACCCGCTCTTGTTAACCAAGCAGTGGTATAACGTAAGTGTCCGCTTCAGTACTGTCAGACGGTTCTTGACTTGATCCTCAGTAAGGCTAATGTTATTCCTACTATTAAATTCGCTTACAATCCTAACCCACGCGAGGTTAGTGAAAGTCCCATTAACATTGTTGCCTAAGGTATGTTCCTCAGTCAACAACGATAATAGACATGCATCCATTGATTCGGTCCAATTTTGTGTACGCGTCCAGGTTTGGGCGCGAGATTTGCTACCACCTTCATTTACAACTATATTGCCGTGCGGGTTCTCCAAGTCCGCTCGACTAGTGTGAGCGGACTTAGAGACTTTCTTAGACGAACGCATCTGTACATAATGTTTGTACAAATATATTTAACATTCTCAAGTGAATCTACTTTTTAGGTTTAAGTAATAAATAGGAAACTGCATAGCATCATTGGCAGAAATGAAATGATCACATGTAAAGTAAGTGGTATGTCATTCAGGAGAAATGAAAAAAAATATGGAATTGCATAGTATAATTGGCATAAATAAATTTAGCACATGTATGTTAATCGGTATGTCAATTGCATAGTATAATTGGCATTAATAAAATAAATACATGTATGTAATTGGCAAAATGTTAAATGGCATTAACGAAATCAACATTTTTGGCATATGAAAGATGAGATTCTTACAAATTCTTCTTGTTTGCACACAATTGGAATAGTGATGTTTTATGTATACGGGCTCAAGTGGTTCCCAACAGGTATTGGGGTACAGTGGATTGGAAATCCATGCCATCCATCAAACGCCTATGGCAACTGTCATCATTGCCTAAATTTGTAAGAATCATGCTATTTTACCGATCAAACATTCATATCTCGCAGCCGACAAATATAGTGTATGTTATGATATAGCATAGTCATGTATCATGAGAGGCAAGTGGCAACACAGATTTAAGCATGGCATATGTGATATAGTATCGAACAAACTCATGTAAACGACAATCGAAATTATAATACGGCAGCCAAACCTGGATCGCAGCGAAAATGACGGTTACTCACAGTGAGCAACATTAGGGACAGGGCAATCAAGATTAGTTGGCCCAACAGCAACAGAGGCAGCCCAACAGCAACAAAGCTAGCCCAATAACAATAGAGCCAGCCCAACAGGAACAGAGGCAGCCCAACAGGAACAGAGGTAGCCCAACAAGAACAGAGGCAGACAATCAGGCCCAACCAGACACAACAGTAAAGAGGAGGGCTTAGAGGAGGAAGAAAAACAAGAAAGCAAGGCAACAAGGGACGGCACGATGCATAGAACAGGGAAGCAAGGCACGCCGGAACAGGACGGTGAGGGAGGCACCACCGCGTCCATGCAAGTACAACGGCGCAAGCGTAGGCCAGCAAGAAGGGCGGACACGAAGGTGACGACGGGGGAGGGTAGACCGCGACGACGCAAGCGCAGGGAAGCAAACCCGCAAACGGACGCAAGAACGAAGGCTCGCCCGGAATAAGTCAGTCCAGAACCCCCCCCCACCCCCACAGATCGGGCAAGCTCGGGCCAAGATCTACACCACCGCAGGCCAATACACCCTCGAAGAAAGAGATCAGACGGAATAAGGCATAGACAAACCGGATCTCGGGGTAGGCAGCAGGAATCGAGGCGATAGATCTACCAGATCAAAGCGGCAAGAGGGATCGCAGCTTCGGGGATGCACGGAGATCGATGGCGGCGACTAGGACGTATAGGGGAGAGCGCAGATGAAGGCGGTGAGGGTGAAGGCAAGGAAGGCTTGGAGGGCGAAGATGGCGGTGAGGGCTTGGGGGAAGGAAAAAGAAGCAAGAGAAGAGGAAGGAGAAAGTGCGTGCCTCGGGAAGCGCGAAGGGGCATAGGGGAAAGAGGGATTGCCTTGTTTGGGGGGGGGGAACACCTATCCCCCCCAGTTATCGAGTTGTCTCGGTCAAAAACCGGAACAACCTCGTTAAGAGGGGTAACAGGTATTCCACCTTGTTCCCCCCCTTAATCCTACTGTGTTTGGGTACAAAGGGGACTTATTCCCCCTTTGTACCTGAACCAAACAGGGTGTAAGAGTACGCACGAGCAAAACGTCCAACTGCTTTAAAAATAATAATTAAAAATTTATTAAAATTAAAAATAAAAAAAATTAAATAATAAATATTCAAAATTTTGAAATTTCTCCAACATTTGAATATAATTGTTGTATTTGGAATTGTATAAGCAGGCCAAACTGTAACAGTTAGAACTATACCCTAATTGATCGTATTTTCAACTGCGACAATTGGAAAGAATAATTTTAAATAAAAGATAAACTTACCTCTCTATTATATATATATAACTAGACTACTATGTTATTAATACCATCAAATTCTTGATGTTATTAAGTTTTTTATTCTTGGATGAAAAGATGTGTGGTTAGACTGATAGTGGACCTCTTAGATTTAGTGGGTGGTTGGAAAAATAGTATGATCTAAAGGGTGGAAATGATCCAAAGGGTAGATCTAATGGTGGTAAATTTGGTAACACCAAGTGCTTTGTGCTATTTATAGCATAGTAGTCGGACTAATATATATATATATATATATATATATATATATATATATATATATATATATATAGTAGAGCTTATATGCTTTTAAAAGCACAAATTCATCCATGTTTGTAAATTTTTTATCATTGAATTTGTATTGAGATTTGTGCTTTTTATCTTATTTCTCTCTCTTTAGTTGACTTTATAAAAGCACAAATCCAATACAAATCTAATGGTAAAAAAATTACAAATATGGGAAGGCTTGCGCTTTTAAAAGCATAAAGCTCGACACATAGTTGCTCGGACTCACAACTCTCTCTTCTCTCTCTTCTCTCTCTCTCTCTCTCTTCTTCTCTCTTATATATAATATAGATATTTTATCTATATATATATATATATATATATATATATATATATATATATATATATATATATGTTCGATGCGAACCGAGTTCTCTGGATCAGTTGACTAGGTTCAAAGCGTGAGTGAGTCAAGTTGTGAATCACCTCCTTTTTGTAGGGATGGCAATGGTTAGATTCGGGGCGGATTTTCAAAAATCCGAACCCGTACCGAGTTCTCTGGATCAGTTGACTAGGTCAAAGCGTTGAGTGAGTCAAAGTTGTGAATCACCTCCTTGTAGGGATGGCAATGGGTCAGATTCGGAGCGAATTTTCAAAAATCCGAACCCGTACCCGAACCCGACTACCAAACCCGAATCCGAACCCGAATCTGATGGATTTTAAAAATCCATATCCAAATACAAACTCGACCAAAAATCTAAAACCCGAACCCGAACCCGAAAATTCAAACCCGAAATAATTATTTTTTTTTCTCTTTACAATCTTTCAAAATATATTATATTAAATTTAATTTTTTTAAATATAAATTTAAATATAATATCAAATATTTATATACATATATATTATTTAACGTAAAATCAATTCGGGTTCGAGTTCGAGTTCGGGTCGGGTACAATCAAAATCCATATCCAAATTCAAATTCGCCGGGTTTTCACTTTTTATATCCATATCCGAATCCATATCCATTTTACATCGGGTAAATTCATTCTGTTCCGATTCGGGTTCGGATAAAATTTCGAGTATCCTAACCCATTGACATTCCGACCTCCTTGTGTGACACTCCCGGAATTTGGAGTAGTCCTATATATAAATAATATAATATAACTAAATCTCTTAACCCGGCTATAGCATTTTGGGTGGTAGTAAAGCCCAATAGGTTAAGGGAGTTAAGCATACTAGAGCTAGAGTAGTTCTAGGATGGGTGACCCTCTGGGAAGTTGGGGCGTCACACCTTGATTAACCCTCGCGTGCATCAAGATCAAGCGATTCAATTGAGGAAGGATCGACTAAACTGGATTCTTTCGAAATGTGTAAAACGAATCAAACTCAAAAAATTAAAAACTAGTTCGGTTGAAAATGGAGCCGAACTTATTATCTTTCATTAATTTTGAGAAAATTTACAGGATTCAGATTACAAAGAAATTTAATGACTAAACTAAGTTAAAGTAAGAAGTAAACTACAAGCTACGGCTACTCCTAGAAAAATAGTGAGCGCTGAAATAGAAAGAAAATTTAAAAATGACAGCCTTATATCAAAAAAAAATTGTTATTGCAGACATTTTTTTTTCTATTTATAACACTTCTGTTGGCCTGTGGTTATCGGACGATTCACATCGTGGGAATTGCTCTATCCACGTTTTTACTGGTTACCAAAATTGCTCTCACGTTCTCAACTGTCCTCGTCCAATGCTCATTTATTTTCAGACGTTTCTTTCTCAACTCTTGATGCACTATGTGTTATTCTTCGATTTATCCACGTTAGTCAGTCACGTGAGCTGAGCCGTCTACCAGTCAGTGCTATTTTTAAATGCAAACACTTCTTTCTCGACTCTTGATGCACCATGTTGTTGGGGCCAAAATGTGGCTTGCGCGCGATCGGCCCCTGGGGGTGACCCTCAGAGATGTCGAGTGCGCCGCGTGCCAATGGATCAAGCGATCGGGCCGAGCAGAGATCCTCTCGGTCGGGTTCTCCTTTGGTAACTTCTCACGATCGTTCGGCCTGAGATAGCCGAATCGGATTTACGGAGGTTGAGAGGGATTGCAGGATTCAACTTAGAATAGCCGAACCGAAAGAAATGAAAATGACATGGCTGAGGAACCGATTGTAACTTTAAAGCATAAGAAATATAAATAAAGATACGGCTGATGCACCGGTTTACACTTTATATTGATTGGGAAGGGGATACAATGACATGACGATGAGTCGATTACAACTTTGTGGAACAATAAAAGGGGATACAAGGAAGAAGGTAGGAATAGAAAGATTACAAGTAAGCCTATTTCTAGAAAAATAGTAAAGAAAGCAGTAAATGTAGGTATGAAAAGTTAAGTTAACTTACTCCTAGATAAATGAAGAAGCTAGGGTGGTACCGGGCTTAGGAGGTTGCCGGACCCCTTTTTCTTCGATGGTTTAGATATTTATACACTCCCCGAACCAAATTATCATGCGCCGATTTGAATTATTGGCACAAATTAGGGAAAGTTATCGGATATCCAGCAACTACTTCCTTTTGAGTCGAACGCCCTCAAACATGATAGTAGTCGTTTCTCCGTCTAGGTTCATCCCCTGATTGTTGCACAGAACATGATCCTTGGCGCTTTCCAGTATTGGGCGTGACCTGCCGTTTCGGATTAGTTGCGAAATCCATGCCCGAATCTCACGTTTCTCCCTTCCAAGATCTTTCCCTTCTCGATTCTAGCAGCCGAAAAGCCATCTTGGACTCTCGCCTTCCTCATCGCTTTACTGGGGCAATCTAGTGGTCGTCTTTAACCAAAACCGATCCTGGACTGAAATAACGATCTTCTTGTCGGTTGTCCTCTTGTCGGCTGATGCTTTCAGTCGCGTGATATGTACTTTTGCGACTGAGATCGATCTTGACCAAGACGCTGATCTTTCCTTGGTTGACTTTATCTTTCGTCGGCTGGCGCCTTCGGCCGACGGTGAGAACAAGTCGTGGGTCTTCCTTCTTTCTGCTCATCCTCCTATCGGCTGACGTTCTTTAGCCGAGGGCGGGTGCCACGTGTCCTTTCCTTAAGAGGCGAAAATTTTGGATTCAACACATGTTACTCTTCGATTTATCCACATTAGTCAGTCACGTGAGCTAAGCCGTCTACCAGCCGTTGCAATTTTCCTACGCTAACAAAGATAATCTTAGTACCTGATAATAACTTTTAAATGCAGTTCTTAGCTACATATAAAGCAAACAAATTATTTATAATTACAACACTTTCTACTATATTCAACCAAACAAAATATATATAATTATAAGGAATAATTGCCTGTGTAATCCTGAAATCTGAAGAAATATCTGATTTACCCCTCTTATCTTTTTCTTTCAAATATACCCTTCATACGTTCCACCGTTATTAAAAATACCCCTACCGTTTCCCTTTGTTAAGTTAACTAGGGTTAAACTAGAGTTAAATAATAATCGGAGTTGAAAACTATCAGATATACCTATTTTGCCCGGGTTTAGGGTTTAGGGTTTAGGATTTTTTAGGGTTTTAGGGTTTAGGGTTTAGGGTTTAGGGTTTAGGATTTTAGGTTTAGGGTTTAGGATTTTTTAGGGTTTTAGGGTTTAGGGTTTAGGGTTTTAGGGTTTAGGGTTTAGGGTTTTAGGGTTTAGGGGTTTAGGGTTTAGGGTATATTTAAAAGGGCAAAATAGTAATTACACACAGATAACGGCAGTTCCAAACGGTACGCTAACAGAGTTTAACTTCAGGGGTATTTTGGAAAGAAGTTGGAACGTAAGAAGGATAGTTTTAATATTAGTCTTCTAAGAGAGGTAAATCTGAAAATAGGAAAATTTTTAGGGGTATATAGGAAATTGCCCCTAATTATAAATACTGCATGTCGAACTATATGTTGTTGGCTATTTATTTATTGGTTAAAAATATGTCTAATCCTATCCCGTAACAATAGGTTTAGGAGACTAATAAGTTGAGTTGGGTGAGTTGAATAAATTGAGTGGGGCTGCAGTCCACAATAGACCGAACAACAATAATAAGCTTAATGTTCAGATGGATTGAGTCCGATTGAGATTCGTGAGCGCTGTGTTTGTAGCCCTTAAGTGCGTAAATGCGCTCTTCCTTTAGCACGTGCTTTTGGAATAATTTGTTAGTTCTTATAATCCACAAGTGATCAGTGTCACGGATTCGATTTTCACACAGTGCAGGTGTTGGAAGGGAGGGAGATTGTTGGTGGGTTCAATTTCCACACGGTGTAGATGTTGGAAGGAGAGAAATTGTTAGCTATTTATTTATAAATTAAAAATATATCTAATTTTCTAATATGTGACAATAGGTATATAAAATTAATAAATCGAGGCTCGTAAACATTATATCTATACATTTGAAGTGAATTAATTATGCATTTATAATAATTCAAATTTTTAGAATCAATTGTTAGCGCCAACTATCCAATATCCAATATATGCATCTTCAGCCATACTATATATATATATATATATATATATATATATATATATATATATATATTTCTAATTAAGATCTAATTATATTCAACTAACACTATAACAAAATTAGGATATAACGACACTTTTAAGTATTTCTAAAATCTAAAAAAAGTGTCGCTGACAAAAATACCGACACTTATTGTAAGTGTTGCTATATGTGCCGTCGCTAGGGTGTATAGCGACATATTTTTGTAATGTGTCCCAAAAATATGTCCCTATAACGATGGAATATAAATAGAACACTTATACAAAAATTTACAAATATGTGTTTCTATAATCTAATTTTGTTGTAGTGCAATTGGCCCTTAATGTCGGCGGCCTCACACGTGTATTAGAATGTGGAATAGCTAGTATCCAAGCATGAGGCGTTCAGGAGCATGGTCCAACAATGTGGGACCCCCTGTTGTGTACATCCAATAACCAATGGCCATTAGCGGACCCCGAGAGGTGGTCCAACAATGTGAAAAAAGTCATACGCTGAATTAATCCTTTAAAAATATATACAGAAAATCGAATCTACGACTCATGTACCAATCAATTATTGTTGATTAGGAATGCTTTAAATTAAGAAAAAATATTGTTTATTAGATGGTTAATTACTTAATTAATGCCCATGCATTTGGTGCGGTAAATTTTTATCATATCTTGAATGCTACCTGTTGGAAAATCTGATATTTGTTCCGATATTAAATTCTGTGATTTTTTTCCGATTTTATAATTTATTTTGGTAATTTTGGTATCGCCTAGTGTTGAAATTTCGCAGCGGAGGAATCAAATCAAATTTTTATCATAATCCGTCGTCTCAATATAATTGAAACCAACACAACCACAAAGAGAAAAAAACATCAAAACAGAAAATATGCGGGTGAAATAAGATTTATTAATCAAGAGAAGAATTACACTGATTCCTCTTTTGCAATCGATAGTTTCAACTCGAGCCCTCTCTCGTTTTCTATAAATCCAGAAGACTTTTCTCTTTGAACGCACTCGTATGTGAATCCAAAATCATGAACACCTTTTCTAACCCTTATCAACTTCATGTCACTAGATATGACAATCAGTATAGGTGTAACTATCACCATAAATATAACTACCAGCAAAATAATATTATCTATGCTATATTTATAATTTACATCAAAATATATTCAAATTCTAATTTAAATAAATTTTTATTTTAATTAATATTTAAATTTTAACAAATTTAATAGTATTGGGCGATTTTGATATTTTTTTCAAATAGTGTCGTGTTCTTTTGTTTCGTTGTTACAGCGCATTTTATGGTTTTATTTGTATTCCATCAGAAAAATCAGAACAACAAAATTGAGACAAACTATAATCATAGCATGTCGATGTGAAAGATAAGCGGCATCTTTTAAATAATATAGATGGATACTTATAGGAGTAAATACTGAACTTGCTATAAAATTATTCTTTTATATAATATAGTAAAATATGACTGTTGAAATATTATTAATAATATAAAAATAATATTTATTATTAATCTTTTCTTTTTTTATTATTGTTGAATGTGTAGCGTTTAGCGGTGGCACGTCGGTGAAATAGTAATAATACAAATAAAAAATTAATAATAAATATTATTTGTATATACTATCAATCATATAATAACTCAACTAAACTCAATATAATATGAAAAATGCTAGATGTATATTCAAATGGGGTGTACATCTTATCCCCAATTCCATTTTGAAGTGAGGTAAATTTTATTCGTCACATCGATGTAATAAATAAAAAAATATTCATTCCAGAATAAAATGGATGTAGGATGTACATCTTATTTAAGATGTACACCTAGTATCTACAATATACAATCTACTAGCAGGCCGAAATAGATGTTTGAGCTGGTTGACCAAGTCAAATGTTGATGAAGTCAAAATTGAGACAAACTATAACATTGACTGTGAATGTAACACTCCGTCACTGAAAAGTATGAATTTTTTTTTGTTCTCAAATGATAAGTTGAAAAAGAATCTGTTTACTCGGATTCTCACTTAATGTAAAAGTTCTTAGAAAGCCTAAAACAACAACCAATGAAAATCGGTTAAAATAAAAAATCTTCCTAAATTTGATTGATTATAAAAAAAATCATTACAACTACTCTTAAAAAACTGTAAAAAAAAAAAAAAAGAAAAAGAAAAAAAAAAAAAAAAAAAAAAAGAGTGATCTTGTATTAAAAAAAAAATTATTTTTGTGCCCAGTTGCCTTACCTTTATGATCAATTATTAAACGATTGTTCTCACGTGCTCTGGCTACTCTCTCTTTGGTTACACAATTACATTTTGAAAAACGCTAGATGTATATTTTAAATAAAATGTACGTTTTACATTTTATTTATTTTAGAATAAAATAAATTTTACTTATCACTTCGAAATGATAAATAGATAAATATTCATTCTAAAATAGACTAAATATAAAATGTATATCCAAAATAAAATATACAGATAGTATAGCACTTACTTTTTAGATTCTCTTTTTTTTTTTTTTTTCAAAACTTGTTTATTTTAGGCATACATACTTTTGCCTCTTGTATCATGTGTTGGTTTATTATTTGACTAGGTGCGCCGAGTCCACAAAATTTAAATTTAAGGATATTTTTTTTGGACGATGTTGAAAGAAAGTGTAGCTATACGTCCTTACAATAGAGTAAATATGAAGCTTCAAAAAACATCATTAAATATGAATTATTGTATCAAACTAATTTAATATAAATTTTTAATATTTTAAAAAATTTCTCTCGAAAAGAAAAATATTTTAAAAAATTTTGATACTTTAAAATATCAAAATATATTTTATCGGTACTTGGTATAAGCGTTAGTATATATATATATATACATGATGACTCTTAATTTACGGAGGTTTTTAAATATAACACTAAATTATATTGAAACGTTTCTAAGTATTATTAAATATAAAAATAATTAATTTTATACAGTTTGTTATAAACATATCGAATATCATATATATTTTTATATTTTTTTTTATTTATTTTTTTAAAAATTATAAGTTGTTTATATATATTTTTCTGATTTATTATTTATTTTTTAATATAAATCTAAATAATTATTATTGCTAAAATTATTATTATTATTAGTGAAACCAATAATTAAATATATTAACGATATATATATATATATATATATATATATATATATATATAAACAATAAATATAAAAAATTGTACAAAACTATAAGTCATGATTCGATGGCGTCAACAGTATCAGAGAAAGGTAAATTAATCGTACGCGTCTTACATTTCAAAAAGTCATGATTAGGATTGATGTTACAATAAAAAAAAATCCTCCGTTCTCCCTCTTATTTTTCTACCCCTACTCTAGCGACAGGCGACGACAGCACGGTACGAGCTAGAAGGGCCCGACGTCTTCCTCCCCTCATCATCATCATCATCATCATCATCATCTTTTTCTTCTTTTTCTCTAGCGAAAAAGGGATGATCCATCACAAGAAATTAAGGTGAAAACAACCCTCTCCGCTTCTTTTCCACTTTGGTGAGAGGCCACGGTGACTAAGAAATATTTGTATTTGTGCCACCTCTAAGAAATTAAATTTCTGCAACTTTACCGAGGGCTAGCTAGTTAGACAAAAGTCTGAGAAAGTAACTTTTGTAGAATTAATTTTTATTTTAAAGTTAAATCTCGTTACAAAATGTAGGTAGAGCAGCATGTAGACAGCTTAGTTTAAATGGAAATAAAATTTTGACTAAATTACAAAAAAAATTTTTATAATATACCGTTTTTTTATTTTATTTTCTGTCTTTCAAAAGTCTATATTTTGCTTCCTCATAACTACGAAATTGTGCATTTACCTCATCGCCGTCAGCATTTCGTGAATGAACCGTCAATTTTTTATGTGATATACCGAAAATGCCTTTCAAATTCTATCCTATTCCCTCTCCTGCTACCGACAGCGCGGCCTCGATCCTGGCTTCTCCGGCGCCGGTGAAGCACCGGTACATCTCCGGCTGCATCCTCCCGGTCTCGTCCCACTTCATCGTGGCCAGATTCAGCCGCAGGATCAGAACAGTGGAGCAGGGCGCGTCGAAGGCGAAGGACGCCCGCAGCCCGTAGCTTCCGCTGGCTTCGCCATAGGGTGCCGACGTCGTAGAGGGCGAAGATGGAGTCGGCGGCGAGGATCGGACTCACCTACGTCGCAGAGGGCGTAGGTGAGCGCGGCGAGCTCGGTGAGCACGATCGCCGCGCCTCGGGGGCCAGCGAGGACGGTGCCGTGGCGCGACCATGCGGATCCGGCCGCCGACCCCGAGGAGGAGGCGCGGCCGCTTCCAGACTTCGAACATGTCCCCCCATACGTGCCGCTCGAGCGGGGCCCACCGGCCGGATTCAGACCCCCCGTCGCCGCCGCCGCTGAGGGCGGAGAGGGGGCAGAAGAAGACCTTCCACTGGCTCCGCCATGGGGTGCCGACGTCGCAGAGGGCAAAGATGGAGCGGCGGCGAGGATCGGACCCACCTACGTTGCAGAGGGCGTAGGTGAGTGCGGTGAGCGGCGCGTGTGGGTGCTGCAGGCGTGCGGTAGCGTGTGGGGGAGTGTTGGACAGGGAAGGAGAGAAGGGCATTTACGTCTTTTCGTCTGTTCTGTTAACTCCGTTACTCTTTAAAAATAATTTCGTAATTACGAGAGGGCAAAATGTAGGCTTTTGAAAGACAGGGAGGGAAAGTGAAAAAACGGTATATTATAAGGGGGTTTTTTGTAATTTAGCCTAAATTTTTGTAAAATAATTTTATAAAGCTATTATTGTAAATAATAATTTTTTAATAAATTTATTTTAAATTAATTTAAAGCTTGAATTTAAATATAAAATTTAAAGTTTAAAATTTAAATTTTAAATTTTAAAATTTAAAATTTTAAAATTTAAATATAAAATTTAAAATGTAAATTTTAAAGTTGAATTTAAATTTAAAATTAAATTTTAAATTTTAAATTTGAGTTCAAAATTAAAAACAGATTTTAAAAATGATATTTTCAAACACTTTATTAAACCAAAAATTAATTTTAAATTCAAAATTACTTTTTAAAAGCTAGTCCAAACACCTTCTAATCTACAGAACAAGTAGAAAAACAAGTACACAATTATTAGAAAGATTTAAAGTATCCAATAAGATGGTATTTGATTGTACGTAAACTCAAAAAAGTAATTTTTTGTAAAAAAATAATTTGGCGGAAATTTTTTTTTATATATTGTAGCATTTCGTTTGTAGGAATATTTTTTTTCATTAACATTTGTTTAATTGAAAAAAAAAATTTTATATTTTGTTTGCTTCGAAAAAAAATGAATGAAAAAAATTTTACGCTGCTTGAGTTTTCGTTTTTTATCGAAAATCGGAGAAAAATAAAAACACGTTATTTACCTCAAATCCATAAAAATAATTTTGTGATTTTTTTTTTTTATGGCTAAATAAATATAGAAAAGAAATTTAAGTTTAAGGCCAATCAAACACGTCCTAAATCAAAATAACATACGATATGCTTGATTCAACATAAAACTATGAAAATTAATTTTTGATGAAAAAAAAATTTTAGTGGAAAAAAAAAATTACTCTCTAATGTTTAGTTTGTGGGAAAAAGAAAATATCTTTCCAACCATGTTTGTTTAGGTGAAAAGAAATGTTTGCATAAAAAATAATTATATATATATTTCTTCTATTATATGTTATATATTATTTATATAAATAATTATCTTATTATATATATTATAATCAAAATTTATATTTTAATGTATTATTATTATTTTCATCTTCATCATCTATTTTTATAAATTAAATATATTCAAAATTATATATATATAAAATAATATTATTAATAATAATAATATATGTAATATTATTTTTAAAAGTATCAAATCATTGGTGCTTGTAATTTTTCGATTCTTGTATGAAAATATGTGTAATGGTCTTTCAGAATTTAGAAGATAATTAGTAAAATAATATAATCTAAGAAATAAAATTAATTAAAAAGATAAATCAAGCAATAGAAAACTTACAAACATCAAGCACTTTATGTTTTTAAAAATACCGTACCCAGACTCAATATAATATAATATAATATATAATATATAAATATATATTTATAAATAAAGTATTATATAACAGTATATTGATACAAAGAGAATAATGGAGTAAGTGACTCTGCTTTAAAGAGTTTTTTTTTTTTTACCCAAAAAAGTAAAAAATAATTTTTTTCTAAATTTGTGAAAATTCATTTTACGAACTAAAAAATTATTTTACATCAAACCAACAAGTAGAAAGGTATTTTTTATACCGAAAAAAAATTTCGGCTGCGTTTTAAACCGAACCAAACACCCTCTTAACAAAAGTTCAAATTAATTAGCTAAATTAATCTCTAGTTTAATCCCAGAAATAACTTAGATTAAAATAATTAATAATTAAGTTTATAATAAGATTAAAATTGTGTGGAGTGAGGGTTCTTCCCTCCCACAAAGATAACAAAGAAATAAAGCAACATTAGAGTGAAAAATAGGAATAATAGAGACATTAATCTTGTGATTTTCTTTCTCTTTTTTTTTTTTTATAAGTTGAGAATAAAAAGGAACTACAAATGTACCGAATTAACATGAAATTTAACTCACTCGGAAATAACTATCCAAGGTTTGATATTCATTTTAATTTTGCTATCTATTCTTTCGCATTATTTGATTTAGTTTCTAAAAATTTATTGTTTGTATCTTGATCGTCCAAACACCTTCGCAACAAATTAACTTTTATTCATCTCTAATAGATTTTTTTTTATTCTTTTTTAATCATATATTTAATATTTAAATAAAAAATTGTAACTAATAAAACTGCAGTAGCAGCTGAGCAATCAGATGAGTTAATGCACGAATAATGGCGCGGTAGGAAGATATAAAGATGCACTAGGTACAGAGAAAACATTTTTAGAGTCATGATACAAACAAAGCAAATCAAACAAATCAGAAAGTTAGACTGTAACGACCTGGTCCACACCACAGTCCAAAATGCTTAAGCCCATGTGGGACTATTGAGGGCGTCACAGACTCCCACCGTTTAGGCCTGATGTCCTCGTCAGCCCAAACACACACAACAGCCCAAGATTACCAGGCGATGTGAGACTTGTCTCGCTAGCCCTGTCATCTAGACTCAGGCTCAGCCGAGACTCGCCGCACACTTCCGGCTGGTTATTGGCTCTGATACCAAATATAACGACCCGGCCCATTAGCAATAATAACTTGTTGGGCCCACACCACAGCCCAAAATGCTTAAGCCCAGTTATTATTACTAGTGTCCGATGTGGGACTGTTGAGGGCGTCATATAGACAGTAAAATTATAATTTTTAACGATCAGATAGTTATTTCCGAACGAATCCAAAATTCAAATTATTTTCATATGTTTTTAGCTCCCCCCAGTAAAACTGAAGCTCCTGGATTTAACTCCAACTTGTAGTTTTGTTGGGCCTTTGTGCAGAGTTAGGTCATGGGGATGCAGACGAAACTCTCAATTCCCTGTCTTCTTCTATCTCTATTAGAAATAAATAAATGTCACGGCCGGTTCCCTCCCCCGCCACGGCCACGTACATCGTCACGGTAAGAAAATTTTCTATATAACAATCACACCATATCAATAATATATAATTAATTAATTATATTATTTTAAAAAAATATATAAAAACAATATTTTATCTCATAAATTATAATAAAATAAATAAATCGTAGAAAATAATTGTAGCTGATTGGATCATATCACATAGGATATATGTCACCGATGTATTTTTCCAAATTTTCCCCCACCACACACCACTACCGGCACCGTCCTGCCACTAGTTTAGTTCACAGTACACATCATGATCGCCAAAAAGACATTACTAGTTGGACCAGTTTGATCCTGTTGTCGGTGGACCGAGAGAAAGCCATCAGATCATTGAATATATATATATATATATATATATATATATATATATATATATATATAGAGTAGAGTTTATATATTTTTAAAAGTATAAACTAATTTATACTTATAAATTTTTTATTATTGAATTTGTATTGAAATTTGTGTTATTGTAAAGTCAACTAAAGGAAGAAAAAAAAAAGTAAAATATATAAATCTCAATATAAATTCAATAGTAAAAAATTTACAAGTATGAATGAGCTTGCGTTTTTTAAAACATATAAGCTCATATATATATATATATATATATATATATATATATATATATATATATATATATATATATATATATATATATATATATATAATACAGTAAAGTTTATATACTTTCAAAAATATAAGTTCAATTATATTTGTAATTTTTTTATTATTAGATTTGTATTAATATTTGTGCTATTGTAAAATAAACTAAAAAGAGAAAAAAATGTACAATATTATAAATCTTAATTTTTTTATTATTAGATTTGTATTAATATTTGCGCTATTGTAAAGTCAACTAAACAGAAAAAAAAAATTGTACAATATTATAAATATCAATATAAATTTAGTAGTAAAAAATTTACAAACATAATTGGGCTTGTGCTTTGAAAGTATATAAGCAGCTATACTATATATATATATATATATATATATATATATATATATATATATATATATATATATATAGTTTGACTAATATGCTTGTAAAAATATCAAATAATTGATGCTTGTAAGTTTTCTACCGTTAAATCTATTTTTTTTTGACTAATTTCACATCTTATATAATACTATTCTACCAACCATGCACCCACTAAACCTAAGGGGTTCACTATCATACTAACCGCACATTCTTTTATCTAATGGCTAAAAACCTACAGTACCAATAACCTGGTATTTTTAAAAGCATAGGAAAGCTCTTATGCTTTTAAAAATACCAACTATGCTTACAGATGGTCATCATTGAGAAGATTCCTTGGGGGCCGGGAAAGGCAGCCTTTTGCCTCT
>CM054944.1:18823919-18853919 GCA_029168755.2 Tillandsia fasciculata | reverse complement strand
TGCTCAATCGACCCAATCAAGCTGACTGCCACATTTGGCCCAGTCAAGCCTGCGCCTCCCTAGTATATCAACGTAGGGTGTCCAATCGGACTAACTCGCTATCGAATAATGGCACATGCAGGCTATAGTCGAAATTCACGCTCTTTCTCAGAATGGATAGACTCAAGATCGTCAAACATCTCACACAACGGTCGAAGTACTCACAACGACCCGGGACCACCATCAACCCAAATGGTTTCCGACAACACTAGCACCGGTCTAATCACAACTACCAGACTTTACTCAGCCCCCAGGCAAGAGTGCAACAACAAAAATATCTGTCTGAATAAACCCAATCAATGGACCAGTAAAAAGTGGCACTGCATGCTCTGCTGTCGAACTCAAGAACTCAGTAGCGGGATCGACACACATGGCTCGGAACTTGAGGGGTTGGCACGCATGGCTCGAATCCCAGTATAAGCAACAGACCGGCACACATGGCTCGGTCATAAGTCTACATCCGGAGTGGCACTCGAGGGGAGCGACCCACACAAGTATTTCTGTCACAAGTATCACGATATAGCAGGATTGGATCACGACTCTGATCGAAGTGGAAAAATTCATCCACTAAAGAAAACCCGATCCCCAATCTGATGCACAAGTAAACATCCGGTCAACCGCCCAATGTTCGCGGTCGCCGCAATACCCCACAAGTCCACAATCTGGTACAACAACCAACCTCCTGTCAACCGTCCAATATCCGCGGTTGCCGGAACACCCACAACCCACAATCAAATCCAATCTGTCCCAGACACAAAGTCTCGACTACACTATCCCAAACTCCTGCTCGAACCTGAGCAATATGAATCACCTGACTAACGAATAAGGAGAAAGGAAGCAAACATGGTTTCTCCTAAGTCAAGTTCCAACATGATAGTGTAGCAGTAAAAGATGGCCTATCTAGATGTCCATACAAGCATGCATTTGTCCTTAAGAAGATGAAAGGGAGTAAAACACATAATAGCTCTACAAGGGTATAGCCAACATGCCTAAAATCACTAATCCACTACACATGTCCATAATCTATGATTCATAAGAAATCATTTCAGGTGATATCCGCACATAGATACATAATCCTGCCCCATCGCATAATCAAATCCCATAAAAGGCTATGTGCTAACATGGCATGCTAATAATCACATAGGGTAACATTCATTAGGTAAGCTTTCACTAATCATCAACATGGATATTAATCTTGCAATTTTTTATACAATCATCATTACTAAGCTTACCCCTCAATCACATATATTGTACCCTAAACATGCATGCATTCTAACAGATAGAATTAGAGAACCGTCCACCGATTCTGGAGACGAAGCAACGCACCTGAATCGCTTTCCGCAGGCAAAGCTGAAGTCGGTGAAGTGTGCAGTGATCACTCACTAACAAAATCCGCCGAAACCGTACCCTCGGTACATAGTCGCACAAGCCTCTGCTCCAACCAACAACACAACCAACAACACAATCAATACCCCCAACAACACCCAAACAGCATTTGTTGTTTTTACCAACCAGCACAAAGAAGGGGCCTTTTCACCTGCGTGCAGTTCTACAAAAAATCCAGAAAAATCACTGTTACGATCCTCGCGACGAGTAGATCCAAATCGAGTATTTATACATCTCGTTCCGACACCTGTAGGCCAAGATACACCCAAATCAATGCGGTAAGTCAAACTACCCCACGAACACAAGTCTGCGAAAAAACAGCCGCGAAGAAGCATAATTATTACCTTCAAAGATTCCTCCAAAAATTCCAATAAAAATACGGGCACGTTCCTCTCGAAGCGTAGATGCTGATCGAGTTGTCATACGTCTCGTTCCGATGCCCGTAGGCTGAGAAATCCCAATAATACGCCGCCGCTGTCCCATACCTTGCAGCGGTACAAGGGGTCAAAAGATATCTCGGGAACCGTACCAAAAACCCAAAATAAGGTAAAGTAATCAACACAGAAATCAAAGACGTACCTCTCGTGAACGCGCTGCCATGAAAATCAGCTCAAAAGTCCATCGGGGTAGTCCAGGGGGCCTCGCGCACTAAAATGCGACGGTAGAAGCCAAAATCGAAGGAGCGTCGCAGTGCGCCGCGTCGCAGAAAACGCGGATGCCGTGGCCTCCAAAAAATCTGGGAATCCTTCAAGAGTTGTAGAACAAGATGAAGAACAAATCATCTTTAGGGCTCTGTTGCAGGGGAGCTCGAAAAAAGGCTCAAAAGAACGGCCAAAGGGGGCTATATATAGCCAAAACAGAATAATTCACTTAATTCCATCTGGGTCCCCACTTTCGGGCGCCCGAAACAATTCCGGGCGCAAACAGTGCCGCATAGTAGCCCAAAATATACCCCGAACCATCAGCGCCCGAATCGTCTAGGAAGCCCCATGTGTCCCCGCATAGAAAACAGCAAACACGGCCAACCCGCTCGCGACACGTGGCCGCGCCCGCGGGCCCCCCTCGCTCGCGTCAGCACCTCGGTCGGCGCGCCCACGTGCGCGCACGCCGTGCTGCCTGCGCCCACGCCACGCACGTATCCCGAGGCACCTGCCGCCTTGCTCCCTGGATCGCGCCGGTGAACCAGCCAATCCAAAGCTGCCATGTGTCCACACTGCGCCAATAGGAATACGCCACGTGGCACACCACCCACGCTGCACCGCGCCAGCCCGCTCCTCGCGTGGACCGAGCGCACGAGGATCGGCCAACCAGCGGCCGCCACATGGCCCCGCCCTGGTCCATGGCTCCCCGCGCGCTTCCATAGACCACGCCTGCTGCGCCGGCCAACCGGGAGCCGCCACGTGTCCAAACCTCGGTGCATGCCTCACCCCGTGGACCGAGCGGCCCGCGCCCTGCCCGAGCCCCTACCCGCGGCCGCGCCGCCACGCTCCGCCGCTTGCCCGTCGCCGCCGGCGCTGCCCCGGCCGCTGAAACAGTAACCCTTGCCTCGAAATCCTTGCTTGGGCATCCGGACTCCGAAAAATACATGTAAATAGTCTATTTCCATCGTTTTCGAGCGCTGAGTCCAAATCCGATATCCGTTTTGCCCAATTCCACTTCTAAAATTTGTCAAAAGCATCCGGTTAGGCAAACTTGCACCTGTTTTCCACGCTGAGTCCAATTCTTGGGTCCGATTCGCGTACAAACACCTCTAACACAAAAGCAAAGGCCTCCAGAAGTTGCTAGACACACTACAAATGCTATGAGGAGATCCGGGTCATCACAACTACACAACATCAGAGTTGTAAAATATACTACTGAAATAAAAAGTACATATCCAAATAGTACAAATCTGAACCTCACCATACATAAGTCTCTCAAACTAAAACTCACAAAAATGACTATTTATGAAAATCCAGCAGACTGTACTGTAAAGCTCATAAAGGCGGGTACCACTAAACTCCAAGGACGGGTAGGGAACTATCTCGCGACTCCCTGACCTCGATCAGCTGCCTCCGCCCAAACCGGTGCCAGAACAGCTAACTCTAAAGAACCTGTCACCACAACGGGTGTGGGAACTACACCGTCATGTAGTTCTCAGTGGGTACCATCTCCAAGACCAACGGTCTGCCCACTAAGTCTACTAGAGGCATAAGATAACAATGCTATAAGGAAAAGTAAGTAAGCAGGAAATAAACTCTACTGCTACCATGCCTCTATCTATAATGCTCAATGGATGATACAGATGAAAATGATGCATCAACTCTACTAGTAACATACTCGGTCAACCCAATCACACTGACTGCCACATAGGGTCCAGTCAAACTTGCACCAACCTACTACCACACATTCCCACGGGAACGAGAATTAAGTAGGCGGTCCCACTTGGACTGCGTCGACAAGTCGAGATAGCAAAGTAACAGGCCCAGCTCCGGAGCGGCACTCGAGGGGCGCGACCCTGCCGAGGAAATATCCGCGTATCTCTGTCGAGCTCATTATGGCTCATGCAGGCTATAATTCAAATCCATGATCAATCAGATCAATAGTAACCACAATCAACCACTGACAACATCAGCCGGAAACTCCACGGCTCGGGATCACCATCAACCCACGGCTCCCTATCTCTAGAACAGAATACCCAACTCACAGCTGACCCAGAATGGACCGACACCATAAGGGTTCGTGAATCCCGATAGGCAGATGCCTAGAACCCCAATCAAACAAGAACAGACTCCAGGCCCCACCTTTCGAAGTTCTCGACCCCTTATAGCTTGGGCAAATCAACTCCCTAAGTAAAACATCCAGAGAAAACCAACCAGAGCCGAAAGTTCCAGGAGACTAACACCTACAACCCTATCAAATAAGAACAGGCTCTAGGTACAGCTCCCGTAACCTGCGTCCCAATATGGAAATAGCCCCTCGAACCCAGATCAATCAATCCCCATCGGGCGGGGAAGTTTGCAGGAAAAGATGACAGTTATTGTCGAAACTATTTTTATTTAAGAAACCCAATTTAATGAATTTTAGTTGTTTAAGAAAAATCAGTTGGAACAAGTTTTATTTTCCAATCTCCGAAGAGCTAATGCCTTCGCCCAATCAAACAAAAACAGATTCCGGCGACCCTTCAAAGTTTAGAAGGAAAACATCAATTTACTGAAATCATGTGTATGTCCAGAAAATAATAATACAAAGTGTGAAAAAAGTAGAACATGAAGGAAAACTAACCCAAGTGAGGGTTTACTGCTAGTCTAGTCAAATGCAAGCAGACAAATGACGGGATGCTAGTGTCAGGCCCCGGGGGTTTAAAAAGGCGGAAAACGTGTGAGTTTTTTTTTTTTTTTTTTTTTTGAATCATTTCCACCCACCGGTACGTGCCCAGACCCGCCACACGTACAAATTCACTCCGCAAACGGACGGAGTCTCCTTTGTACATGCACAGCGTCGCAAGCATAAAACGTACTTTAACAAAACCAGCCAAGAAGTTAAGTTAAGGGAAAAAAAAATATCATCATGTGCAATAACCAAGACGGCCACCTACATTTTTGAAAGGAAAAATTCACAGGTTTATAAAACAGTGCCCACACGACACCTATTCTTTTAAAAACCATTTTCGCAAGCCTTTTCTTTTATTTGAAATTGGCTGTACTCAAAATAAACGTAAAGAAAAGATCCGATCACCACGAACTTTCCAACAACCACACCATCCACAAATAAGTACCACACACACAAAGCTAACTAACCGAAATGATCAAAACGAACTAACGGAGAGGTCGCCCACCCTAAACGGGGCTAACTCCCTCATGTCGCAGCCTCACTGTTGTCCCGGATCCCACCTCTAATCGAACCTGTCACCGAGTGAAAAGTCAGCGACACATAGAGTATGAGGTAAAAGTAAGATGTGCAAAATATTATGAATACTGGAAATAACGCAAACCGAAAACCAGAGCATCCACACTCTTCCGCATGGATCAACGGTAACCCCCCCTGTAAAACGATCAGTGTATGCCAAAGAAACCATATTGCTCTCACCTTGTTACTTTTAACCCCTCCACGGCACTTGTGCGGCACCTTAAGTGACCGTGAGGGGTCCCCACTACGTCACCTTGTGGGGTACACGGGTCAACGTACCACCTTTTCGGAAAAGTATACCGATGCGGTGGCCAAACCGCTGGTGTGCGTGCAAGCAACCATGAGCATAATGACCAAAGTCCATGTGTAATAATAGGGGTACTCATACAAAGGGGTTAGTCAAAATTCATTAGCACATCTACTTTATTTTTACGTATTACATATGATACCATACTCCAAACTGTAAGAAAAAGGTACCCACCTCAAATCGCGTCGAACGAAGCACTAGAAATTGACCCGCGCCCTCTGACGACTCTCGGACCTAAAAAAAAGTCCCCAACAAAAATAACAGTAAGACTCAACTTGCCCGTAAAAACAACGATCCCGAACGCGCACAAGTAAAGGCGGAACTGAGCGGCGGCAACGGCGCTCGCCAAGCACGGCGCGCCGCAAGCAGTGCGGCCCTACACGGGCGGCAGCCCCCGCGCGAGCACGCCGCATGCGGTGTGGCCCCAGAAACCCCGAAAATGCGGAATGAAGAAGACCCAAAAGGAAAACGCGAAGGAGAAGGAACAGCTAACCTTACACTAACGGGGAAGACGACCCGATCCCGATCTTCGCGGTAGAAGAAAAGAAAATCCGGTTCCGCTCCCCGCCTCCGGCACGGTGATCCAAGGAGAAGAAGAATCGCTCTCTTCTCTCTCCGAACCAGGGTTTCCGCTTTCTTGAAAAGTAATAATTAAATATTTATTTCTCTCGTACGTACAAAATAAAACTCTTATTCGGCAGATATAAAAGATTCCCATCTCCTCGAAAAGCGTGCCGATCACGCGGCACGGATTTTGGTGCACCCCAAAGTACCGAAACCTTCAAAATCCCATTCAGGGAGATCCGCAAATAGGATTCCAGATCCGATCGCTTTGCCGTTTTCCGTTTTTCGAGGTCTAACCACTACAACAAAATTAGGTTATAGGGACACATGTTTGTGATACTTTTTACAAGTGTCCCATTTATAGTCCATCTATATCCAAAATTAGGTTATAGAGATATTTTTTAGGACACATTATAATAATGTGTCGCTATACACCCTAGCGACGGCATATATAGCGACACTAATGACAAGTGTCGGTATTTTTTCCAGCAGCATTTTTTTTAGTTTTTAGCAACACTTAAAAATATCGCTATAGCATAGTTTTGTTGTAGTGAACATCGAAAAATACCCGCACGCACCGACACTGTACCCAAGAAACCCCACTAAATAAACCCCTCAACAACTAATTTATTCAAAAGGATTAAAAGAAACACAAGACAGTTCGAGGTATTACAGCTAGTCAAAGTTCCAATATTTCGTTATCACAAGAGATAGATGATTAACTAAGTATTCATGCTTGCATCAAGGTCCACAAAAGTGTGCTTATTAATCATATATGTATACTATAACGTAGAATTAGTATGATGTCCGCTAATTTTGAAAGAAATCCAACCCACCTGGATGCATGCGTCGGTCTAAAATCCAAAAGAGCTGAAATTTAACGTGCGAAATCCTCAGGTTCTCACGATTCCGACGCACCAAAAATCATCAGAAAATTCCTCCTGGTTGCTGAGATATAAGCCGAACATCGCGATACGGTCAAACAGTAATTTCTTGCACATCTGTCCATAAAATAGAAAATTACCTCTAGCAAGATGTCTTCCAAAAATTCCAACAAAAATACGGTTGCAATCCTCGCGAAGTGTAGATAGAAATCAAGTCCTTAAACACCAATTTCTATCACTCGTAGATTAAGAAATTACATAATTACTCCTCCGCTGTCCATGAAAAGTGTCGCAGAAAAAGAGGGTCTAAATATGTTGCAGGAACTCCCATAAAAACTCAAAACGGAGCAGAGTGATGAATAACAAAATCGAAGGCCTACCTGTCGCGAAAACGCTGCCGCAAAAATCGGCGAAAAACTCCAAAAGGTCAGCTCATGGGAGCTCTCCGACGAAGAGTCGATGGGAAAAATCGATGTCGAAGAAACAGCGCGACTCTTAAGATCATGCAGGGAAAAATAGCATACGATCTCCAAAAAATCTCCAAAACCCCAAAAATTAAAGAAGACTTGAAGTAGAATCTCACTGTAAAAATTGGCACTCCATTCGGATCATAGAAACCCCAAAAAAATGGCACCTAAATTGGATTTAAAATGGCCTATTTATAGCCAAGCCATTCGGGCTCCACACCGGATCCAGGCCGAACAGGTCCACATCGGATCCAAGCCGAACAGGGAACAGCAAAAATGGCCACTCGAGCCGCGCCGTGTGTCCCATAACATGAAACAGCGGTGCAAGTCTTCTCAGAAAGCACCACGTGTCCCGCCGCCCTCGTGTTCTGCATGCCTCGCGCACGTGGGCGGCTTGAGCCCGCCAATGGGGAGATGCCATGTGTCCCCCACGCGGTTCATGTGGTCTACGCTTCCGGTGTATGCGCCGGGTCTTCCGGAATATGTCGGCCAATCGCATGCTGCCATGTGGCACCGCCCTGACAAAGTCCAACCAAATCAGGAGCGGCCACGTGGCAAATCCAAAACTACATGCTCCTGATGCACGCCTTGCCTGTGGACCAGCCTGCCCGCGCGCGCTGCGCCGCCGTGCTCCGCCCCTGCCGGTCGTGCCGTCGCCGGAACAGTAATTCCGGCCTTGAACAGTAACTTTACTGTTCTGAAATCCGAAAAATACAAGTAAATAGCCCATTTTCATCGTTTTCGCGCGTTGAGTCCAAATCTGATGTCCGTTTCGCCAAATTCTCTTTCTAAATTTTGCCGGAAGCCCCCGAAAAAGCAAATTTGATTCGATTTTTGCGCTGGTTCCAAATCTGGGATCCAATTCGAGCACAAACAACTCGATCACTTATCATAGGCCTCCAGAAACCACTACTTGTCCTGTAAATCAATCTCGAAGGCCCGGATCATCACAGGCCCAACTTGTGTGATTTCGAGGAGTGACAGATTATTTGACTTGGTCAAACTAAATAATTTTTATCCTGAATATTAAATAAAATGTTACCTTTATAGATTTCTATATCTCTTTTTCTCTATAGATTTTCTTATCTCATTAAATGTGAGCATGTAATTAAGGTAAATTTTATGATGACCCCCTCAACTATATGCTAATTATTTTATAAATTGATAACTAAATTTTATTTCTTTTGATTTAGGCTCCCTCAAGTTTTATTATTTTGAGTGTTAAAGTTATTTTAGCCAAGTGAATCAGGAGTTGTGTAAAATTAATAGCTTCACTAGCTATTCATCATTAATTATATGCAAAATTTAAATTTTCTTCTTGTGAGAAGTAATGTAGTTCCGCGAAAACATTGATTAACTTAATGAGATGTTCAATGCATGACTAAAATAATATAATTCAAAACAAACAAAAGTTTAGAAATTAGTGATGATAAAGAGAAATAAAATCTAGGAAAATATTTTAAAAGAAAAAAATGTGGAATTCCTATAAAGAGAATCTTTTTGGTTGTTGATATATCAGCAAATTCATATAGCTTTCTAGCTCGTGCACACTATCCAATAAAATATTATATATTAAATATGTCTATACATTAATAGTCAACAAAAATAATATTTTTAAAATACATAATAATATTCATTTGAAAATGGGTATATATAAGTGTACACCCCATGAGAGATGTACATCTTACATTCCATTCCATTTTGGGATGGGGTGAATTTCACTGATCATATCGAAGTGACTAGTGAAAAAAATTTCACTCCAGAATAAGATGAAGGTATAGAATGTATATTCCTTATGGAATGTACATCTAGTAAAGCTCTTTGAAAATGACCTATAGTTGAGGGTCTTCGTAGATATTTTTATTTTTAAATAGATAATGCAAATTTGCAGTGTATCCTACATCAAATCCAAAATGTCCAATCAGATGAACCAATTCTAATTTTTGACTCCTCTTTTTTTACTTATATATTCACAATAGCCTCAAACCTTGCCATCTAACAAAATTAATTTAACAAACTTAGCATTCTATTCCAATATGTTCCCAGTCTATTTTCTTGTTTGTTTCTTTAGTCTTCTCCAATCTTCATATGCACAACCCGCCGGAGAGAAAGGTTTTAGCCTCGAGCTTATCAACATCGACTCTAAGCGATCCCCATTCTACAATACGTACCTCACCAATTCCCAGCGTGTCACCCGCTCGATCGACCGTTCTAAGTCTTACGTTCTCTGGCTAGAGTCATATATTGATGATCCGCAAAGCCAACATCACCGTCATGCGCCCTCCTATCCAAGCGAAGCCAACCGCGACATTTATGGTCGGCGTCAGTATCGGCTCCGGTAACGGCATGCGCAATTATTACCTCCATTTGGACACTGCATCAAGCCTCACTTGGACACAATGCCTTCCGTGCCACAAAAGATTCCCTCAATCTGCACCCATGTTCGATCCCCAATTGTCTCCCACATATCGTGTCATCAACTGCGATGACCCCTTATGCAAGCCCCCACATTATAAATGTGTCGACCATCGTTGCGAGTACTCCGTCAAATACTATGACAATAGCTCCATGGAAGGCATCCTCTCGACGGAAACCTTTACTTTCCAAGATGCACATGCTAGCCATCCTATAGCCATTCCAAACATTGCCTTCGGTTGCACCCACTCAAGCAAGATGAACTATCGTGGAAGCCCAGCAGGGATATTCAGTATGTCTCGAGACCCTACTTCGACGATGCAGCAGCTTGCTACGTTCACGAACGGCCTTTTCTCCTATTGCTTCTTCCCAGCCGAAATTGCCCACACCGGCTTCTTGCGATTTGGGCACGATATCAAAACGCCACGAGAAGGCTTCCAACGTACGAGAATCTTAGAATACCCTAATGATGATGGCTATTACCTTGATGTGGAAGACATCAGCCTTAACAAGCGGCGCTTGCAATTCCCGAGAGGGACCTTCACACGCCGGAGCGATGGAACTGGTGGTTTCCTAATAGATTCAGGAGCATCCGTGATGTATCTAACCACTTACGCATTTGATCTGGTGGAAGATGTAATGAAGGATTATTTCCGCCTCCGGCTCAATCTTCGGCCTATGAATGTTTCAAGCTTACCATATAAACTTTGCTATAAAATGATGCATGGGATAGAGCATGAGTTGCCAACTATGACCCTACACTTCGGAAATGGTGCAAGTTACCACATAGGACGATCGGGGCTTTTTGAAAATTCTTCTAGCAAGCATAGATTATGCGTCGCTATAAGGTCGGGCGGTAGTAACAGTGTTCTTGGAGCAAAGCAGCAATTCAATGTTTGGATGAGATTTGATACTGTCCACAATATACTAGCTTTCGCTCCACATGATTGTCTTAGAAACGCAGCCTAATTGAACAAGTCTTGTGTTTTTTTATTATTATTATTCCCTAGTAATAATCTAATTTAAGTAACAACTAAAGCTGGATCAGAGTTCAAATAGATATATGCACTATCATGGCAAATTTGTTTGAAAATACTAGGAAATAACTGCTTAAACGGCTATTTCAACAAGTATTTCCATAAGTAATATGCACATGGAGTGACACAAAAAAATAAAAGAAAAAATAGATGAAACTAATTTAAACTATAACACATTTTGAAACAACTAACTTTTAGAAATCTAAATTTTTAATATAAATTCTATAAGAACGAAACATGAAATTTATATTCCTTGTGTTAGAATTAGTGGAAAGCGAAAAATTACAAACTGGATAGCCAACATATCCAGAAATCGAAATCAAATCGGGTTGCTTATTTTATCAGTCTTCTTGGATCATCCTTGTCACGCCCCGAGAATGCCTATTTAGTCGGATCGGACACATGCATAGACCCGCCGAACAAATAGAGTTTTTTCATAACTGCTGAACGGCTATTTCAACAAGTATTTCCATAAGTAATATGCACATCATCCTTGTCATGGCAAATTTGTTCGAAAATACTAGGAAATAACTGCTGAACGGCTATTTCAACAAGTATTTCCATAAGTAATATGCACATGGAGTGACACAAAAAAATAAAGGTAAAAATGTACGAAATTTATCTAAACCATAACACATTTTGAAATGACTAACCAGTATTGCCATAGGTAATATGCACATGGAGTGACACAAAAAAATAAAGGAAAAAATACATGAAACTAATTTAAACTATAACACATTTTGAAACAACTAACTTTTAGAAATCTAAATTTTTAATATAAATTCTATAAGAAAGAAGCATGAAATTTATATTCCTTGTGTTAGAATTAGTGGAAAGCGAAAAATTACAAACTGGATAGCCAACGTATCTAGAAATCGAAATCAAATCGGGTTGCTTATTTTATCAGTCTTCTTGGATCATCCTTGTCACGCCCCGAGAAAGCCTATTTAGTCGGATCGGACACATGCATAGACCCGCCGAACAAATAGAGTTTTTTCTGTCTGCCCAAGACGTACGCAAAGCCAGTTTATAAATTTTAGCGAGAATACAATCATACAACAATATATATAGAGAGGATATCACATAGCGAAGAAATGTAAACTTAACTAAACATTAAAACCTTTAGATTCATACATCTAACAAATCTTTTATGATTTACATTACATTTTCATCTCTCAAATTAAATCAAGTTCACTCCAAAATAGTAAAAGCATATCAACTTTCTATACAGTGTGACCTGTACCCTAAGCCACTATATATGTAGGGCTCTATGCCCTCGCCATGATCCTGTGTCTCAATGTTTGGAGAGGACTCTACAAAATAGGGGATGAAAAATAAAAGATGCAAATGGGTTTGGCTCCGACTTGGGTGCCTGTCACGCCCAGAGGTCGAACTGCGACCAGGCTCACCAACATATCAGCCACCCACACGGGAAACCCTGTGTAGGCGAAGGATTAAACCTGCAAAAGACAATGTCACGCCCCGAGATCGAAACTGCGACCCTAGCTCGCCAACAGATTTCCACCCATACGGGAAGCCCCGCATAGGCGAAGCGTCTAACCTACAAAAGATAATACTACAGCTATACAAATATCAGAACGAGAAAAGTAAACTACTAAAATAAAAGATACAACTCCAAAAAGTACATGTCAGGTCCTCACAAAAAACATAAGTGACTCAAAATAAACTCTCAAAAGTAAATATACAATAATCCACTAACAGTACTAGAATCTCCAAAAAGGATACCGCTACTCTCCAAGAAGGGGTAGGGATCTAGCTCGCGACTCCCTTACCTCGGTCAGTAGAAGCAGCAATGGCAGAAGTAGGAACTGGAGTAGATGCCTCTAGAAAGAATCACCATAGAGGGTTTGAGAACTATATCAAATAGTAGTTCTCAGTGGGTACCGTCTCCAAGACTAAAGTCTGCCCACTAAGTCAACCAAAGGCATAAGATAACAATGCAGTATAATTGATGATAAAAATCTGAAAATAACTCTACAGCTACCATGCCTCTATTTGTCATACTCAAAGAATGATACAGATGATAAAATGTATCTACTCGATATGCTCGGTCAACCCAATCACACTGACTGCCACATAGGGTCTAGTCAAACCTGCGCTTGCCTACTACCACACATCCCCACATGGACAGGATTTACGTAGGGGGTCCCACTAAGACTGCATCGACAAGTCGCGATAGCAAATTAACAGGCCCAGCTCCGGAGCGGTACTCGAGGGGAGCGACCCCACTGAGGAAGTATCCGCGCATCTTTGTCGAGCTCCATACGGCTCATGCAGGCTATGATCCAAATTCACGATCAATCAGATCGGAAACAACAACCCAACACTAAAAACATCGACTGAAAACTTCACGGCTCGGGATCACCATCTACCCTCAGCTACCAGACTCCACACGGCCCCTAGGCATGAGTGCAATATGCATCCCACACTATCCTGACCACTCGGCCCACTACCCGGGTGAGAAAAATTCTAAGTCCAGAAAAATATAAATAAACAGTGTAGGTGCGATGACTCGGATCTCCGCAGATGTTACAGCGTGATTGACAGCTTGTGGAGGCCTATTTCTATTGTTAGTGTTGGTTACGCACCAATCGGACCCAAGAAACGGACTCAGTGCGAGAAATAGATCAACTTTACCTAATTGGATGTTTTGTCGAAAATAGAAATGGATTCGTGCAAAACAGATATCGGATTTGGATTCAGCGCAAAAAATTAATCAAAATTGACTATTTGGATGTATTTTTCTGAGTCCGGACGCCCAAAAACGGACAACTGAAAGTTTTTATTGTGTTTCGGGTGCATGGAGGACTCGTGGACCGAGGAGGACACGTGGCGACTTCTGGTTAGGCCGACGCGGCAAGCGCGGTCCACGGATCGGACGCGGCAGGCCGGGCAAGCGCGGTCATTGGGCGCGCGAGGGCACGGGCAGGCGCGAGCGGGCACGGGCAGGCGCGGGCGGCGTGCGAATAAGGCCCGCCACGTGTCGTGCTCCCGTTGGCTGGCGAGATCACCCTGTCGGGAGCCGACATGCGACGGCGATCGAGCGGTTGGGCGCGTTGGGCACGGCCGTTGGATGCGCGCCGCGTGGCGGCCCGCTATGCGCTCGCGGGTCGGCCCATCACTGTAGCAGCATGAGCTTCTCTTCTTCTCCTTCTTCTTCTTCTTGAGCTATTTAAGTGCTTCTTGTTAAGGATTTTGTTTTGGCATATTTCGTGAAGTGGTAAAAGTCTTGGAGATTGAAGATGAAGGATTGTGGATCATATACATCAATATTAAGAAAAATGAATTCAAAAGGATCAGGTACGTTTAACTAAATAATTTTCGTGATTCAAATACATTCTTATAGTTTAGAAACACTTGGATGATTTTTCATCGCATAAAAATAAAAAACTGGACAAGTTGGTTGTTCAGGATCCGGATCAGGACCATCCAGTCCGGACCCCGAACATAGTTGAGTTCATGCGGAATTCCAGTCCGGAACAGCCTCTGCTCAGTCCGAATCCCGAACTATGATTTTACTGAAATCGCATGAATAGTCCGGATCAGAAAATTCCAGTCCAGACCCCGAACTTGTTTTTCTGGAAAAGCTCTATCTAAAGACAACAGTCCGGATCAGATTTAATCCAGTCCGGACTGCCGAGCGGGAAAATTCCAGATAAGGTAGTTTTTTATGCTTATCTCTTTCCAAAGGTTTCTAGTCTATAAATAAATCCTAATTTTACATCTAGGGTAACCGAAGAATAACCGAAAAATCTAGAAAAATTCATATATAGAGAAGAAAGAAAAACACGATTAATTTCATATTTCTTCATCTATATTGATCAATTTGATTCTAGGGTTTCCAAACTCTTATCTCTTGTAGAATCAAATTGATGAATACTTAGATTGTGTTTTCTTATCTATCTTTGATCTAAGTATTCGGCGGATTATCATCACAAACAAAATAACGATTTTTTCAAAAATCGGCGCGTGGATTCGCGTGGCCTTATAGATTCAAGGTGCTACCGCTCTCGTGGATTCGGAGCGAGGTACGTTCATGTGATCGATACGTACTACATTGGTGAAGACCGTGGATTCAGTTGAACGTCATAGATTAGGCGTTGGGACGCAAATCGTGGATTCGAGGAGCGTTCGGAGCGAGAGGAGAAGATCAACTAAGAGCGTACGTATGGAAAAGGTTGAGTCGTAGTATTACGGTAAATCACCTTGTACGTGTTTAATCTTAGTGGATTTCGCTGTGTTATCGGTCCCGTGAATTTTTACTCCTGTGAAGTTTTCCACGTAAAATCTTGCGTACTTATTTATTTTCCGCATTGGGTTATTTTTTACGCAACGATTTGATATGTTTATTGTTTTCATCTATTCACCCCCCCTCTAGGTAGTTTTTTCCCTATTCAGATCTATATTAGCATAACCCACAAGTGGTATCAGAGAGGGAATAGGGTTGTAAACAATGATTGAAGGTGGAAACATTAATAGACCACCGTTCTTCTATGGAACAAATTATCCCTACTAGAAAGTACGCATGAGCGCGTTTTTAGTTTCCATCGATGAACGGGTTTGGCAATCAATTGAGTTTGGATGGACAAATCCTATTGAGATTATTGTCGATGTTGTCACCATTAAACCTAGGTCGAAGTGGACTAAGGAAAAAATTGATATTTTTTCTTACAACGGCAAGGAAATTAACGCTTTATTTAATGTCTTGTCATAAACCGAGTTCTCTCGCGTCTCGGCATGTGAGACTGCGAAAGAAATCTGGGATACTCTACAAGTTACACATGAGGGTATAAGTTTAGTGAAAATTCAAAAACTGCAAATGCTTACGAGCAAACTTGATTCAATTCATATGGCAAAAAACGAATCGTTCACAGATTATTATACACGATTGCAAGATATCGTTAATACATGTGCTAACTTGGAAGAGAAAATTTTAGAATCTAAAGTTGTAAGAAAGATTTTAAGAACTCTTCCTGAAAGATTTCGCCATGAGGTCGCAGTCATTGAAACAGTAAAACACCCGGACGAAATCAAGGTAGAAAAATTAGTTGGTGCACTTCAAACGTATGAAATGACTTTTCCTACTAACTATTCTTATAGAAAGCCTTCCTCTTCTTCTAAGTCTTCAGATTTTGCATTGAAATCAACAAAAAAAAGAAGACGCGGATTCATCCTCCTAAGACGCTGATGATGTATAATTTATCAATGGAGGATTTCGAGAAACAGATTGCGTTCTTAACAAGAAAATTTCGCCGAAGCTTTCGAAGGGAAAATTCAAGCAAACCATCATCCTTCGTTAAGTCCAAGAAAGACAAAAAAAATTCAAGCTTTAAAACAAGAAAGCAAGAGGGTTCTTCAAAGAACAAGAAGAACATCGAGGGACAAATCTAGTGCTTCAAATGCCGAGGTTATGGCCATATCTCAACGAAGTGTCCCAACAAGAATCCGTCAAAGAAGAAGGCTATGCAAGCCGTCACATGGGATGACACTTCTCTTCAAATGAGTCATCTTCCAGTGATGAGGATAACAACGCCACAGCATTCATGGCATCCACAACTTCACCTTTCGTGTGTTTTTCAGCGACCTCCTCTGGTTTATTATCCATCTCCTTCTTGAATGAAAAAACTGCAACGGATGATGAACCGAGCGATTCCGAAGGTGAAGACTTTACTTTCGCCTATCATAAATTGTTAAAGGATTCACAAAAATTGGCAAAGCATAACAAGAATTTGAGAAGAAATTTGTGGGATCTTGAAGAACAATCTAACAAAGCAATTTCTCTCTCAAAAGCTCTTGAAGAGAAAAGGGACAACTTGATCAAGATAAACACTTCCCTTCAAGAGAAAAACGAGCATTTCGAGAAGGAAAATATCAAATTGGTGGATAAAGTAAATCACTTCTCAAAGCTATACTCCGAGGCTCAACAAGAAAAATTAAAGATGACAAAGACCATATTCCAACTTAAGGAGGATTTAAAGCAATTCTCTTCTGGAAGAGCAAGTTGGATAAGTTGCTTGGTCTTGGTCAAACGAATCATTTGGGCCTTGGATTCAATCGAACTGGCGAGGATACAAGTTCGAGTGGAACGGTTTTTGTGCCTCAGTCGGTTGCTCCTCCTCCGACGAAAATCAACGCATCCAACGTTAACAAGCCTACCTCATCTACTTCGGGTCCAACTTTCACAAAGGTATGTTTTCGTTGTAGTTTTGCAGGGCACATAAGACGGAATTGCAATAATGGAGCGAAGCGATCAAATCAAGCACCTCTTGCAACTACTACCATCAAGAACAAAGACCGGAATTCAAGAAGAAATCAACCAAATGTCAAGAACAATGGTAGTACACCCCACAAGACGACGTCATCAAGGAGCAGAAAAATGATCAACCGAACAAGACGCGTTCACCAAGGAGATCAATTCACGATCATTGCCGACGCATTCCAAAAAAGGTTTGGGTGCGCAAAGGTGAAATCTTCCCTTGTCTTGTCATTCATATATCCTTGCATGCATATGATAATTCGTCTTGGTATCTGGATAGCGGATGTTCCCGTCACATGACGGTGATAAAAACTATTTTCAAACCTTTGAGAAAATCTCCGGAGGACTTGTAGTTTTCGGAGATGGTCGATCTTCCAAAATAGTTGGCAAAGGAACAATTGCTATTCCAGATGGCCCGGTTTTGAACAATGTTTTATTTGTTGAAGGCCTTAAGACTAACCTCATAAGCATTAGTCAATTGTGTGATAATGGTTTTCAGTTAATTTTTCTTCTGTTGAATGCATTGTAACTGACGAAAACCATTCATTTTTTTTTAAAGGGGTTAGATCAGAAAATAACTGCTATGTAGTTCCTAATAAATTTTCTGAAAATTGTAACCTAGTGTCTTTGATAATGAAACACTTTGGCATGAAAGGCTAGGTCACATAAATTTTAAGGAACTATCTAGAATTTCTAACAAAGATGTGTTCAAGGGGTTCCTAAACTTTCTTTCAAAGAAAACATTGTGTGTGGCGGTTGTCAAAAGGGAAAACAAACTAGGATCCACACACAAGAACTTGAACCATGTAGGTACAAAACGGCCTTTGGAATTATTGCATATGGATTTAATGGGGCCAACTCGTCAACCAGTTTGGGAGGTAAATGGTATATTTTTCTTATGGTTGATGATTTCTCTAGATATTCATGGGTAGCATTTTTAAAAGAGAAAGCGGATACTTTCGATTCTTTTCATGAGATTTGTCATCGTATTATGATTGAAAAGAATGAAAAGATTGTTCGTGTTAGGAGTGATAGAGGTGGAGAATTCATTAATTTAAAGTTGATTGATTTTTGCACTTCAAACGGCATTAAACATGAATTCTCTGCACCTTATACACCTCAACAGAATGGTGTAGTCGAGCGCAAAAATAGAGTTGTTCAAGAGATGGCGTTATGCTTCATAGCCGGGAACTTCCGTTACATTTTTGGGCTGAAGCAGTTAATACCGCGGTCTATGTGATCAATAGAATCTATTTGCGCCCGGGTACTTTGAATACCCCCTATGAACTTTGGTTCTGTAGAAAATCGAACACAAAATATTTTCGTATCTTTGGGAGTCGTTGTCACATTTTACGCGATCGAGAAAATCTTGAAAAATTCAACTCTCGAAGTAATGAAGGAATTTTTATGGGTTATTCTACAAACAGTAGAGCATATCGGGTATTTAACCTTGAATCTAAAACGATGGTAGAATCTTTCAATATTAAAGTAGATGAAGCTTTTTATTTTTCTTCTGATAAATCTACTCCTGATATCTCTATTGATGATGAATCTCCTACGTACTAATGATATTGCATCTTTACATGATAACTGTTCTGAAAATATTGACGCGTCTTATAGTTCTTCTAGTTCATCCAATGTGCAGGAATCAACGCAATTACCCCCGAGTACTCCGTTACCTCAAACGCTTCGAATCTCCAAGGATTATCCGGAATCAAACATCATTGGAGATCCTCAAAAAGGAGTTAGAACTCGGAGACAATTGGAATGTGGAGTCGCATGCTACGTCTCCATGGTAGAACCAAGGAATATTGATAAAGCTCTTCAGGATGAATACTGGATAGAAGCTATGCAAGAAGAGCTCAATCAATTTGAAAGAAGCAAAGTCTGGGAATTAATAAAGCCCCCGAAGCAACAAAACATAATTGGTACAAAATGGATTTTCAAGAACAAGAAAAATGAAGATGGTACCATTGTTAGGAACAAAGCACATTTAGTTGCTCAGGGCTATTCACAAGTTGAAGGTATAGACTTTGATGAGACTTTCGCCCCGGTAGCCCGTCTCGAGTCAATTCGTATCCTATTCGCTATCGCTTGCCATTTTAAAATTAAACTTTTTCAAATGGACGTAAAGAGCGCGTTTTTAAATGGTTTTCTAAATGAAGAAGTTTATGTGGCTCAACCGAAAGGTTTCATTGATTATAAACTTCCAAACCATGTTTTTCGATTGAAAAAGACTGTTTACGGTCTAAAACAAGCACCGCGAGCATGGTACGAAAGATTGACAAAGCACCTTTTGGAAAATGGCTATACTCGAGGGGGAGCCGATCGGACACTTTTTGTGAAGCACTTTCAGGACAATTTCATTGTAGCACAAATATATGTAGATGACATTGTGTTTGGTGCTACAAGGAATAACGATACTTCAAAATTCGTCGAAACAATGGAAAGCGAATTTGAGATGTTCATGATGGGCGAACTTACTTATTTTCTTGGATTTCAAGTTAAGCAAAGTAAAGATGGCATACATTTATGTCAATCCAAGTATGCGAAGGAGTTGGTCAAGAAATTCGGATTGGAGAATTCTAAAGACTTTCCGACTCCTATGGGAACTAGCAATAAGGGATTAGGAAGTGAATCTCACGGAGACAGTGTAGACGAGAAGCTTTATCGAAGCATGACTGGAAGCCTACTCTACCTTACGGCTAGTTGCACGGATATTTCCTTCAGTGTTGGGATTTGCGCAAGATATCAGTCAGCACCGAAGGAAATTCACCTGAAAGCAGTGAAAATGATCATCCGATACGTCAAAGGTAGTATCAATTTCGAAATTTGGTATCCTATGGGTACATCTCTTGACATAATAGGATATTCGGATGCCGATTGGGCTGGATCAATGGATGATCGGAATAGCACGAGTGGTGCATATTTTTATCTTGGCCATTGTCTTGTTGCATGGCATAGTAAAAAGCAAAACTGCATTGCTCTCTCTACTGCCGAGACGGAATACATTTCAGCGGGAAGTTGTTCAACTCAATTGATTTAGATGAAAAGTGTTTTGAGCGACTTTCGCATTCCTGCGACTTTGGTAACAATACTTTGTGACAACACTAGTGCCATAAATATTTCTAAAAATCCTATATTGCACTCAAAAACAAAACACATTGAACTTAGATATATATCATTTTCTTATCAATATTCTTTGTATTATTAAAATTTTAAAAATGTTTTTTTAAATTCTGAAAGGGTATGATTATAATCCTTCAATCAAAATATGTAATTCTATATTTTTTTTAGATAATAGAATTAATAAATTTTTATTTAAATAAAAATAAAAATATATAATAATTAAATATAATTTTTCTAGCTCACGCTAAGTAAAAACATGCTATATTAAATCAAGATTTACCCTTTAAAGGAAAAAAAAATTAGATTGTGAGTTATCCCACATGGTGTGTTGTCATAAAAGAAGTCATCTTGTATTTTCGCAATCATTAATTAAAGTTGGTTTCTCCTAATTTCTCTTATGTAGGGTCCACTACACCTACACTCGGTCCACCGAAAAATTTTTATCACCGAAAATTTTTTATCACTGTCGACCAAAAAATAATTCCGTACATTCAAAAATAAATATATAATATATATTTTATTTATTTAAAAATAGAATCGACAATAAAAACTTAGTTATTAGTCATTTTATTTTTCATCTCTAAATATATGAAATATGATAATGCACAGCCATTTGATACCTACAATTAACATTTTTTTTAAAAAAATAAAAGAATTGTACGGAAACCCCCTAAACCATAGATTGTTTTGAAATAGACCTCTTAGAATTTTTTTTTTTTTTTTTTTTTGGCAAAAACTTTAATTTGCCCCCTGTATATTATGTATTTTACAATATTATAATTTAAAACTTGCAATAAATTATCTGTAACTTTATTTTGTTTCACCAAAAAAAAAAAAAAATCTACAAACAACTAGTAAAATAAAATAAAATTTTTTGTATTCTGTTTAACAATAAATTTTTATGATAAAATAAAATAAAATCGTATGTTTGTTAAGTATAACTTTTTCAATCATAAAGTGTGTTAAACTATAAAATAATTAAGTGCAGTTTTTTTAACAAATAAAAAGAAACGTTAAATTATAGTGGGGTTAATTGATGTTTGACTCTTTGATTTATTTGATTGATATTTTTAAACTAGAATAATTTATATTGTATAATTAGTAAAATTTATTTTATTTGAGAGTTGGTGGGGTGAAAATGTAAAGTTGTATTTTCTAAAAAAAATATATTTAATTCTAAAAAATTTTAAAAATAAAAATAAAAGTTAAAAAAGAAAAAGTTGAGGGAGACATTTCAAAAATGCTCATAGGTGAGGGGTCTCAGATTTGACAAGACTCGCCATTCCATCACTCCCTTCTCTGTGAGTGTGTGTGCGCGCGCGCGTGTGTGCGTGTGTGATCAGTAGCTTAAGTACGCATAAATATACTCTCTCTCTCTTTCTCTCTCTCTTTCTGTGTGTAGAGAGAGGCCTCATTTTTTTTTTTTTTTTTTTTTTCTCTTTCTTGTTTTCGGAAGCGAAGACGCAGATTCCTCAGAAGGGCTTCTCGCCGCCGATATTTCCGGGGGCTTGTCGAAGAAGCTGCGGGAGAGAGCGGAGATCGCATCGCGCCGCGATTCCGCGATCTCCTCCTCATCCTCTTTGTGAGAGGGGCGCCTCATCGCGATCCGAAAACGGTAATCTCTTTCTCGGGAATTCTTGTTTTCCTCGGTTTTTTGGGAATTTGGAGCGATTCGGAGAAGTTGTTTGCGAGATTTGATTGATGGTTGAATTGCGGGATTTTGGGGAGATTTTGTTAGGGTTTCTTCGCGAGGAAGAGGGAGATGAGCAAGGGCCGGTCCCCCGAGCCCTTAGATTTCTTCATTTGGACGGTGGAGGTATGTTTCTTTAATTTCCTTTTGATTTCTCTTTCAATCGGTTCATCAGATCTCGCGTTCGTTGTGTTGCAATTAGAGAGAAAATTTGTTTTGATTTGTCTAGATTTGGTTATTTGAGTTGTTACTAGTGTGATTTGGGATTTTGATGCGTTTATGTGTCGGTAGAAGAAGTAATCAATAGGGAGAGATAGGTTTCTCAATGTAAATCTTATTTTCTTATTGTATTCGAACAATTTTGTTGAGTTTTGGTCGATCCGTGGTACTGTGATGTTGTTTAACGATCCTGTTCACAATAAAAGCTACGATACAAGAATTTATGAGATCTCAAAACTTAATCACTGATGCTGGAATGTAATTGTGTAATTGGTTTCGGTGTGGATGTGTTCTTGTTAATTGAAGAATCGATGATGTATTGCTGGGTTAATGCAAAAATGTTTGGTTTAACTTTGGTAAGGAAGATTTTTAAGTTGTTGGTTTCTTTGTCCTGCACAATTCCTCTTTTTCTCTTTTGATTAAACTTCTGTCATTATTTGGAATACTGGACTGAAGTTCAGTGTGGAAAACTATTTAACTTATTTGTAACAGATGGAGGAGAAATGTTACCTGTTTTTTTTTTTGTTGTTGTGATGATGGATACTGGAGAACGGGAGGATCCGAATGTTTCATTTGACAGAGTGTGGTTTGAAATTTTTCCATGATGATATGATTATGTTACGCTTTTCTTCACATGAACTGAAGAGGCTAAGATTTGCACAGCTTCTAAGACTGTTTTTCTGCTCGAGAAGAAGCGAGGGCTTTCGTTTGAGTCTAAGTAAATGGTATTCTAGGAAATTTATTTCTTTTTTCTTTTGTAAATCCTTCCTCATAGAGGAGATGTTACAAATTACAATAAAATATTTGGGGGTCAAAATAGAAATAGCTGGGTCAAAGTCGAGATGTGTTAATTAGGAATATTTAGTAGATTTTGATTTTTCAGGTAAAGCGGAGGACAAATTGTCGTGGAGAAGAGTTGTTATAAGGGCAAAATGGTGCTGGGTAGGACTCCGATGTGGTCAAGATGATTTTTATTGTTTGCTATCACAGTTAAATTTTCTTGGATGGTCATAATATTATTATTTTTATCCAAATTTCGGAGATTGTTAATTTTGGACGATTTCTTTACTGTAGACGGGCCTGGATAAGACGCTGCAGTAATCAGGGTTGTTTTATTTTACAGTTGAATAGTTGTGGTGATATCAATTTTGCCCAAATGAGATGATTAATACTGGACAAGCTCTGTACTGCAGAAAATAGATATGCATAAATTTATATACTAATTTTGTATGCCTTTATTACATTAGTTGTGCAGTTATCAGCATAGATCGACAACAGGGAAAATTCAGTTCCATTATCACGAAAACTTCAATTTTGGTTGACTATGCTGGTTTGTATATTGATGTAGTTTGCTGCTACTCCATTTCCTCATTTCTTGAGAATTACTTCACAGTAGAAAGCACTATTTTGACCATGAGCTACTAAAGAAGTTATCCTAATCTTCTCAAATCTTATCCATTATTGGACCATGACTGGCTCTTATTTGGATTGGTTGGCAATAGCTAATCTGCCGATCAACTTGGAACACCAAGGTTAATTGGAAATAACAGAAAAATAGCTGATTAATCTTAACTTCAGCTTCTTCTCTCAAGGCTTTAATCTGTAAAAACATAATGCTTTTCTATTTTCTAATGAATCTAGTCCCTCTCCAATCCAATTTTTTCACTATATGGATTATTTGATTAAAAGTTCTCATAACCTCATTTTTTATCCAAATGTTATGTGAATTAACTTACGTAATTATTAAGTTACATCATTTTTTAGTTTCAGAATACTGATTTTGTCATCTTTCTTTGCAAAAGTTTATTTTGCATATTTCTATCATTTTTCATAGGTTCATCCATTATTCTGCTGTGAAGCAGATTTTGAAATTTTTTCTTAAGAAAAAAAAAGACTAGGCCTGCAATTAAATTGCTTTGTCATTTATACATATTGTATGTCTAACCTGACGAGATACGCATGATTTCAGGATGTTGGGCTGTGGTTAGAAGAGATAAATCTTGGTAGCTACCGCCAAGTGTTTGAAGAGAATGGTGTCAATGGGGAGTATTTGGAGAGCTTATCCATGTTCACCACAGAGCAGATTCTGCGGTTTATAAGACGATGCCACATGAAATGGGGTGATTTCATCACACTCTGCAAAGAGCTAAGGCGCATCAAAGGTTCTGCTCTTTTAACTCTCATACTTCTGTCTATGACTGCATGTAGAAGTTATATGAGACTGTTACTGGTTATATTCTATTATCATTATTGTTTCGAATCAAAGGTTTAGGGCAGGCTTAAGCAATTTTCTTTTCTTCTATCACTTGGTCTTGTGCTAAGATGAATTCCGTTCTCAAGATTGTCAATAATCTGCTTGACCTTTGGCAGAGATCAAACACTTAAAAATGTGTTAGGTTGAAAATTTTTCTGCTTGTGCATTATGTTTCTTTTTAAGTTGGGTAACTTTGAGCAAATTGCTGAAAGGCTCGAAGATAATTTTTGCTGCAACTGCGACCTTCCCAACGTCCTTTCTATTTGCCTGAGAGATCCACAGTTATGCATCACTAGCTCTTCCCACAGAAATCTGCCTTTACTACCAAGTTGAATAGAATTCTTATGTTCACTATTTATCAAATTCTTATGTTTCGCTGTCTATCAATCCACAGCTAAATGGTTTTCATCCCAGCCCTTCAATCATTATGAATCCTTCCTTTCTCATTTTTTTTCTTTCCTGCTAAACAGTTTTATCCCCAACCAAAAAAGATACTGTCTGCCAGAAGATAGTTGCATTCCAGATCCTTTGATTCATATTGAGGTTCCTTTTCAACATGGAATGACATTCATTACTTAAGTATGCAATCATTAGTTGAATATTTATTTGAATATAAGGATCTAACACTTACATACTTGCAACCAATGCCCATATTTGAGATCCTTTTAAAAGAAGCTATAACATGAGCTTTGCACCTTCTAGGTTTGTTTGACATAACCAAAGAAAAGACATCATGATGAGCTTGGAGTTTTCTTTTTTCTCTCTTTTTCTTTGATCAGCATGATATGGCACTGTCAGAAGTCTTGATTGTTGAAGTCATGAGAGGTTAAAAAAAGAGGTATTAGTATTATACTTCATTTACTAAAAATAAGGAGATTCTATTCTTGCACTCCTCTGTAGATTGTTGATTTCTTCTTCTTTGTTTGTACTTTTGAGTTCTATTGTGCGTAAACGATAATGCTTACCCAATCAACTGAAACCCCTAGTGTCCTTTTTCCACACATTTATGCTCATACCATAGCAAAGTCAAAGCCTGTATCTTATAGGACATGATACATGACAACATATGACGTGGTAGTAACTACCAGTACCTGGAGTAGTTGGTACCCTGGGGGTCTATCCTAAAGGTCAGGGAGTTTGAACCCCTGCTAGTGCGGTACAAAAGTAGATGGTTTTCAAGCCCCCCGGCTTCTCTGGCTATATCTAGTATCAGTTCTTATTGTTGTTTGGTTAATTCTGGGATGAGATTGATTATTATTGTAGTCTCTTGAACTTTTGTTGAACAATGCTGCACGTTGAATTATTCTGAAAGTAATTGCAGAAAGAAAGCAAATCTATTACTATTAATATGCAAAACCCAGGGAGAAGTTAAACCAATTACGGCAGACTGTCATCTTACAAACATTGTATCAAAGCTTTCCGGAAGCTTAGGAAATATCAAAATTATTACTGCTGTAGACTCATCTTGCAATATTTCCATTGGCAAAGCTATTGAATCCCTTTGCTAAATATGAGCATATATCTTGATGACTGTTGGCATGGCGACGATCATTTGATTAGTTCTCAAATTGCTAGAGGGTGTAGAATCTGAATGAAACTTTATACTAATCACAGAGGAAAGTTTTTTTCTGCTTTCCAAAATAAACAAAATAAACATACTTTCCTTCCTACCAGAAGCTCAATGGTATATAACATAAGCCAGACTGTTGTTATTTAGGTTGGAAGCTAATTGGTTTGCCCTAATGTACATAATCCTCTGAAATGAGCTTCTGAATCGTCTATTGATGTTGGATATGTGTTCTGAAAACAGGGGTAGTTCTGTGACTAGAATGAAAAATACAGTATACAAAAATTAACGACTAAAGGCATCGGACTTCTTCGCCGTGCAACCCTCTTTGATTGCTGTGTATTTTGTTGATATTCTACTCAAAAGTTTTCTGAGAGTCCTATATTTCGTGCCATCAAAGTATATATATAATCCTTGGAATTCGCTAACCACCTTTTTTTTTTTGTTGCACTCTGCAACAGTTGCATGCCTAAAGGGAGAGCAAGAAGTCCGAAGGCCGTGGTGGGCCCCGCCATGTCTCTCGGTGGTATTCGTACGTATGGCCAAGCGAAATAGGCAATCTCGTGTTGTCTCCTTGAAGCTGGAACCTTAGAGAGCCTCCCACATGAAACATGGCCACCTCCCTGCAGTGCTTTAAGAAAATCCACCTCCTTCTATTCCTCTATGCTTCCCTCTGTATTCAACACATAAATGGAAGGGTGGCTTTGTAGTGTTTCTCTATGGCTTGTGTGCTGCTTTTACCCCTAGAAGCAGTGTATCTTTCTCATTCTGTGTTTTTCTTATATATATATATATATATATATATATATATATATATGTTTCTCCATATTCACTTGCTTTGTGTATTTTTTTGGTTTGTTTTTGCACATTCAGTTTTGTAGAGAGACTAAAACTAAATCCATATGAAGATGCGCAATTCTGTTAGTCTTTTTCGTTTTTCCTATGCTGAATTTTGTCAGGTTATGTATTTTTTGTACATTCCATCTTTTTGGTTCAGATTACTCAACTACGCCAGTTCATTATACTTCTGTGGTTTAATAAATGTAACACCTTTTTCCATGATAATGTATCTTCATGAGCAGACAATCTTTGTGATTTCTAAAATATCAATTTTTTTTTTTTTTTTTTCTACTTTGGTGGAAATCCCTCTACTCTAGCCATTTTATCACTTCACTACCTCTTTTAGAACCCAGAAAATCAGAGAAACTCTCGTCACTTGGAAAGCATGGAAGCATAATACAGCTGATCATATTTCCCCATCATAGTTGACAGAAGAATCAGAATATCCAGTGGCTACTCTAGTTCTCTCATGTATATATCCGCTGTATCAGTTGTTCGCTGATATTTCTTCAGTGTGCACGGTAATCGAAAAATTTGTATAAATTCCCAATGCTTTTGGCTGGTAAATTTTTTTTCCTCCTTGCCAACTCATTTCTTGATCCTACTCAATTTTTCTTTCACCCTCACCAATCCATTTCTTCATGCTAGGCATATGTTACAAATTTAAAAAATTAAAGAGATGTGATTTCTTTCTTTATCGTACGCGTATATTATAAATTTGAAGAAAATTGAAGGGGCAAAATATTTCTTCATAGCATGCAGAATATTTCTTCATCGTCTAGGTTATAAATTTGAAAAATTGAAGGTCCTTTCTTCATCCTACGCATAAATTATAATTTAAAAAATCGAAAGAATGCAAAATATTATGATTTATCTGTCTAATCAAATTCTAAAAAAAACTAATTTATTTTTAAATTATAATTAAAAAAAATCGAAGGAATGCGAAAGAGAGAGACTTGGAGTATACTCGGGAAGAGCATGATAAGCTCACCAGTAATCCATACAAGAGCACACACCATCTTTAAAACGGTGGAAGCGGCTATTGTCCCTGACGACGATTTCCCGCTCATAAATAGCCGAAAGAAGCTTCGTCGCACTATGGCAATCGTTACAAACGCGTAGGTTCTTGACGACCCGAATTGGAACCCCTGCTTTCACATTGATCAGCCCGAAAGCAATCGCCAGCCTCTCGCTATGACGAGCCAACTCGGCTTCCTTATCTTTATCTTCCACACATAATAGAACTTGCGAAGTGTCCGGTACATATCCTGCAGTTTTTAATTTGATACCCATCTCATTCAATTTACAGTAGATCTCTTCAGTTTGAGGATGAGATCGATCCCCCACAATAAACTCATGGGCAATGCCGCCATACTCCACCATGCTGCAACCTGGGTCCTTTCTCACTCCTCTTTCCTTCATCAACTCTCTGAGCTTCGAAACTTCATCCCAATGGCCAGCAGAAGCATATATATTGGAGAGAAGGACGTAGCAACCTGACACGCCGGGGTCGAGTTCAATAACATTTTCTGCAGCGTATTTTCCGAGGCCGATGTTTCCGTATTTCCTACACCCACTCAGCAGGCTCATCCATATTACCTTGTTTGGCTTCATGGGCATCCGGTTTATCACATCTCTCGCCTCTTCTAGCCGATCAACTCGGCAAAGAAGATCCACCAAACACCCATAGTGTTCTACTGTCGGCCTTATATCATACTTTGTGCGCATGAGCTCAAAATACCGCCGACCCTCTTCCACCATTCCCGCATGACTACAACCATTCAACACGCCAACAAAAGTTATGGAATTCGGTTTGAATCCAGCTCCCTGCATTTCTCCAAAGAGTTGTATGGCATGCCCGGCCATGCCGTGCATTCCTAAGCCCACGATCATCGCGGTCCAATGCCCCACCTTTTTCCGACGAATCCGTTTGAAAACAGAGAGTGCACTCTCTATGCTTCCGCACTTTGAGTACATCTCAATAAGACAGATTCCGAGAACGCCATCTAAGTTGAATCCATTTTGGCGAACGTGGGTATCAATCACCTTACCCCTCTGAAGAAGAGCTAACCCTGAGACTGCCGAAAGCGCGCTTACCAACGTAACGGTATTGGGAACCAAATTTTCTCTGCGCATTGCATCGTAAACCTCGAGAGCCTCGTTAAAAAGCCCGAGCTTATCAAACCCCGAGATCATTGAATTCCAAGTGACGAGATTCCTCATCGGCATTTCATCAAACAGCCTTCTTGCTAGCGCAAAGTCCCCGTTTCGCATGTACCCGTTTATCATTGTGTTCCAGGCGACCGCATTCTTCTCCGGCATTCCATCAAACAGCTCCCGTGCCGTGACAATATCCCCACACTTTAAGTACCCGTTGATCAACGAAGTCCAAGAATACAAATCTCTCTGCGGCATTTCGTCGAACAGCTTCCGTGCGGCCCCGATCGCTCCGCTCTTTGCGTACCCATCTATTAACGAATTCCAAGCGACCGAATCCTTGCACGCAATGCGATCGAACACCTTGCTCGCCGAGACCAAGTCGCCGCATTTGGCGTAGAAGCTCACCAAGCTGCTGCTGACGAAGGGGTCGGAGGCGCAGCCGAGCTTTAGGGCGAAGCCATGGAGCTGCTTCCCTTCAGGGGCGGCCTCCAATTGGGCAGCGGCTTTGATGAGGCAAGGGAGGGTGGAGGAGGAGGAGGAGGAGGAGGAGGAGGAGGAGGGGGAGGGAGGGGAGGAGCGGCGGAGCGCGGCGGCGAAGAGGGAGAGCGCGGCGTGGGAGCGGTGAGAGGCGACAAGGCGCTTGAGGAGGACGGGGTCGGGGAGGAAGGGGAGGTGGTGGGGGGTGGAGGAGGAGGAGGAGAAGGGAGGAGGAAGACGACGACATGGATGGGCTGGTGGGGATGTTGGAGATTGCATGCTCATACGACTATTTATTAGTGCCGGAGAACAGTGGAAACGAAGCCTAAGGTTCTCTCATGGGCAGTCCGCGTGGTGCCCGACTGCTGCGACCTCCTCCAAGGTTATACTTACATTCAAA
>CM054944.1:18643280-18823819 GCA_029168755.2 Tillandsia fasciculata | reverse complement strand
GAAAATGCATATTTATCCTCCCTTAATTTTATTGTCCTTTTAAAATATTACTTATCGGATATATCTTTTAAAGGTTTCAACCTATGTAAATTTGTTCAGATTGACTATCGTTAGCTCACCATTAAATTTTCACCATCGAACCTTAATGCCCTTAGAAAAATTAGTTTTTCTAAAAAAAAAATTATAATTTATAATTTGTAATTCAGTTATTTGACATAAAATAAATCTATTGATCTTTTACTTATTTAGTTCAAATTTACGTGTTGAATTTTATTTTAAATATTGCTGTTTGAATTTAAATATCGAGTTAAGAAACCATTGGGCACCATTGGAACCAATCGCCAATGTGGACTCAGCTCAGGCCTATAATGCGATCGATCGAGAAATTACATCATGTCGATCGAGCCAAATGATACAGCTGTTTCCACCTATCACACCCCACTCCTCTCGGTCCATCTCCTTGCTTGCCTAATGTCACGCCCCAGGTGGAAACCAGAACCCGGGCTCGCCAACAGATCCGCCGTGCACACGAAATTTTTTATGTACACGAAGCGTCGGTAACCTGCTCAGATATAAGATATACAATAAAAGAGCATAATACAGAAAAAAAACTAAAGTACTACATAAAATCTTAGACTGAAAATATGATACAAGCGAATAAGTATAATAAACTCCCAGCTCACCGAAATGATACATCCAGCTGGCCAAAGCCAGACCTCAAAATAAAAGTAAATTACTACAGTCTGAGTAAAGTGGGTACAACATCTGCCTACCTGCAGCTCACAGTCTCTCAAGAGATCTATCTACTCAGCGATCCCCTTACCTCGATCTGCCGCTGATGGCCTAGCAGCTCCCGCAAACGACTCTACAAAACAAAAGAAAAAAAAGGGGAAAAAACAACAATGAGGGTGAGAACCACTAGTAAACCAGTAGCCTCCCCCTGTGGGTAAAGCCTCAAACTCCGATACACCTACTAAGTCTACCAGAGGCAAGGAAAAAGGTAAAGTGATAAGGTAAATAAGCTGCTGAAACAGAAAAACTACCACTAGTATGCCTCTAAATGCAATGCCAAAAGGAATGACTATATGTATGCATCAAAAATAGTATCTGGCCAAAACAACCCAATCCAACATGCGATACACGATCGGTACTGCGTGCTTTGCTGTCGAACTCTGAAATCAAGTAGCGGAAACGGCACACGACCGAATCTCTCAATAGTCAATGGACCGGCACACGACCGGTAGTAAGCCTACCTCCGGAGTGGCACTCGAGGGGAGCGACCCACACGAGTAAAATAATCATATCACAAGTATCTCGAAATAGCAGGACTAGATCACGACTATGCTCAAGTGGGAAAAACCCATCCACTGAAGAAACCCCAATCTGATGCAAAGATGGACATCCGGTCAACCGCCTAATGTCCGCGGTTACCGCAATATCCCACAAGTCCACAATCTAGTACAGTCTCGATTACACTATCCCAAACCCCTGCTCGAACCCGAGCAACATGAATCAAAAGTCTAAATGAAAAGGAGAAAGGAAACAATCATGGTTTCTCCTAAGTCAAGTCCTAATATGATAGTGTAGTAATAAATAGTGGCCTATCTAGATGTCCATACAAGCATGCAAATGTCCTCTTGAAAGATAAAAGAAAATATATCACACTAGCTCCACAAAATATAACCATTATGCCAACATCACTAACCAAATATACATAACCATAATCCATGTCCCTAATAAATTGCCAAAGTGATACCCGCACATCGGGTAGATCATAATGTCCCACATAGATAATCCCCACAATCATGTTTTCACTATAATATTCCTATATAGATAGGCTCATGAATAATATGCTCAAGTATGATTTCCAATAGGGTGTCAAATCAGTAATAGTTTAAGGGGTTTCTCTAATAGTCCTAATGAGTAAATCGCAGTAAGAGGTAAGCAACAACCACCCACCTGGCACGCAAATCTAAGTCCAGAAAACTCCCCAACTGTAACAGGGCTCCTCGCTGTCCAACAACTGTCCTCGCAACACCTAAAATCCGCGAGTTACTGCAAAACAATTGAACTCGGCATAAACGAGCCTTCCCCGAAAACACTATTTGCTGTTTGCAAAACAGCACAGAAAAGTGAAATTTTCACCTATGCGCGGTTCTTGGAAAAATCCAGAAAAAATATGGTTGCAATCTTTGCGACGAGTAGATCCAAAACGAGTACTCATACGCCTTGATCCGATGCTCGTAGACCGAGATATAAAATAAACAATCCCATGCTGTCCAGAAAATCCATCACAGAAAATGGGGTCAAATGATGCCTCCGGAAGCTTGCCAAAAGTTTGAAACGGAGTAAAGTGGTCAACACAAAAAACGAAGCCTTACCTCTTAAGAACACGCTGTCACAAAAATCGGTGAAAAATTCCAAAATATGAGCTTAGGGGAGCTCTCCGACAAAAAGTCGACAGAAGAAACCGATGTCGAAGAAACAGCGCGACTCTCGAAATCAAGTAAGGAAAAATAGCAGACGATCTCCAAAAATTCTTCAAAACCCTAATATTGAAGAAGACTCGAAGTAGAAACTCACTGTCGAAATTGGCATGAAAATTGGATCTCAAAAACCCCCCAAAAGCCATCCCCAAGATGGCTATTTATAGCCAAATCACATAAAATCACACGGGCTGCACACCGGATCCAGGGCAGAACAGGAAACAGCAAAATCCACAACTCGGGTTACGCCGCGTATGCCAAAACAAGAAACAGTCGTGCAAGGACCTTCGGGAAGCGCGACGTGTCCGCGCCGCCCACGTGTTCCGCGTGCCTTGCGCACGTGGGCGGCTTGAGCCAGCAAATGAGGAGATGCCATGTGTCCCCCACGCGGTTCACGTGGTCCACGCTTCCGGTCTACGCGCCGGGTCTTCCAGAAAGTGTCGGCCAATAGAAATCCGCCACGTTTCACAGCCGCCCCCGCCTCCTTTGACACGTCCAACCAATCAGAAACCGCCATATGGCAAATCTAGTCTTCCGTGCTCCCGGTGCACGCCTTGCCCGTGGACCAGCCCGCCTGCGCGCCTGCCCGCGCCTACCCGCGGCCGCGCTCCGCTGCTACGCCGCCGTGCTCCGCCGCCCGCCCTGCCGCCGGCTGCTGGAGTTACTGTTCCGGCGTGAATAGTAACTTTTGGTGCCAAAAACAAGTAAATAGCCTATTTTGATTGTTTTCGCGCGCTGAGTCCAAACCCACTGTCCGTTTTGCCAAATTCCTATCCAAAATTTTGCCGGAGGTCCCCAAAAAAGCCAATTTGATTCGATTTTCGCACCGAGTCCATTTCTGAGGTTCGATTTTGACACTAATAGCTCTGTTACACCGTGTAAGCCTCCTGTAGTCACTGCTAAAGCTACAAAAGCTTCTACGAAAGTTCGGATCATCACACCTAAGGAGGCAACCACCTCCACTTGTCTTCACCCCTTTCTCTCCTCCCCCACCCCACGTACCTCACCTCCACTATACATTCGCATAGAATTTAGAGATAATTACATTTGTATCCTTGCAACGCTATGAAATTGCATACTATCCTCACGTAATTTTATTGTCTCGATAAAATTTAATTATCAAATATATCTTTTCAAAGTTTCAACATATGCAAATTTTTTCATACAGGTTGACTATCATTAGTTCACCGTTAAACTTTTACCTTCGAACCGTAATGCCCTTAGAAAAATTAGTTTTTCTAAATTTTTTTTTAAGATTTATAATTTGTAGTTCATTTGGAATGACTTAAAATAAAACCCATTGATCTTTCACTTATTTAGTTCAAACTTACGTATCTTGGTGTTGAATTTTATTTTGAATGTTGCCGCTTGAATTTGGAAATCAAGTCAAGCAACTATTGAGCACCAGTGGAGCCAATCATCAATGCGGACTCAGCTCGGACCAATAACGGGGTCGACCGAGGAATTACATCCTATCGATTGTGCCAACTAACATAGTTGCTTCCACCTATCATAATTCGCTCCTTTCGGTCCCTCGCCTTACTTGCCTAAGGAGGCAACAACCTCTATCTGTCTTTACCCCTTTCCTCTCCTCCACTAACCATGCACCTTCATTCCCCCATCCGCTCTCTCTCTCTCATTAACTAATCTCTCTCTTTCTTTTTTCCTCTTTTCTTCCTCTTCTTCTTCGCTCCTCTTATTTTCCCCTCCCTTACTCTCTCTCTCTCTCTCTCTCTCTCTCTCTCTCTCCCTCTATATTATTTTAAAACTAAGCTTCTCTTCTTATGCTCTACGCTACAAGGTGGAGGCCAACAATTTCGTCCAAGTTCGAAGAATAGAGATCGCTCCATTCCATCCATTCTTTGACTTCGAAGCTCAAAATTTGGATAAAATGCTTAATATTTTACTTTTTCTTTGTGATTTGATCTTTGAGTAATTTCTAGTACTTTTGATTTCTTATTAGGTGTGATTTGAACTAGTTTTTGGTGCTTTGGATTTTGCATGGTGTGGTGTCTCGGTTGCCTCGGTTACGCGTGTTGCTTGGCAGCGAGAAAACACCTAATATTGGTATCTCGGTTGTTCCGGTTGCTCGGTCGTTTGCCTGCGCATCTGGCGGTGAGAAAAAACACCTATTATTGGTGTTTAGAGTGCGTTGTGCATCAAACGGATGCCAAAAACGGACTAAATGTGCGAAAACAGTTAAAAATAGCTGTTTCCGAAATTTTTTAGGCTTACCGGGCATTTTTGCACTGTGTGCTGGTCTACACGTATGAGCGGTGCACCGGGCACAGCGAAGGGGGTTCGGACACGTGTCAGCGCCTCATTGGCGACCCGGCCATGCAGCACTACCGCGTTGGGCGACGTGCGCGTGCATGGGCGCATGTCGCGCTGCCCCCCTGCGGGCGCCACGCGACGTTGCGCCAGTGGTTGGCCCCCGCCAAGGAGTGCCCGGATGGCCGCCACCTGGCGCCCTATTTTGGGCGCTGGCGGGGAAGTGGGCCGGGCTACTACTATAGCCCAAGCCACACCTCTCTCTCTTCCCTGTTTTCTCTTTTCTTTTTTCTTTTTCTTCTCTCTTCTTCTTCTTGTAGCAGCTCTTCTTCCTTTTTCTCAAGCTTTTTGTACCTGGGATTCTTCACAGCAGGACACCTCTCCCTCTTCTACAACTTCACCTCCACCATTGTTGGCCATAAGGGAGCTTGAGGAGACCATCTTCTTCCTCAAGTGTAGCACACCATTAGTGCTGTTTTCGGAGCTTCACCATCGCATTTTGGTGCAAAATTCCCCCAGACCTCTTCTCTTGGAATTTCGAGCTGAAAATTGGAAGAATCTCCACGAGAGGTAAATCTACAAGTTTGATATTCAACTTTTTCATGGATCATGGGATTTTTTTGGAGTATTTTTTGTTTTTCTGAAACTATCCCGCACAGATTTTGTGCTTAGACACTTTTGGGTAATTTTGAGTTTTCTCTTTCATACGAGCTCGGATTTAGAAGTTCTTTAGCTCGATTCACATCTACACTCGATGAGGAATCTATTGACACCTTTATTTTTAAATTCGGAGCTCATTTGGCTAGGTAAATTTTGCCATCTTTCAGACCCTTCAATGCAGATTTTGGTAGTACAGTTGTTTTCGTGTTCCTTTGAGCCATGAGATTTTGTATGGTGGTAGCTACGAGATTATTATGACTTTTGGGGATATATTTGTATGGATGTGTTAACAAGATATAAAAGAGCATTTTTCATGTTGGAGCTTAAGAGGAATTACTTTTAATTTAAGCCCTAAAAATTCTTGAACACTAAGCTTCATTTCAATGCCCTGTTTTGGACAGCATGATATAGTTTGGTTGAGTGCTAATTATCAAGGGTACTTAATGGATTTTTTATGGTTAGGAAGGGTTTATGGGATTAAGAACACTTTGTACCACTATTTGGAACCTTATTTGGATATACTTATTGCTGAAAATTCCTTCCCTTATCACCTTGGACTATTGCTGAATTTTTAGAATTTACCGCACAACGCTTGTTATTTCGTCATTTGCGCCCAATCCGGGAGTCGGATTGGGGTGATTTCTGCGCCTTTATTTTCCTGAGGAGTCGAGGTTTCTTCACGCCGGATTTCAGCTTGATCGGGCTATGGATCAACCATTTTCAGGTGGGTTGTTTTTGTCTTCAAATTCGACGGACAGTTCCCTAATTCTAATTGTCATCAAGCATGTATTTTTAGTGTATAACTTGTATGTGATTTTGCAAGCATGAGATTTAATATATGTTATGATGATGGGTGCTTATTTGAGTTTTGGTACACGATCATGGATTTATGATCTTATATGTGGTAATGTTCATCTTAAACTAGTTGGATTATGTTTAAAGGTTATAACGTTGCATTATCCCTTTATTAATGCTTAACTTGTATCTTGCATGATAAAACCCATTTATTATTTATTTTATTTATAAATGCTAATATTGGAGCATTGACCTAGTACCCTGTCATATGGTGCATGTGTAAACCTGACTAGTAGAAAACCCTCATCTGGGCTAGGTTTTTTTATGCTTTAAACACCCCCTCTACATATTCATTCCGGGACATAGAGTTTTTCCTCGCCCAGATAGTGGGCCGAGTTGTCGAGTTTTGTGGGATGCATGTTGCATTTGTGCCTGGGGGCCGAGTAGAGTCTGGTAGCTGTGGCTAGTCTTATACTCATGTCGGGAACCGTTTGGGTAAACGGTGGTCCCGGGTCGTCGAGTTTCTCCGTTCAGTTTATCGCCACTGAGTTCGTAGCAGTAGTGCGCTTTCGATTTCAGGATCTTGAACCCAGAATCTTTTTGTACATACATGATTTCAGTAAACCAATATTTTCCTTCCAAATGTCGAAGGGTCACCGGAGTCTGTTTTTGTCTGATTGGGCGAAGGCATTAGCCCTTCGGGGTTTGGGAATAAAACTTATTTTCTAACTGATTTTCCTAGAATAACAAAAATTCATTAAAATGGGTTTTCTTAAATAACGATGGTTTTATAAAAATGAACTATTTTTGGTCTTCATCCCGAGAGGGTTCCAGTGAAAATAGTTTTCAGTAATAAATATCATCTTTTCCTCTAAACTTCCTCGCCCGGGAAGGTTCGTGTGACGCCCCACTTCCCAGGGGGTCACCCATCCTAGAACTACTCTAGCTCTAGCATGCTTAACTCTCATGTTCCTCTTAGATCTTGCTACATCCAAAATGCTATAGCCGGGTTAGAGATTTGTCATTATATCATTTATATAGAGGACTAATCCAAATTCGGGGGTGTCACATTCTTCCCCCTTTAAACTGACGTCCTCAGGCTCAAGCACACTCACAAGCACCAGGCGATGTGAGACTCGTCTCGCTAGCCTTAGCCGACCTTTTGAGGAGCTGCACTCCACTCACAACGGTCATTAGCCGGGGAGCCTCGCTCTACCCGCTATATAACCCTGGCTCAGCCGAGACTCATCTCACATTTCGGCTGGTGAATGGCTCTGATACCAACTGTGACGCCCACTTCCCAGGGGGTCACCATCCTAGAACTACTCTAGCTCTAGCTATGTTCCTCTTGGATCTTGCTACCATCCAAAATGCTATAGCCGGGTTAGAGATTTAGTCCTATTATATCATTTATATAGAGGACTAATCCAAATTCCGGGGGTGTCACAGTTCGAGTGATCTAGGTTCTAAGGTCTGTTTTTTTCCTCGGGTCGAGAACAACGAGAGGCTATGCCTAGAGCTTGTTCTTGTTTGATTTGGATTGTAGGTACTAGTCCTTCGGGGTGTTCGGGCCCTTCATTGTCGTCGGCTATGGAGTATCTCCAGCCAGTGAGTTTTGGCATGTTTAGTTTGATGTCCTGTCTTGGGAGCCGTTTGGTTGACGGCGTCCCCGGCCGTTGAGTTCATCCAATCGGTGGGTTAGTGTTGTGAGTCGGACTTTGTCGATCTAATTGATCGTGGTTTTTGGACTATAGACTGTATGAGCCATATTGAGCACGATAGAGATGCGCGGATACTTTCCTCGATGGGGTCACTCCCCTCGAGTGCCACTCCCGAGCTAGGCCTGTTACTTATCTTTCGCAGCCTGTCGACGCAGTCCGAGTAGGACCGCCTACGTAATTCCTGACCCAGTGCGGGTATGTGGTTGTAGGTAGGCGCAGGTTTGACTGGACCCTATGTACCAGTCAGTATGATTGGATTGATTCAGCATACTGGGATTGAGTCGATGCATCATTTTCATCTGTATCACTCTTTGAGCATAGTAGATAGAGCCATGGTAGCTGTAGAGTTATTTCCAGCTTTTTGTTCTTTTCAATATTTTTGTTATCTTATGCCTCTAGTAGACTTAGTGGGCAGACCGTTGGTCTTGAAGATGGTACTCACTGAGAACTACGTGTTGGTGTAGTTCTCACACTCTGTCGATGACAGCTTTCCAGAGAATTACCCTTCCACTCCTGCTCTAGCTGGCTTGACGGATCGAGGACAGAGAGTCACGAGATAGATCCCTATCAGGGTAGTTCATTTGATGAGGTAGATGTACCATCCCGGACTGTGGGATTTACTATACACTGTGTATTTCTTGTTTTAGTTATCTCCCTTTTTGGATTCATAAATATTGTATAGGAGGATCTTCTATTTGAACTATTCCTGTGTATCATATTTGGTATTCTTTTATTTAGGAGGTGGACTTTGTATTTATTCCAGTTGTACGGTGGTTTGGATTTTTATATTTCAACAGTAATTTTTTACTCTGATATCTGTTTAGCTGTAATAGTATATTTTGTAGGTTGGATGTTTCGTCTATGCAGAATTTTTTGTATAGATGGCGAATCTGTTGGCGAGCGGGTCACAGTTTCAATCCCGATACATGACACATGATCAATCGACCGCACCTCTATGGTCAATCGGCATAGGAACTAACATAAGATTGATTTCAGAATCTAATAGTCAACAAACTTTAGCGTAGTCAACCTTATAGGGGCGGTCGTCCAAGCCTAAACTGGAGGTTAACCAAGGAGTAGTCAGTAATATTTATAAGCTTCATCTTCGATTTCTACCAACCATTTCTGCACAGACAAAGGGCAATGCTAGGTGTACACTCCAAAAGAAGTGTACATCCTATACCCCACCCCATCCTAGGGTGGGTATACCTCTACTCGTCACTCGATGTGGCGAGTAAAATTTATTCTATCTCAAGATGGGATGGGGTGTAAGATGTACACCCCAAAAGGGGTGTACATTTATATATACCCCTGACAAAATGTCGGTAGGACATTATCTTATTGAGTAAACAATTATGTTTTTTTTTAATTGTAATATTTATTATTTTATGATTATGATAACTATATAAAGTTGGTTGCATCCTAACAAATATTTATGTTTATGTGCTTTTGACTAAGCAGAATTGCATTTTCCATATTAAATATTATTATAGTGATGATTGGGTCGACTTTGACTTTATTTGGTTGAATGTAATTATAAATACAAAATAATTGAAGATAAATACAATTAAAAATATAACAATTATAGCTACAAACATCTTATTTAATCGGGTATAATAAAAAATACTATAACTATAAATAATTTATTTAATTATATGTAATTAAGAAGTACATATACAAAATTCTAAGTATATATATATATATATATATATATATATATATATATATATATATATATGAGATGGTGAGATTACCCTCACATATAGAAAAAATATTTTATATAAAAGGTTATGAGAGAAGTAAAGCTATCCTTTATTTGAAGTTACTATTTCCAATTATAATTGAAGTAATTTGAACTAATTCTAGTTGTTATAGTTGAACCTCTTCATGCAATTTTAACTATAGCAATTAGATTTAAATATATTAAGTCACATATTAAATTTAGATTTGCATATAATTTTAACTGCTATAACTATATTCAACCAAATAATCCTAAATAGTAGCTAGATGGATCAATTGGTTGTGGTTTTTTTTTTTTTTCTTTTTTTTTTTTTTTTTCTTTTTTAAGCTGTGTTATACTCGTTGATTTAGCTTGCTAAATTAGCTCACCAAATAACGAGCACCTGACGCAGGTAGATAAAAATCACGTATTAAGATGAAAAAGTATAAGAATACGAGAGGAATATACGAAAAATTAATTTTTTATTAAATATTCAAATAGTATTATTCAATTCTCAAAATTTTTAAAATTGAGCCATTTTTCTAATATAACTATAACTAATTAAAATATATTTTTAAATCTAAATAGATTTGAAATAACTATTTAACTGAATTAAAATAGAATAAATATAAATTTCTACAATATTCTAAATACCAAATGAAGATCCGAACAACTGACTAGCACTAAAGAGCCGAGAACCGAACTCAATCGAATTCCAAGTGCGACTAGAAAGAGCCGAAATCGAACTCAACATGATCTTCGATTCAGTTTAATAAAACTGCATTTCTCTAGAAACTCAATCGCTAAAGTAATCGCATCAGCACAACACGATAATCAGACTCATCTGACATGCATGGCGGGTCCCCCAATCTAATGGTGCTCAGCAAAATCCGCAAAAAAAAAAGATTTTTTTTTTTAACTTGTACCTATATTAAACTCAAAATAAAACTGAAATTAGTACCGAAAATAAATTTACATACAAACTAATAATTATTTGAGTTGGCTCAATTAAATTTGTATATGAAATAATCGGGTTTAATTGTTTCATTTCAATTAGGTGTTTCAATGTGCCTAGTGAGTTTGATTTTGATTATGAATTCATGAACACATTAAGTTTAGTTTATAATTTCGATTTTTAGTTGTGGGTTTCAGTTTTGGTTTTCAATTTTGTAAAAACTGTCTATCACTGACATTTCTAACATTATAATCTTAGATTTAGTTTGGATATTAGAATAATAAGTTATCTAATAATAACTTATTGAATATAAATTTTTTTTGTTCCATTAAAAGTTTTGATTTTTGCTCTTTGAATGATTTTGACCTTCATAAATTAGTTATTTATGAGGTGAATAATTTTATTATGAAAAAAATAATAAAATGTGATGTTTTATTCTAAATAATCACATTCCTAAACTTTTTATGTATACCAAACAAAATATTCATTATATTAAAATTACGTTTTTTCATAATAATATACAATATACTTATATACACTAAATTCTTACTTATTGGGATGACAAAATAAATTATTTCGATGACAATTTATTTAATATATATTTTTTTTTAAGTGGTAAAATTATTTGTTGGCTGATATTCGAGATTTCGATTTCGAAGCATAGTGCTTCACATTTCCAGCTAAAATTTATTTCAAAATAAATCAAGCGGCTAGTATGCTAACTTTTTTTATTATTATTTTTGTTTAATTTTTACTTCTTGAAATATTTTGGTATTTAAAATTTTATATTTTACTAACATAATTCACCTCTATGAAAATTTATCTTGTTGAAAAATACTTCTTGAAAAATTTTGGTATTCATAATTTATATTTTACTAACATAATTCACCTCTATGAAAATTTATCTTGTTGAAAAATAATAATTTGAAGGCCAAATATATTATTTTAGTTTAAAATTTTGATAAAAAATAATTTTAATAATAAATAGAATATTACTGAATAACTTATTTGGATGTCCAATAAAAATAAAAATAAGCTCCATCAATTGTATATTCTCATATGTATCTAATATCTAATTAACACTAATTAAGACTACAAATTATAAGACATTTTTTTTTTTTTTTTTTCAAATAACAGTAGTATGTTATTTTTTAAAAAAATAAATTTAATTAAAAATATAAAATAATTAAACTTTACATTTAAAATTTTGAGTATTAAATATCAAATTCTTTATGATTTGCTCTAGAATGATTCATTATAAAACAAAATTAATTACCAAATTCTAAGAACAAGTGGAGCCCCCTAAAATCATTGAATTTTCCTAAATCCACCCCAAATTTGCTTCCTCAGTTTTTCAATTCTCCCCTCTCCTCTCTTCTCCTCTCTTTCTCTCTCTAAAGCCGTGGCCTCAGACCTACCAACGTTCTCTTCTCCATCTTCTTCTTCTTCTTCTTCTTCTTCTCCAATGGTGAAACCCTGCCCTTTCTCCTTCCTCCTCAAACCTTCGCACCCACCTCCCTTCCTCCTCCTCCTCTCCCATTCCCTCTCCTCCCTCGCCCCCAACGCAGACCACGGAGAGGACCCCTCCCTCATCGCCTCAAAAGCCCTAGAGATCCTCTCCCTTCCCCGGTGGAGAGATAGCCCCGACCTCGCCCGCCTCGCCCCGGGCCTCCTCCCGCACCACGTCTCGCAGATCATCGGATCCCACCGCGACGCCGCGAGGGCGTTGGATTTCTTCAACTGGGTCTCTCATAGGCATTTCGTCAAACAGGAGTTGGGCTGCTACTTCGCGCTGCTCGACCGGCTTGTCGCCGCTCGGATGCTCGCGGCCGCAGGGAGGGTCCGGATCCAGATGATCAAATCGTGCCGGAGTAGGCAGGAGATGACGCGGGCGATCGATTTCTTGGATGTGATTAGCAACAAGGGTTTCAATTTGGGCCTTTTCAGCTATACTGCGTTGTTAATTCAATTGGGTAGATTTGATATGGTTGGGTTGCAATGAATCTCTACCACCAGATGCTGAGGAGTGGCGTTGAGCCCAATCTCTTGACCTTCAATACCGTCATCAATATTTTGTGTAAGAATGGGAAGATCAAGGAGGCTGAGCTGATTCTAAGTAGGATTTTTGAGTGCAAAATGAAGCCCGACACATTCACTTTCACATCCTTAATACTGGGTCATTGCCGGAACAGCGATCTGGATTCAGCTTTTCGAGTCTTTGATCGGATGGTTAATGATGGCTGTGAACCTAATTCAGTGACGTACTCTACGTTGATCAATGGGCTTTTTGATGTAGGGAGAGTGGATGAGGCACTGACTTTGATGAACGAGATGGCGGAGAGAGGTATTGAGCCGACGGTCTACACATACACTTTGCCAATTGTTGTTCTTTGTAGCTTCGGACGCATCAGGGATGCATCCAATCTGTTTGTTGGAATGAAAAAGAGAGGCTTGTTACCGAATGTTCAGACTTATACGGCACTCATTAGTGGGCTATGCAGATCGGATTGGCTTGAAATATCAATTGGTTTGTTTAATAAGATGGTGAGGGAAGGTTTGGTCCCAAGTACAGTAACCTATAATGCTTTGATCAATGGATTCTGCGAGAAGAGGAAAATCGATTCGGCTTTAAGAATTTTCGATTTGATGGAGATGAGAGGTTGCTCGCGGAATTCCCAAACATACAACGAGATGATAAAAGGGCTCTGTTTAGTGGAAAAGATAGAAAAGGCAATGGTTCTTTTTCATAGGATGCTAACAGTTGGCCCTTCAGCAAACCAAGTGACGTATAACACTATAATAAAGGTATATTGTAACTTAGGCAATCTTAATAATGCCCTTAGGGTGGTAGATCTTATGAAGGAACATGGGTTCAAGCCTGATGAGTGGACGTATACTGAACTTGTTTGTGGGTTTTGTAAAGGTCGGAAGTTGGAATTAGCTTTTAAGACCTTTGAAGAAATGGTGCTCTGTGGTTTGAATCCCAATGAAGTAACTTATACGGCTATTATAGATGGTTACAGTAAGGATGGGAAAATAGACATTGCCTTGTCCTTGCTTGAAAAGATGGATAAAAGTGGTTGTAAACCAAATGTGCAAACTTACAATGCTATAATTAACGGTTTATCCAAGCAGAATCGATTAGCTGAAGCTCAGAGATTAAGTAGAGAGATGGTTCACCGGAAGCTCCTTCCAAACATCGTTACTTATACTGCATTAATTGATGGTTTGTGTAAGAACGGCGCTACATCCTTTGCACTTAAAGTAATGGAAGAAATGAAGGAGCGAGGCTGTTCACCTAATCTTCATACTTATAGTGCTCTTATATATGGTTTGTGCCAAGAAGGTAATATTGAGGAGGCTGAGAAGATGTTTGCATCGCTCAGCAAGAAAGGGTTGGTTCCTGATCAAGTTACATATACTTCAATGATTGATGGTTATGCTATGATAGGTAGAGTTGATCTTGCTTTTGAATTTTTTAGGCAAATGATTGATTCTGGGTGTAAGCCCAACTACCGGACATATGTTGTCCTAGTTAAATGCTTGCATATGGAACACCAAATAATGGATCAGAAAATTGCAGCTTTGCCAAATTCAGTTTCCAGTTTCAGTTATAGTGAGAAGTCTATTAACAACGAGTTGGTTTCTAACTTGTTAACTAAGTTAGAAGAGTTTGGAGTTGAATTGACCATTGATGTATATAGCATGGTAGCGAGTGGTTTGTGTAGAGAAGGAAGGTGGTTTGAGGCATATCAGTTGGTCAGTAGTATGATTGACCAAGAGTTATCACCAGATGAAGAGAGATATAATTCTTTGCTACAAGTTCTTGCAAGTAACTTAGAAGTAGATCTTGCATTAGAAATTTTCAATAAGATGACTGCTCGAGGCTTTGAACTGCATCTAACTGGCTATAAAGCACTAATAGGTGCTTTATGCAAAGTTGGCAGGACATCAGAAGCCCAAAGTATATTTCAAAACATGCTCACACAGCTCTGGAATCCTGATGAGATCGCATGGACCATCCTCATTGATGGATTGATGAGTGGAGGACATCAAGATTTATGCATGTCATTTCTTCACATTATGGAAACTAATGATTGTAAACCTAGTTTCCATACGTATGCTATCCTAGCTAGGGAAGCATCCAAAGAATAGTTTGAAATATTTTCAGTTCTTAACACACTGACGATGATCTGATGATCACGAATGTGTTTGGCTCAATAATCAAGCTATATGCTCTGGCTTAGAGATGTGGAATTTTGAACAGGAGGATCTTAATTTGGGCAAGAGACGATGGCTGAGTGAATTGATTAGACACTTTTGCCATATATTCGCCCTGTCTATTCAACTTCCTGACCTGTATAAGTGGTGAGCTGGAACAGGAACAGCATATAACTGGTTAAGAAATCATTATTCTTCTTTTTCATCAGTAACTGGTAAATTTGACATCATTTTTATTTCAGGTGATGGAGTGAACTCTTGCCAATTTGGAACTAAACACATGAAAAGTTCTTGTGTCATCTTAATCAGAATGTTCCCATTCAAGGTAGAATTTTACTTCAGTTTGACTTTTAATGGATGAAAGTTTGATGTAGATTTTATCATACATTTCTCAAAAATTGTACAGATTATCAAAACTGTATTAACGAAGTTTTTTGAAAGTCCATTGATCGAGTTTTATTATTACTATGCTTGGTTTTCCATTCGGCTCAAACTGTAGTATCTCTATTGATCTAGAAGTTGCAGTTTGTTCCTTGTGCATACCATACATGACACCCAAGGCAATACATGCTAGCAGAACATATTACCAACTGTAAACAAGAAAATATTATTGACGTGTGCCTTCAGAACAAATACAATGTACCCAATCTGATCCAACATGTAAAGTGAAGGACCTGTAAAGTTATTGCACTAAGCCCTCAATATTCATGTGTAGATTGGTTATCTGAAAAGCCTAAGCGAACCTACTTAGCAAACAATGTCTTTGTATTTACATACTAATTATCATACTCATGTATAAAGTTAATAGCTATGCATGTCATATCATGTTTTTTTAATGGTTACAGTAGGTATGGCTTTCTTATCATGTATCAAAGCAAAATTAGGCTATCTCAGTCATTGTAGGATCTGCCTTGATAAATTTGTGGTTGACCCAATTTCCATTTGATCAACTAGTTTTATCGGCTAATAGATAAGTTTGTTTGTGTTTTTCCGTCAGGGTAGCATTGCTATAAGTCTATTTGTTGATAAGGGTATTAATTTGTGTCTTTTAAGGATTAGGCTTGAAGGCTTGCTCAATCTGACCTCAAACTTAAATTTGGTTCGCTTTTAGGCACCGGTAATCATGTTGTATTATTTTTGGATTAATGGATTCATGTTGTGTTAATTTCAGATTTATCTAAGTAATTTCAAATCGTGCTTGGATGATGTTACCGATTCGTGTTAGGGTTGTTGCACACTATTTTGCTTGGAACACTAGATTCTATCATATGCATCAACAGTTGGAATAAAAAAATGCACTATGTATATGTGATTTGCGGGAAACAAAAAAATCATCAACTATAAAACTTTGTAGGGCATTTTATGTATCAACATTTCCTGTCCTAGTGACGAATAACTCTCCTTTTATTCTAGCTGTACTATAGAGGGCAATAAATATCTGGTTGATATCTAAACTCCTAATTCATTTTGCTTAATAGTAAATCTCTAGGGAACTGAAGCTCTTCCTCCTTTGCCTAATCTTGGCTTTATTGGCGAGGAGGCCAGCATTCTGCCTACGTGGTGGAGGCTGGATTGGGCCTAGTCATAATTGAGATTCGTGGACATTGTGTCTGTGGAGACCCGAATCCCAGTTGATGCTTTGACCACGGGATCAGCGGCTTGATAACACCTTTTTCGTTTGTCAAGCTTGTTTGCGCGCAAAACGGACGCGAAAAACGGACTCTTCGGCTCAATTGAATCCCTGCAGAAGTGTTTTTCAAGTAGAACTAATTGAGAAGCCCAAATAATTTCTTAAAATAGGACTAGAAATAGAAGCTGCAACTCATAGCTTCTAATTTGGAGGTGCATTAACTCATTTTGAATTCCTATTAAAGTCAGAAAATCCTTATGTTGCCAATAATTGACTTCTTCTCAAGCATATTTTCATTGCAACAAAAAAAAATAAAAATTAAGACATACTTTTATCTAGATTCTTGATGATGCATATCGATGATAGTTCAATATGATGATTTTTCAGCTGCTGTTCTTAACTTGTTCTTTACTGCCCGGGTAGTATTGTTGGAAACTATGGTTGTGAATGTTTACTCTCATATCTGACAAATTTCTCAATCATTGCTAGTTCTGAAAATTGAAAACCAGAATTCTTGTTGTAATTGATTTTATTTGATAATCACATCGTATTTCTTGGCCTCTGTTCCTTGGATATTAATGTGTTTCTAGTAAAATATTTTAGTATTTCTAATGCTCATCCTGTGTCGGTTTTACACATTAACTAGTGAAACATTTTTGTGCTTTATCTATTGTTTTTTAAAAGCGAAATTTGATATTTCTCATGTCGATGTGAAGCAAGGATTTAAGTGCCGTGTCATGGGGTTCTGCTGAAAACTTGCTGGCACGATACGGCACAGTGCGTGTCAGACCGGCCGATGCTTGCCGGTCACGAAAAATAACATATACTTACTAATTTAAAGAAAAGAGAGATTTGAGTTGTGTCATCGGCATGGGAGTTATATCGTAGCGATTTTTTGTTAGCACTTAGTATGATACGACACGGTGAATACGGCTAGTGCAAATAGGCACTTTAATTCTTGATGTGCAGGAGCTTGCGAAGTTTGGGTTGAAATTACTTGAAGCATTACTGGATGGACTGCATCCCCAGGTAAAAGCTTGTATTTTATTTTCAATATACCATCATTCTTAATGTTTGCTTGGCTCCTGAGGTATATTATGCTGCTTATGGTAGATGGGGACGGATCTTAACAAAATTCTGAAGAAGCATGGGAAGAAGCTATCAATCAGCAATCATCGGAGACAGTTATTTTTTAAAAAATTGATCCTTGTATGAACTTCGATAAGTTACTTTTCCTTGCATTTTTAGATTTGGGACAACCTAACCATCGAGAAGTAGTTATGCTAACCTCGTCCCAAATTTCACCTAACTATTCTGTCAACTCATCTCATTATAGAGAACTCTTGCCAGGTTACTTCGGTTATGCCGATATTAGATTGGAGAGGCTTCCATATTTGTCAGGTCTCTAAAACCTTTCCCTCTTTCTATTTTCTGGCTAGAATTGAGAGGCGATCTCCTATACTATTCATTTTTCATTTTTTTATCTTTCCAGTTGTATCATGGCAATACTTCCAGCTAAGTAGAAATTTGAGCACTTTGTTTGTTATAGGCAACATTTGAAATGATTGAACTTTAATTTGTCAAATAGCTTCCTATTCAACTAGTTACTTTTTGTTTGGCCAATTTTTTTTATATCTTAATCCCTTCTTTTCATCTGAAGTTGTTTGATGTTTGCAAGATGTAGCTGGTCAGTGGCATGTTAGAGTTTGCACGTTAACTCGTCACTTTATGTAATTACCTTTTGATACCTTTTGGCCAGGCAAAAGCACAGGGCCTGAAGGGTCGAGATTGAAAGAAAAGCACATTGAAACTGTTACATTTCTTGTTCAATCTTTTCGAAATTTTTCCTGTATGTTCTGCTTTTAAAATATGGCCGGTGTTCAGGTGTTCTCTCTATGAACTATTTCAACTAGTAGAGGAGATTAAATCGTAAAGAACGGTAGTTTCCTCAGATCATCTGACACAGAAGGTATGCGTCTTCTCTTTTTATTTTTTTTTATTTTTTTTTTTCTGATGATGATTAAACTAGTCGATAACATTCCATTCCATCATTATCTCATTAATTCTTGGAATATTGCCTTTTATGTTTGATAGCATATAAAACACACGCAAATGCGTCGGTTCCATCCTAGACATTTGCTTGTCCTTATTGTTAATTGGTCTTCAGAAATGAGGATGTAAAATATCTTTTGAACCTGCAAAGAATATACTAGTATCAATTGCAGAATCGCGGCCACAGAACATAAAGGTACAGTTACAATATCACAATATTGACTTGCATATGCAGAATAAATCTTGAAGAAAGAGGAAAATAACAAGTTGTGCTATGTAAGTACATTAAACCGGGCATTCGAGTGCTAGAATGTTTCACAGCCAATGTTGAACAATTGCACTCTTCTTTTCAAAAGTAGATAAAATCACTCCACTGGATTGCTTATTTACAGTTGGGAAAGTTTGTAACTTGAGAATAACGTAGGTTTAGTTTGAAGCTTTTTTGGAGTTCAAGATATTAAACGAGAGCCAGCCCATGTGTGATTTAGACCATAATGTTTTGCAAGTCAACTGATAACCATGTGACATTCATTAGAAAACAGTGATTGAAATATAATATACATCAACAATTGGTTTACGGTGATGGGCATTGTATCTATCATCATTTCTGGGCTTGTGGCTAATATCTCCTCTTTTTCATTTTTCATACTACCATAGAGGTTGCTAACTGTCTAGTTGAAACCAAATTATTAATAAATTTTGCTTCAGATTAAATCCTAAAAGAGGGCAATCTCTTTCTCCTTGGCTTAATCTTGTCTTTCTTTTATCTCTTTGAAGATGCTGCAGCTTCGAAATAATAAAAATTAGATTAAGGTAGTTTATCATCTCAATTTCCAGTAGCCCTTAAAGAGGTTTAAGTAAGGTCTCTTTCAGTTTCTGACTTTGGACCTCTTTATCTGAGAAAGCCCGAATAGCTTCTTAAAGAAAATAGAGTAGAAGTTTCAACCAATAGCTTTTAAATTTTGAGATCTAGAAACCGATTTTTAGAAAGTGAGAAGAAAACCTAATGCAGCCAAATGCTTGGCCTCTGCTTCCCAATTATATTTTCTGCCTACTTTGTAATTTTGTGGTACTGTGATTATGTCGAGTGTTATGGGAGCATATCATATGGTGACTTCTTTAAATGCCTTTGATGATATGTTAAGTTGGAAGTTGTAGGATATTATTGTTAAAGGGGTGTACACATCTTATCCTCTCTTATTGGTGACCCCATGATAAATCTGGGTGTTCCTTTTTTGCTTTCAAACAGTATTGATGTTGATTGTGAATTTCTCTTTAGCCAATAATAGAGGTTGTCTTTCTTCTCGGCCATTCATTGTGCTCATCATGCATTCTCCTTCACTTTGATTTGAACTAACTCATTTTTTTGTGCCCTAAACCCATTGTTTTTACAGTATTAAGGGAATTGTATTGTGTCTTGCAGAATACTTTCCTTACATGATCCATCTTTTGTTTTGGAGTTAAGTGGAGGGATGAAACTCAAGTTTCCATCACTTTCCATGTTTGTTTTGGTGTAAGCCAACAAATTAATATAACTCAACTTAAATTAGAGTATCCAACTTAAATTTCACCACACTCAATCCTTCCCTGAAAAAATTATTAAATAATAAAATATAAATTCTACTTTCTTTTTAATGGATTCGAAATACCTCATTTACATTAGATTAGGATTACATTCAAATAACAATAGAGAATTTAATCATTTTATGTGATGAATTTTATAGGAATAAGTTTATCACTATATTAATTACGAGGTAATTTGATCTACTTACATCAAAACAAATGATAAAACTCAAAAAAGCAATTACACCAGTATTATGTCATACCAAAATAAACAGAAGAAGTGATTATTTTTAATTTTCGAACTGTATGAGGTGTAATTAAAATAAATAACGAAAAAATAATTATACTTTAGAAAAATTCAAACACGACTGAACTTAAATTACTTTGGATTCGGATTCATCAATCCAAACGTCTCCTAATAAGAGATGTTGATGTATTGGCTAGTGCATATGGTATCTTTTGGATTGCATAATAAGTGAACGGATTATAGAGCTATGTATTATGTAGGCTTAATGTGACACTCCAATAGTTAATAGTTCTACGTGGGATGAAAAAAATTATGTAAGATTAAGGACTGCTAATAAAAATTAGGTTCAAGTAATTTAGGCCAGTGGGCTTGGTTGGATGGAAAAAGAACATTTTGGTTAAGTAGTTTGTGTTTTTATATCCTTTTTAGGTTAAATGTACAACAACATTTTGCATATTGCCCCTTTTAACTTTCAACTTTTGCAACTAACCCTTCTAAAATTTGTCAAATCAGACATATTACATCATTGGTCCCTGTGCTTCCGGCAAAATTATATGGGGCAATACTAGGTGTACATCCCAAAATGAGTGTACATTTTATACCCCACCGTATTCTGGAGTGGGTATTATTTCATTCGTCACATCGAGTGACGAGTGAAATTCACTTTCATCTCAGAATGAAGTGGGGTGTAAGATATACACCCTAAAAGGAGTGTATATTTATATATACCCAAATTATATTTGGGTCAACGAACTTGAGTTCGTTTCAATTAAGTCACTAATTTTTAATAAAAAAGTTAGTTTGTCAAATGGATATATTTATCCCTCATCTTTTCACAATAAAATGGTGCGTACACTCATTAACTCAAAAATAAGAAAAAAAAAAAATAGCGAAGTAAAAGGTGATATCACCTATATAATTAGCTTAATTTTTTTTTATTTAGTTTAAATTTTTGTGGAACCAAACACTAACAAGTTCTTAATCATTGGACTTACTTTGGAAACCCTTTTCAATTAATTTTTTGAAATTGTTCATATATGTAAGTATCCAATGGACGCGCCAGATCCGAACCCTCAATCATCTTAATAGTTAGTGGTGAGCATGTTTTGTTCGGATTTTATAAACAAATCGAACCTCAATCATCTTAATCGTTAGGGGTGAGCATTGATCGGCTCAATTTTACAATTTTTATTTTTTATAGATTCTGAACCGCACCAAATTAGAAGTATGAACCAAACCAAAATGATTCGGTCAGTTTGATTGTAACACCATCATAATAGTCTCACATCAGGCGTAAAATTATAATTTAATATATAAAAAATTATAAATATTAGTGATAATAACTGAATTTATTATTACTTAAGAACAATATATACTTCTTCGAGTTCGGCTATTGTGCTATCGATAGCATCAAACATTTAGTGTTATCAAGTTTTCTACTCTTAAATTAATTCTTTTGATCATTTTCAACTGTTAGATTTTATTATTTTTTTAATTACCCATTAAACTCAAGAGGGGTACTATCATCTTAACCACATATATTTTAATCAAAGGGTTAAAAATTTAATAGTACCAATGACTTGGTACTTATTAATAGCATTTCAGCTTAGCTCTACTTTTTCTATATTTAAGATTAAAATATTAAATTATTATAATTTTGGTTAATTAGGTTTGCTTGAAATTTTCAGTTTTAAATTTTTAAAATTGAACTAAACAGAACCGCCAATTTTTTGGTATTAGATTTTAAAATTTTTCTAGATACACCAATAGATCTACCAATCTGGTATAACCTCTTTATACTCGAAAAATTGGTAATCATATCAAAACATACAATACGATAATTAAAAATATATGTATATCCTAGTAAAACTAAACTAAATATCAACTTGAAAAATAGTTGCATAGAGTCGAAGCCGTAAGATATAAGAATGAGCATCGATAAACTTTTAATTATACTTTTTTTTTCTCATAAAAATATAATGTTCACTTTCTATAAAAGGCATTTTAGACTCTCTAGTTCTGTTTGGTTGGGAGATAAAAGGGAATAACTCTTTTTATTTTCCAATCCTTGCCAAACAATAGAAAAAAAAAAAAAAAAAAAAAAAAAAAAATTTAAGGATAAAGATCGCTTAAGGGTATTCCAGGATAACTCGTTTAGCTCTATTCCACCCTTCCCCCGGAATAAGATTTATACATAGGGGCAATGAATGAAAGTTTTTCTTTTTTTACTTTAGCTAATCTTTCAATCTGAGACTATAAATATGTGGCTATGAACTAATTTTGTTTACTAATTATTATTTACTAAAATTCACTATAAAACATAAAAAATTAATTCTAATTTTGTTTATTAATTATTATTTACTAAAATATACTATAAAACGTAAACAATTATTTTGTTTAGGTAAGATATAATTTATTATTTATAATTAAATTATCATTTTAATTAAGTTATAATAATTAAAATTAATTTATATGGGAAATGCTTTTTGTACACCCCTAAGAGGGTATACATCTTACACCCCACCCATCCAAGGGTGGGGTGAATTCCACTGTTCACATTGAAGTGACCAGTGGAGGAAGCCCCACCATTGGATGGGTGGGGTGTGCATCATACACCCCATTTTGGGGTGTATGTGTAGCATTGCCCAATTTATATATATAGAAGGTAAGGGTAAAGTTGTCATTTTGATAAAGAATTTATCATCTTTTTTCACTATTCTTTACTATTTCATAATTTTAACCAAACACAAATTTTTTTATTTCAGAGAATACCAACTTTTGAACCAAACATAATTTAACTTTTATACTTGATTATCTCGGAATAACAAGCTATACCAGGTATAAAAAAATTTATACCTTTTAAATTTATACCCGAACCAAACCCTCTAAGTTTGCTACCGAATTGGAACCTTACCCTCTGTTGCGTGTCTCACTGGCGGTATCTGAATTTGTAAAAAGTGAAAATCACAGGATGTGAGAATTACGAATAGTTCTCAACGAATTCATCTATTGAGAAATATATTTTACACCTCTTGATCAAATAAAAGTATTAGTAGTAAGATAAAAATAATGAAAAATAGTAACTACTATTCTAGTATGCACATATAAAATTTTTACACTACTAATTCATGCACAATGCCAAAATACTACTATGTCATGCCACATTAAGCTATTATACCAAAATCGATCACTATGTCGCTATTCAAGAATTACTTTAAATTTTATATGGATAAGAGTCTGACTTATATGTATAATACTTTTTATTCGACAGTTGCTTTTACTTCTTTAGAGCCATTTATATAGAGAGTCGATTTATGCGTCAAAAATATGCTCCTAATCCTTTTTCGAAAGTTGCAATATACTTGTAACCCTCGACCCATTTCAATTGGTTCGGTTCAGTAATTCCATTTGAACTGAGAAATGCTCATCTCTATTTGGCTACACTCTCTCTCTCTCTCTCTCTCTCTCTCTCTCTCAGAAGAAGATAAAGATAAAGAAAAGGGCAATGTTTTAGTTATTTTATTCTCCTTGAAACCAGCCATTCATCATCATTGTCTACTACAGTCCTGTTGGAATCACCTAATTCTTTTGTCCAAAGGATTACACAAAGCAAAATATAAATGTACTCACATAAGCCAATTAACTTGTTGGAAACATTTAAAATGAGACAAACCTACTCCTACTATATATAAACCCTATTTAATTATTAAATTGGAATGGTTTCACCTTCTAACCTCTGTGATCAGGACAAGACAGGTAACTTGATACCAAAACCTTCACTTTCAAGATAAAATAAAACAAATAAGAAGAATATATATATATATATATATATATATATATATATATATATATATATATATATATATATATAATTAGGCTAGAATACTATCGATAGCACTAAGTTATTGGTGCTATCAAATTTTTAGCCTTTGCATTAAAAAATGTGTGATTAAGATGATAGTGGTTCCCTAGGATTTGCTAGGTGGTTGGTTGAATAGTAAAAATTTAGGAGACTACTATAATCTCAACCGCATATTTTTTTTCATCCAACGGCAGAAAACTTGATAGCACCAATTGCTTGGTGCTATCGATAGTATTCTAGCCAGACTCTATATATATATATATATATATATATATATATATATATATATATATATATATATATATATATATATATTTATTATCTTTTTGTATTAAAAATTATATTAATTTTAATTTTAATTTTTGTTTTATTATTATTTTAAATATGTCTAAAAATTTAAGTTGATTAATTAATCCAGCTGTAAAATTTTATAGAATTTAGTTTGCAAATGATGTTAGTTACATTTAATGGAATAAAATGACATAAAATAAATAGAATTATTTGATAAATCATCAATTTTGATTATTTTAGCATAGGGGGAGATCTCTTTATCTAGTTTTTTACTAATTAATTATGTAAGTTACAAATTAGATAGATGCTGAGGTGTAGAGCAACGTGATATATATGCTAACTCATTTTAGCAAAATTTTACTATCAAATTTATCAGTTATTTTAAATTTTTTGACATATTTGAGACAGTAATTAAGTCTAATATAGAAATTAAACCAAACTAAATTTAACTGAGAAAAGTAATTGAGACACAAAAAATTCTCTTTATATTCTAACCAGAAAAAGGCTTAATATGTAGAAAATTCCCTATAAATATTTACTTTTACAGTTTATTTCTCTATTTTAATTTTTTTTTTATTTTATTCTTTCAAAATTTAAAATTATAGCACTTAATCTCGCACCTTAATAGGAGATCTCTTTAGCTAGTTTTTATTGATTATACATGTTGCAAATCAGATAAATGCAATATGATGCGCAAACACATTTTAATAATATTTTATAATCAAATTCATCCATTATTTTAAAATTTTTGACCCATTTGAGGCAGTAAAAAAATATAGATATTAATGCAAATTTTAACATAGCGAAGTAATTAAGAAAAGTAAATGGGAAACAATTATTTTTTTTTATTGATTAAAAAAAAGGTAAAAACATAAGAAAATTATCAAAATTATTGATCATTTTGAATCGAATATCAAAACTTTCAAATTTTAATTTTACTATCTAATCTTTTAATTAGATTTAAGTGAGTTAGCACTTTGACTTAAAAATTTATATTAATTATTTATTTTAATAAATTTATAGTTGTGAGAAGTGCATGAAGTATATTAACTAAATTTATAGAGACAAACAAAATATCAAATATTAAAATTAAATCAACGTTGACTAACTCAAAATAAAAAAAATTAAAATGATAAAAAAAAAATAAATAGTGATTTCTAAATAGTACAGTGCATATAATTCAAATAAGTTCTGGATAATATATATATATATATATATATATATATATATATATATATATATATATATATATATATCAAAAAAAAAAAAAAAAAAAAAAAAGAAAAAAAGAGAAGAGATAGAGATCTTTCCTTTTCTCCCAAAGGAAGAATGGGATAGATCACAAAACCATCACATATCCCTCATATTCTCCCTACAAACACATTCCAAACACTAAACTCCACACCTCCTTTGTACTACTCTCTCATCCTTATTCCCTTCTTCAAAAAGGTGGGCTATATATGCACCCCCTCTCCCTCACCCCCACCAACCTAAGTCCTCCAACAAGTACCTCCAAAACCCTTTCTTTCTTGGACTTTGCACCCCACTTCCTGATTCTCCTCTCTCTAATCCTTCTTGGAAAAAAAAGAAAAAAAAAAATCATTGCATGCACCATGCATATTGTGCATCATTGGTGAGTAATATATTTTGAAATTCAAGAGTCTATTTATAAAAGTTTATATAAACTAGTTCAAAAAGTTAACTATGTAGAAAACGACATGGTTGATATGTCTCAAATTTTAATATCCTAGGATTTTTTTTTAATTTTATTCTATTTCAGTTAATCTATTTAATATTTTGTTTTTTGTTTTTTTTTTTTATTTGTATGTGCAGCAGTATTTGAGGAGCTTTAAAAAAAAAATAAATAAATAAAATTGAGAGTATTAGATATGCCTTAAATTCTGAAATTGCAAAATTTTCTGACTTTATTTAATTCCGGTTAAAATTATATTTAATTAATCTGTTTTTTCTATTTTTATTAAATTTTAGTCATTAATATAAAAATATTTTTTATTTCATTAATTTGATCTTTTATTTTACTAATTTGGTGCGGTAAATAAGAGAAAGTATGTTTTTATTTTAAAAGCTAAAATTTGTACCATACGTAGGCTAGAAGCTAAATCATATATATATATATATATATATATAGTCCGACTACTATATTATTAATAGTACTAAGTTATTGGCGCTATTAAGTTTTCTACTCTTAGATCAACCTCTTTATTCATTTTCACCCGTTAGATTTTATTATTTCTCCAACCACCCATTAAACCCAAGAGTCCCACTATCATCTCAACCACAATCTTTTAATTCAAGAATTAAAAACTTAATAGCACCAATGACTTAATATTATTAATAGTATTCCAGCCTAGCTCTCTCTCTCTCTCTCTCTCTCTCTCTCTCTCTCTCTCTCTCTCTCTCTCTCTATATATATATATATATATATATATATATATATATATATATATATATATATATATATATATATATATATATATATTCTCAATTCTATCTTTTGATATTTTTATACCTAACAAGAATAATATTTTTGTCACTTTTGTGGTAATATAATGCTATTCAATGTCCTATTTGGATGTCACATTAAGTTTTTTTGGTAACAACTTAAATGCTATAAAGATTTTTACTTGTATAACGGTTAGTTAGAATTTATTTTAGCATATAAGAAGGTTTTCACATTACAAAATTGACAAGGTTATATATTTTACTTATCAAGTGATTTATCTTGATATGAGAAACATAATTTGAAGGTCTAATATTGTATATTTATATGAATATTTGATCACATTTTTCTTCTACCAAATAATGTAAGCTTTTTAAGTAGATTAAGAAAAATATAGTGGATTAAATATTCATTATGAAAATATGATCTTAATATAATTTCTCTTTTCTGAATATTACAATACTTGCCAATGAAAGTAATGCTTAATCCAACTCAGGGAGTTGTCGAAAACTTTTTTTTTTTTTTTTTTTTTTTTTAAGAGAAAGATATTATACTATTCTCTTAAACAAAATAAATTTGTTTTGAGCGGAGAATTTCATATATCAATTATCAAGTGTTTTGTCATTCGCACTAGGAATGATCGGTAACTAATTATTAATTTTCAAGTGCTAATCTAATTTACTACTGAGAGTGGGCGTAATATTATTTGGAGTGTTTGGTCTAGATTCTGAAATATGATTTTAGAGTTTAATTTTTTTTTTTATTTTTAATAAAGGGTTTGCTAATATATTTTTAAAATTTTATTTGGAATTTTAAAGTCAGTTTTCTAATTTTAGAAGGTTAAAATCAAAAGCAGTTAAAATGTAATTCTTCAAATCTGATTTTAATTCTGGGCTTAAATTTTAAATTTAAATTTAATTTTTTATGTGACATTTAAATTAAATTTTAAGTTTTAAATTTTATATTTCATGTTTTAAATTTTAAATTCAAAATTTTAAATCTCAAATTTTAAATTTTAAATTTTAAAATTCAAATTTAAGATAAAATTTAAATTTGGAAATATGAAGTATGGAATTTCAAATTTGAAATATAATTTTTTAACATTTAAAATTTGAAAATTTTAAATTTTAACTTTTAAAATTTAAAATTTTAAGTTTTAAATTTTAAATTTTCAAATTTGAAATTTTAAATTTCAATACTGAAATTTAGATTTCAAATTTTAAAATTAAAATTTAATATTTAATATTTTAAAATTTTAAATTTTAAAGGTAAAATTTACAATTTTCAATTTAAAATTTAGATTTTATTTAAAATTTTAAAATATAAACCTTAAATTTGAAAATTAAAAATTGAATTTTAAAATTGAAAATTATAAAATTTTAAAACGTAAATTTAGAATGTAAATTCTTTGCTACAACAAAATTAGGTTATAGGGACATATATCCAAAATTAGGTTATAGGGACACATTTTTAGGACACATTACAAAAATGTATCGCTATACATCCTAGCGACGGCACATATAGCAACACTTACAATACGTGTCGGTATTTTTGTCAGCGACACTTTTTTTAGATTTTAGAAATACTTAAAAGTGTCGCTATAGCCTAATTTTGTTGTAAAATTAAATATCAAAATTTCAACTCTAATTTATATTTTAAATTTTAAATTTTAAAATTTTAAGGAAACTTTTAAATTTTAAAATAAAATTTAGCAAAATATTTTATTATTTGCAGACAGCTAAAAATTTTTACCAAACAGATTTCTAAAATTACTTAAAAAAAATTATTATTATTATTATTATTTGTTAGTCCTTACCTAATGCTTCAGAATTTTCAACCAAAATTAATGTTCTAAATTTAATTTAATTTTGTAAAAAATTATTTTTCAGAAAAGGATTTTAAAAATGACTTGATGCATGCAATAATTCTTGCTATATATCATATTATTCATGACCAATTAATTAGATGGCACAGAAACACATGAAAGCAATGCATGCAGGACACACCCAAATCCCCATAAATAAATAAATCCATCCATCCCCCTCCCCTCATACATCCACTACTTATTAACCCACCCACCCACCTCCCAAAGTCCCAAAAGAAAGGCCTCTTAATAAATAGCCCACACACACAAATTGAGCACTCCCACCAATCTCACATCACCTGAATCTATCTCCCTAAAATCCATAGAGATCTCAACATAATCATTTAAGTAATGATGGAGAGGGGAAACAATGAGAATAACACTATCCTCTACTCTTCAATTGCACTGCTTCAGGAGAGATTCAGGCAACTTCAGAAGGTGAAGGAGAAGAGGGAGGAGAGAGAGCTCCGAAGAGCGTCGACCGTCGCCGGCGGTGGCGATCACCAGCCGGGGTGGTTCTTCCATCCCGATCTAGTTCGGCCTTCGAGGCCTTCAAACGATCCGACGTATTTGGAGCTCAGTAGCACAGATGATGATCGTGCAGAATTCTCAGCTCTCGAGACGTCGCTCTCGGTCGGATTTCGGCCGAATAAACCTGCACATGCAGTGAGCAGTCATGATCTAAGAAATTGTACTGGAAAAGATGTGGATACTTCTCTTCACCTGTAATCAGAATCTTGATCACTATAAGAGTTTGTAATCTTTTAAGCTTTTCTAATTGGCTTTTTGTTTTCTTTTTAATATTTTGGCCTTCTCTTTATCTTCTGGTAGTACAAGAATTAATTAGATAGTAAAAAAAGTACAACAAAGTTAATTACTAGTTAGCCCTTATTTATAACTTTATCATCATGCTAAAAATAGTTATTAATTCACAATTAAAACCCGATTTAGTTTTAGTCGAAACTAAACTAACGAGTATTTGTGGTTTTGTATTGCATTTTATTACTTAAAATTTTTGAATCCTTCCTTAATAAATTCCCATTTTAATATAACAATTGATTCTTGTGGTTGATATTTTTTTTTAAAAAAAGAAAAAAAAATCAGCTGTTAAAATGTCAATGAAAATAAGTACATAATACTCTACTATTAAACCACGTGATCGATCACAAAGCAGAATTAGTTAATTTATTAGCAATTGTGATTATCATATGCTCATTTTTAACAATGCTTCTAAGTTCTTATGAACAATTAAACAATAATTAGAGTCGTCAAAGTGCTAAACTTCGGAATTAATTGCGCCAAACTTAGAATTGTAAGATGGTCATAAAGCAGTGAAATTCCAAAATATTTTGCTAAATGTTCAAAATATCGAAAGTGTGAATAAATGGCACAGCGCCCAAGCGCGATATAATTAAACTTAATTATTATTAATAGATCTTTGATCCTTATATTTTCAGATATGGGATGGGATTATATCTGATGTAGATCCTAATCAAGGTCGAAGCCAGAATTTAATTCCTAGAGGGGCCAAAAGCTATATATTTACAAAAATTTAAAATTAAAATTAAATTTTTTAAATATATTTGATGTCATTCAAAATACATGTATATCAACAATTATAATTTTTAGACATCTATATTTATAGTCTATAATATTTTTTCTTTCACTACTGGCTTTCAGGACTATTAGATACTTAAATAATATATACTTAAATTTATAACTAGCTTCTAATATATTTAATATGCAAACATTATGAATATTATAGAGTATGATGTATGATATATCAGGTGCATATAATTTTTTAAAAAAATTTCTCTAGTGATACACACTAAACAACTTTTTATATAGGTCATTATTGTAATATTTGTTTAGCTGTAATTATTTATTTTTTAAGTTAATAGCAATATAAGGATCTAAAGTGAATATTTTAAAAGTTAAGGGAGGCATGGCCCCGTCAGTCTACATATGGCTTCGCCATTGATCCTGATGTTCTGGTTAGGCCCAACAACACACACCGACCGGCAATCTAGTCTAATTATCACTAATAATTTTTTGGATGAAAAAATATGCGGTTAGAATCATAATGGTCTCTTAGGGTTTAGTAGGTGGCTGATGGAATAGTATGATTTAAGAAATGAAAATGATCAAATGGGTAAATCAAACGGCGGAAAATTTTTGGTAGCACAAAATGCTTAGTGCTATTAATAGTATTGTACCCGAACTCATATAAAACGAGACTATTATAGTACGTATAATACCGAAGCTCTGATACTATAGCCTCATTTTTATTCTAGGGTGTTTAAATCAATGATTCACATTGTTAAAACTGATTTAGGATATTTGAAGATTTTAAAAATAAAATTATATATTTTTTCAACATAATTTACTTTATGATTAAATAATTTCAAATTTGTCAAATTTTAATGATTACTTTGGCAAGTTTGTAGTTTAACGGAATAAAAAAATCTAAATTTATTCAAATTTTGATAGAAAATACTTTTAAACTATTTTAATCAAAGTCAGCGTTCTTGATCTTGAATTCAAAAGTATTATTCTCAAATTCTAAAGATTGTTCAATTTTTACCATTCATTTTAACATGATTTACTCACTAAATAAATAATGTTGAAAAAAATAAAAATCTTATTCCTAAAAATTTTATATATCATAAATCATATTTAATGATGTTGATCGGTGATTTGAACACCCTAAAATCGAAAACAAGACTATAGTACTGAAGCTTTAATACTATAGGTATTATAGTAGCCTCTCTCTCTCTCTCTATATATATATATATAAAATTAGGGTGGAATATTATTGATAGCTCAAAGTCATTAGTGCTACCAATTTTTTAGCCATTGGATTAAGGGATGTCCGGTTAGGATGATAGAGGTCCCCTAGAGACGTGGGTGGTTGGTTGGTTGAATAGTAAAAATCTTAGGAAACCACTATAATCCCAACCGCACATCCTTTCTGTCACGCCCCGGTATGACGCCCCCAATAGTCCCACATCGGATGTGGATGGAACGACTCCAACAGAAGGCTCGTGGGCCGGAGTCAGACTGCAAGGACCTAAATCATGAAATACTGATCAGGGACGGACTCACACAGGTGGGTTATCTTCGGTCCGGGCTTTATATTTTCGGCCCTCTGGTTGCTTTAGTCCAGTCGGACACCTGTTCTTCTATTTAGCCTGCTTTTTGAAACTCGGGGCGTGACACCCGGGGGTTTAAAATAAGTAGAAAACGTGTACATTTTTTTTTTTTTTTTATAAGTACACCCGCCGGGCACGTGCGCAGATCCGTCACACATACAAATTCACCCCGCAAACGGACGGAGTCTCCTTTATATATGCACGGCGTCGCAAGCATAAATCGTACTTTAACCATACTAGCCAAGAAGTTAAGTTGAGGAAAAAAATATCATCATGCACAATAACCAAGCCGGCCACCTACATTTTGAAAGTATAAATTCACGGGTTGTAAAACGGTGTCCACACGACACCTAAATTTTATTAAACATTGTCGCAATCTTTTTACTTGATTTGAAAAGAGTGGCCGAAACAATAACTAGTAAGGGAAAACGTTCATCCACGATAAAACGCAGTTCAAACCCAACATCCATAATAAAACACACGCACATAAGCTACTAACCGAAATAATCAAAACGTAAGTAAAAGAAAGGTCACTAGCCCCTAATCGGGCTAAAATCCTCGAGTCATGGCCTTACTGTTGTCCCGAATCCCACCCCTGACCGAACATGTCACAGCGTAGGAAGTCAGTGACCAAAGAGTAAGAGGTAGATGTAAAACATATAAGATGCTATAAGTACTGAAAGGAAAGAAAACGATAAACCAGAGCATCCGAAACTCCCCCTCATGAATCCACAATACCTCTATAAGTCAGAACGGAACACCTGCCAAAAGGTCTAAAGACCCCCAGCGAACAGAAACACCATGCTCTCACCTTGGTGCCTTTAACCGTGTGCAGCACCTTAAGTAACCGTAAGGGGTCCCCACCACGTCACCTTGTGGGGTACACGGGTCAACGTACCACCTCCCCAGAAAAGTACACCGATGCGGTGACCAAACCGCTGGTGTGCGCGTAAGCAGCCATGAGCATAAAGGCCGAAGTCGATGTGTGATATAGAGCACCGCGATACCAGTCGCAACAGATAGTAATAAAGGGATACTCATGCGAAAAGGGGTTAGTTGAAAACCATCAGCACATCTACTTTACTTTTACATAGAACATGATGAGACCTCACTTTAAAAAGGACGCACGAAAAGGGTACCCACCTTGAGTCGCGTTGAACAGAACACCTGAAACCGTCTGGCGCCCTCACACGACTCCCGAACCCCTAAAAGTCCCCAACAAAAATATCAGTAACACCTAACTTAAAAACCCAGACCACCCGAGTAAGAAAAACCGAGGCTAGAAAACGCAAAAGAAGAAATAAAATAGGGCGGCGGCGACAGGGCAACGGCGGTGGCAGTGGCGCAACGGCGAATAATGCGGCCCTGCGCGGGCACCAGCCCCGCGCGGTGCGCCGCATGCAGTGCGACCCCGCGCGGGTACCAGCACAGCGCGGCGCACCGCATGCGGTGCGGCGCTGCGCGGGCACCAGCCCCGCGTGGGCGTGCTGCCCACAAAGCTACCCCGCGCGGGCACGCCGCCCGCGGAGCGGTCCCGCCCGGGCACCAGCCCCGCACGGGTGCGCTGCCCGCGGAGCGGCGCCACGCTGGCACCAGCCCCGCGCGGGCGCATTGCAGCGGCGCGTCCCGCGCGGGCGCCAATCCCGCGCGGGCGCGCTGCCTGCGGAGCGGCCCCGCGCGGGCACCAGCTCCCCGCCGGCACGCTGCTCGCGGAGCGGCCCCGCGCGGGCGCGCTACCCGCGAAGCGGCCCTGCGCGCCGCCGCATACGGTGCGGCCCTGCACGGGCACCAGCCCCGCGCGGGCGCCGCATGCGGTGTGCCCGCGGGCCGCAGGCGATGCGGCGGCGGTCACGTCCGTACACCGCAGCGGCGGTGCTCCGGGACATCGCGACGGCGGTGCTCTAGGGCATCGCGGCGGCGACGGTAATTGAGAAACAAAGTAAAGAACGGCGAAACCCTAAAAGCCAAAAACGCCAAACCCTAAAACGACGATACGCGAGAGATAAACGCCGCTAACCTTGATCTAACGGAGAAGACAACCCGATCTCGCTCCTCGCGGCAGTGAGGATCCGGATCTGCTCCCTGCTGACAGTGACGTCTCGTTCCCGGCTTCCGGCACGTTGATCGAGGAAGATGAAAAATTCGCTCTCTTTTCTTTCTCCTCTCCCCGAACCAGGGTTTCCGTTTTTCGAGAAAATAAAATAGAAAATAAACTTTATTTCTCTCTTACATAGAATCCCCTAAAAGCGATAAAAGAGATTCTCAACTAACTACTAGATAAGAGTGCCATCTAAGCCAAGTTCTAAAACAGTCGGCACGGATTTTGATGCACAAAGGCCTTAACGGGTTCGACTTATCCCATCGTACCCGTTAACACAAAAGACTCAATCCGGGAGATCTGTAAGTCGGATTTCAGATCCGATCGCTTTGCCGTTCGCCTTTTCTCGAGCCCTATCACCGAAAAATACCCGCAAGCACCGACGTTCTACCCGAGAAAACTCGCTAAATTAACCTCTAACAGCTAATTTATTCAAAAAAAATTAAAAGAAAGACAAGACAGGTTGTGATATTACATCACACACCCCTTAAAAGAAGTTTCGTCCTCGAAACTTACCCTCAACCCACGCTAAACCAGTCAGGAAAAACGTGTACACCTTCGATTCCAAATACCCAATCGCTTCGCGCTCTTCATGATCACTCCACAGCACCTACACAAAGGGGATCACCCGGTTGCACAACTTTTTGTCTTTCCGTGCCAAAATTCGTATCGGTGTCTCATCAAAACTCAAGTCCTCTCAAAGCTCAATAGACGAAACATCAGGAACATGCGACAGATCGGGGAGGTATTTCCGGAGCATCGAAACATGGAAAACGTTGTGCACTCGATCGAGGTTTGGCGGCAAAGCTAAACGATAAGCTACCGAGCCTATGCGCTCCAGGATTTCAAAAGGTCCAACGAATCGCGGCTCAATTTGCCCCGCAAGCCGAACCATTTGATCCCCTTGGATGGCGAGACCCGGAGTAAAACGTGCTCCCCAACCTGAAACTCCAAGTTATGACGTCTTCGGTCTGCATAACTCTTCTGCCAACTCTGGGCGGTCAACAACGGCTGTCTGATGAGGCGCACCTTTGCCTCAATCTCCTCTACTAAGTCCGGTACTAGGAACTTCCATTCCCCTAAATCATCCCAACAAATAGGGGATCGACATCGACGCCCGTACAATGCTTCGTATGGCGCCATCTGGATGTTGGCTTGGTAACTGTTATTGTAAGCAAACTCCACAAGAGTTAGGTAGCGTGCCCATCCTTCACCCAAATCGAGCACGCATGCACGGAGTATATCTTCAAGAATTTGGATCACGCGTTTCGACTGTCCGTCACTCTAGGGGTGGAAAGCTGTGCTAAAGTGCAGTTTGGTCCCCAGAGCCCGCTGCAAATTCTGCCAAAAGTTTGACACAAACCGAGTGTCTTTGTCCAAAGTAATCGTTGCCGGCACCCCATGCAATCTCACAACCTCATTGATGTAGACCTGCGCCAAGCGGTCATGTGTCCACATTGTATGAACAGGTAGGAAATGAGCCGACTTCGTCAGTCGATCCACTATGACCTAGATCGCGTCGTGACTCTCATGCGATTGCGGGAATCCAGTGACGAAATCTATGGTTATTCGCTCCCACTTCCACTCTGGCACTGGTAGTGGTTGTAGTTTTCCCGCCGAGCGCTGGTGTTCGGCTTTTACCTATTGGCAAACCAAACAGCGTGCCACGAACTGCGTCACATCCCCCTTTAATTTAGGCCACCAAAAAGTCTGCTTAAGGTCTTTGTACATCTTTGTGCCACCAGGATGTGCCGCATAGGGAGCATAGTTCGCCTCTGATAATATCTCATCCTTCAACTCTGGCAGATCGGGCACGCAAATTCGTCCTCGGAACCGTATTTCGTTGTCCGTGCAAATCGAAAAGTCGCCTTCCCGGTCCAAAGGAATCTTGTCCCGTACAAGCTGTAGTTGAGCGTCAGACTTTTGACCTTCCAGAATTTTCTCAAACAAGGTAGGTTTGACCACCAGGGACAAAAGTCGCGAAATTGCACCCGCCGGTACAACCTCCAATCTCATTCGTGAGAAATTCGTGATTAAACGGTCTTGCTGAGTGATAGCGTTCACTGGTAACCCTTCTGTCTGACCCTTCCTGCTCAAGGCATCGGCAACTACGTTTACCTTTCCGGGGTGGTATTGAATGGGCAAATCGTAGTCCTTCAGCAACTCCAACCAGCGTCTTTGCCGTAAGTTCAATTCCTTCTGCGTGAATAGATATTTAAGGCTCTGGTGATCCAAAAACACGTTGCAATGAGCTCCATAGAGGTAGTGTCTCCAAAGTTTTAAAGCGAAAATGACCGCTGCGAGTTCCAGATCGTGCGTAGGGTAGTTTTGCTTATAGTCCTTGGGTTGTCTTGATGCGTAGGCTATGACTTTTCCTTATTGCATCAGCACACTTCCAAGACCTTTCCATGATGCATCACAATAAACCTCAAAATCCTCACCGGGTATCGATAATGTAAGCACGGGTGCCCGTGTTAGCCTGTCCTTGAGTTCCTCGAAACTCTCCTGGCATTGAGTCGTCCACACAAATCTCTCCCCTTTCCGGGTTAGACGATTCAGATGGGTGACAATTTTTGAGAAATCCTCCACGAAGCGCCTATAATATCCTGCCAAACCCATGAAGCTGCGGATTTCCGTTACTGTAGTCGGTCGGGGCCAGTTAGCTACTGACTCCACCTTCTTAGGATCCACCGCAATTCCAGTCGCTGAGATTATGTGTCCCAAGAAGTCCACTTCACGAAGCCAGAACTCACACTTCTTGAGCTTAGCAAACAATTTCTGGTCCCTGAGAGACTGAAGAATTACTCGCAGATGCTCCTTATGTTCCCCATATGTTCGTGAGTAAACCAAAATGTCATCAATAAAGACCACTACAAATTGGTCTAAGAAGGGTTTGAATATCCTATTCATCATATCCATGAACACCGCTGGGGCGTTCGTAAGTCCAAACGGTATAACCGTAAACTTGTAATGACCATATCGAGTTCGAAAGGCTGTTTTAGGTATATCCTCATCTCGAACTCTAAGCTGATGATAGCCGGACTGCAAATCTATCTTCGAGAACACTATCGCTCCTTGTAGTTGGTCGAACATGTCATCAATCCGAGGCAAGGGGTACTTGTTTTTCACTGTAACCTTATTTATCTCCCGATAGTCGATGCACAAACGTAAACTCCCGTCCTTCTTCCGCACGAAGAGTACGGGTGCGCCCCAAGGCGACACACTTGGCCTGATGAACCCTTTATCCCAAAGATCTTCTAGTTGTGCCTTGAGCTCCCTTAATTCTGCGAAAGCCATTCCATATGGTGCCTTTGTGATAGGTTGCGTGCCCTGAAGAAGTTCGATAGGGAAAACGATCTCTCGCTCGGGGGGCATCCTGGACAATTCGGTCAGAAAAATGTTTGAAAAATCCCTTACGATAGGGATATCCGAGAGCAGTGCCGAGGGTTGAGTCGCTAAGTCCACCGAGGCCATGTATGCTACACATCCACCCACCATCAGTTTCCTAGCCCGCGACGCAGAAAAGAAAGACGAGAAATGAGTACTCCTATATGCTAAACCTACGGGTTCCGAGATGCCAGGTTCCTGAGGATGCACCTGGCGCTTCTCGCAAATGATTACCGCCTGGTGCTTGGTAAGCCAAACCCACCCGAGTACTACGTCGGAATCCCCTAGCAGGATTTTCGCCAGTTCCAGGGGTATAAAGGCATGCCCAACCTTTCCGGGCAGGAAAGAACAAAGCTTCCTACCACGAAGGGTGGTCCAGGACCTGAACGGGCCCATTACTACGAAGAGTGTCACTTCTAGAAACTATGGATAAGGGTGAAAGAAATAAAAGAGTGAGATGCTCCGGGGTGTCAAACACGGCCCTATCTTGAAAAAGAGAACTAAGGGTTGGTTAATACTTGCTACTAAGTCCACCGGGGCAGCCCGTCTCGAGCTGAGCCGTCGCGTAAATCCTCCCGCGGGGCGATGGCGGCGCCCCTCTCCACGTGTCGTGATGCTGAAGGTACTGTTCCCGGGTTCAGGGGGCAGAATGAGCGGAAGTGTCCCAGCTTGCCACATCCGAAGCAATGGTCGTGTCTCCAGGAACAATCAATCACCTGGTGTGCTCCTCCGCAAATGATGCAAGGCTTCTCCCTCGGTTCTGGTTCTCTTATCGGCGTACTCTTGGTCCCTTGTTTCGTCTTTAGACGCTGGAGCGGTCGGCGTCCATTGGGAAAGCCATCCCCAGGATGAATCTGGGTCCGTTTCTATCCCCGGTTGCACTTATGGTCCTGCTGCAGGGTGCGGGCGACGACCAAATCCTGCTTCACCAAGGCGGCCCAGTCGACTACCTCTCGATAAGTAGGTCGTCCTGCTGTTGGCATTACTTGAAAAGTGTCACTCCGTAGACCATTCACGACGAAACGGGCTGTGTAGGGCTCGTCCTTCACTACAAAAGGGGACGCGGTCAGCCACGCCGGCGGTTTGCGTCAACAGGTATGTGCGTTCTGAGAGCATTAACAGTTGCCCGGTCATGTCGTGCAACTGTTGTCGGAGTAGCCGGTTCTCCGCAGCTCTCGAAACCGTCGCATCCATTTCTGCGCCGTTGATTGAAGACCAAGTTCGGGCTATTATCTTGAATACAAAGAAACCAAGTCAACCCTAGACCTAACTGGTCTAACACCATGACCTGCGAACAAACCGGAACTCTATCCCCTTTCCCCCAAACACACTAGCGCTCTACGCACCTATTCCTTGACTATCTCGTTGGTCGGTTGCTAGTGGTGATGTACTTCTGTGGATGTTGGTCACCGACTACCGTGGTTAAAGTTGTTTTTCTCTGATATCATAAAATCTAGCATGATCTAAGGGGTAAAAATAGTTAAAGGGGTAGATCTACCGACAGAAAACTTGGTAGCACAAAGTGCATGGTGATATCGATAGAGAGTAGCTGGATATATATATATATATATATATATATATATATATATATATATATATATATATATAGAGAGAGAGAGAGAGAGAGAGAGAGAGAGAGAGAGAGAGAGAGAGTCCGGCTAGAATACTATCGATAACACCAAACAATTGGTGCTATCAAGTTTTTAGCCCTTGGATTAAAATATGTGCGGTTGGGATTATAGCGGGCCCTACAATTTTTACTATTCAACCAACCACTCATTAAACCTTAGGGGACCACTATTATCCTAACCACACATTTTTTAGTCCAAAGGCTAAAAACTTGATAGCACCAATGGCTTGGTGCTATCGATAGTATTCCAGCCTAATTTTATATATATATATATATATATATATATATATATATATATATATAACTAGGCTGGTATACTATTAATAGCACCAAGTCGTTTGTGCCATTAAGTTTTAACCCTTAGATGAAAGAATGTGTGATTAGGATGATAGTAGGCCCCTAGGGTTTAGTGGATGGTTGGGAAAATAGTATGATCTAATGGGTGAAAATGATTAAAGAGATAAATCTAACGGTTGAAAATTTGATAGCACCAAATGCTTGGTGCTATCAATAGTATAGTAGTCGGACTCATATATATATATATATATATATATATATATATATATATATATATATATATATATATATATATATATATATATATATATATATATATATGCTACTATAATATTGATAATATTAAAGCCTTACTACTATAGACTTTTTGACCCTTGAATGAAAGAATGTGCGGTTAGGATTATAGTGGTCTCTTAGAGTTTATTAGGTTGTTGGTGAAATAGTATAAATCTTAGAGAACCACTATAATTCTAACCGCACATTCTTTCATCCAAAAGTCAAAAAGTTTTTAATAGTAAGGCCCTAAGACCATAATAGTATAGTATAGTATAGGAGCATTACTATATATATATATATATATATATATATATATATATATATATATATATATATATAGAGAGAGAGAGAGAGAGAGAGAGAGAGAGAGAATTAGGCTAGAATACTATCGATAGCACCAAGCTATTGGTACTATCAAATTTTTAACCGTTGGATGAAAAAATATGCGGTTGGGATTATAGTGGTCTCCTAGGGTTTACTAGGTGGTTGGTTGAATAGTAAAAATCTTAGGGGACCACTATAATTTCAACCGCATATCTTTTCATCCAACGGCTAAAAACTTGATAGCACTAATTATTTGGTGCTATCGATAGTATTCTAGCCGGACTCTATATATATATATATATATATATATATATATATATATATATATATATATATATATATATATATATATATATATATAATAGGACTTGTATATTTTTAGAAGCACAGCCTTCCGTACTTCTAAATTGTTTTTAATATTGGGACTTCCGAATGGACGATCGGCTCCGTTAGACTTAATTTAGAATATTTGAAATATCTAAAAATTAAATTTTGTAATTTTTTGATATCATTCACCTAGTGATCAAAATGTTTCAAAATCAATGGCTAAAAATAAAAATATCACAAGATATGACAATATGATACTAAAATTTTAGATCAAAGATATTGATCTTGTTTCATATAGTATAAAGAATTCTCTATCAAAATTTTACGTGATTTTAATATTTCTATACTGTTAAACTTGCAAACGGCTTATCACGACCGTTATATAGTTAGGCTTGTGTGCTTTTAGAAACACGGGGGCCTCCGTACTCTCAAATCTTTTTCGATGTTGGGACTTTCGAATGGACGGTCGGCTCCGTTAAACTTGATCTAGAGTATTTAAAATATTTAGAAATTAAATTTCGCAAATTTTTTATATTATTTGCCTAGTGATCAAAGGAGCTCAAAATCAATAATTTTAATGATCATAGTGAGCTGTTTGCAAGTTTAATGATAAAGCAAAATTCAAATCACATAAAATCTTGATAGAAAATTCTTTATACTATATAGAACAATATCGATATATTTTATTTAAAATTTTAGTATCATATCATCATATTTTGTGAAATTTTTATTTTTAACTATTGATTTTGAGATTTTTTGATCATCAGGTAAATAATATTAAAAAATTATAAAAATTATTTTCTATACCTTTTAAAAATTTCAGATCAAATTTAATAAAGCCGATCATCCATTCAGAAGTCCCAATATTAAAGATAATTTACAAGTGCGAAAAACTATGTGCTTCTAAAAATACACAAAGTGAATTAACTCTAACTCGTGTCCGAGTCGTTTATTAAACACCAATAGTTAATAAAAAAAATTCAAAATTAAATTTAACAGAATCAACCGTTCATTCAAAAATTTTAATATTATAAATAATTTAATAGCACAAAAAATTATGTACTTCTAAAAATACATAAAATAAATTAACTCAAATTCGTATTTTTTATTAAAAGGACTGTTCAATCTGAAGGGAGTTGTACGAGGATTGACTAAGGAAGAACAAAGTGAATTACCAGTCCAACCGGTCAAACAACAAAAGATACGCTCCAATTATCAGCTGTATTCAGTCACATAATAGTACTCATAAGATAGCAGTACAAATTTTCTGAATCGCGTACGATATGAGCATATTGTACTTGTCCTATTCTGTTTCAGTAATCTTCCTGTGTCACAGGAGTTAGTATTAGGCCAATTAAAATCCGACACATAACTCATTCTTTTTTCTTTTTTTTTAATAAAAACAAATAGTATTGTACGCTGTGTACATGATCAAAAATTTTATTTTATTTAAAATTTAAAAAGTTTAAAAAATTAATAAGAAAAGTAAGTAAATTCTAATTTTTGAGAAGTTAGAATATTAATCTTATAGAGTGTTTTTTTTTTTTTTTTTTGTGAGTAAATGTTTTTGATTATATATCTCTCGCTACTGTTTAAAATTTTTAAATATAACCTCTATTCCGAAAATACTCTTTTAAATTTCAAATTCTATTAGTAAATCCTAAAATTAAGAAAATTTTTTAAAAAATTTTTTAAAAAAAAATTATTTTGATCAATTTGAAATATATATTATATTTTTTAAAATTTTAAAAGGTACATTGAATATTGTCCTTTTTTTTTAACAAGCTATAAGTTCCCTTTCAAAAAAAACTCTTTAAGTAGTCACAAAATTTATTTTTTTAAAAATCAAGCGTAAATCATTTCTCCTTTTAAATATGAGGAGTAGAATTTCTGAAAAACATGCCATTCTAAGGGCAAGTTGTTTAAAATGGATTGTTAACTTTCTTCTTTTTTTTATCTTTTTCATTAGCAATAATAACTCGTTTGGTTCAAATCATAACCCAAAATATTTAAATCTAATTATTATTACTAATATCCATTGTCTCTTATATATTCAATCACAATCACATTTTCATTCGATGTGGGACTATTGAAGTGTCACACCTCTTCTCCTCCCTCCCTATTCCAAATTTTGGTTTTCCTAAATAGATTTTCTCTATTTATCCTTTTTAATTGTAGTATTGGGGTGTCACACCTCTTCTCCTCCTTCCCTCACATTTTCATTGCATGTTTGATTTTTTTTCAGGGAAGAGGCATGCGGAGGCTGCGAGGATCAAGGAGAAATATCTAAATAGAATTTCTGTAAGGGTTTCAATTTTCTTTATTTTGATTTATCCTAAGATTTGTTTCTTTATCACATTGTTGTTTTATTTTTGCTGAATTTTATTTAATTGTTCTTTCGATTACTTTATTTTTCTTTTAATTTTAATTACATTACATTAATCCTAAATGATATCATATAAGAATCGCCATATGTTGCACCCTTTATTTTCCTTCTAGCTTCGGATCTGAACAAATCATAATACGCACGTGTCCCATAATAAATTTGCAATAAATTTTTGCATTAAAAATGCTATTTAAATATTTTACATCAAATAAATTATACATTATTTTATTTTAAAGTATTAATCTTTCTAATCTTTCTTTTTTTTTCTTCGTGGAAAATTGCAACCAAATTTTACTAATTTGTTTAATTTTTTTTTAACTTTTTTTTGTTGTATTTATACAGAAAAGAGACATGCGAAGTCCGTAAGAATAAAAAAAAAAAAAGTACCGGGAAAGAATCCATGGAAAGGTTTTAATTTTTTTTTTTTTTATTTTGACTTGTTCTAGGGTTTGTTTCTTTATTACATTATTATTAAATTTTGCTTAATTTTCTTTAATTGTTCTTTTGAATATTCTATTTTCTTCACAAATTTAATTTTGCTGATTTTTTTTTTAATTGTTCTTTTGAATATTCTATTTTCTTCACAATTTTAATTTTTTTTCTAATATTTTGATTCTAAGATTAGATTTTTTTATATATGATTTATTTAATTATTCATTCATATTTGCTCATTGCAGGGTAAATAGAGAGAAGTTTTTTTAAGTTAGAGTATGAACTTGATTTATAGTTTGCAATATTCATGCTATATTTTCTTTCTAATTATTTTTCTTTTTTTCTCTTTGCGAGAAATTACAACCAAATTTAACAAAGTTGTTTGATTTTTTTCTTTTTCTTTTTCTGCTATAATTATGTAAAAAAGAGTCATGCAGAAACCGCGAGGATTAGAAAAAAAATTACTTGGATAAAATTCTCATAAGGGTTTCAATTTTTCTTTATTTTGATTTGTCTTAGAGTTTATTTTTTTATCATATTGTTGTTTATTTTTGCTGTTATTGTACTGAAATATTTAATACTTAATTAATTAGAATTAAGATGTATGGTTGATTTAGACACCATTTGTTAAGTGGTATAAGGGGGGGATAAGGGGGGATATCCCCCCCTTATACCCAAATGATAATTTGTAGGGGTGGACCCCTTAGCGGGTTATCCTTCCCACCCCTAGCGGGTTATCCTAGGATAACTCGCTAAGGGGTGGGAACAGCTATTCCCACCCCCAGCTGGAATAGAGTTGAATGGCCCTGCCTTGCACGATTTTCGATGCTCGAACCTCTTTCCTCTCTTCCTCGATTGCAGCAGGTAGATTGCTCCCTTCTCTTTTCCCTCTTCCTCGATCGCACCAGCTAGCAAGATTCTTTCTCCCCCTCTTCCTCCGATCGGAGCTAGCAAGCTTCCCTGCCGCCGCACGCTTTCCGCGCTTCCCCAGAACCCTCTCCTCGATCGCCTGCTCTTCACGCTTCCTCGGAACCCTCTCCGCAACTTAGACGCCGCACGCTCTCCGAGGCACCATCCTCGGAACCCTCTCCGCTTTCTTGCCGCCGCACGCTCCCCGCGCTTCCCCGAAACCCTCTCCGCTTCCCTGCCACCGCACGCTCTACGAGGCACCATCCTTGGAACCCTCTCCGTTTTCCTGCCATCGCACGCTCCCCGCGCTTCCCCGGAACCCTCTTCGCTTCCCTGCCGCCGCACGCTCTCCGAGGCACCTTCCCAGGAACCCGAATCCGCTTCCTTGCCGCCGCACGCTCTCCGCGCTTCCCCGAAACCCGCTCCGCTTCCCTGCCGCCGCACGCTCTCCGAGGTACCTTTCCCGAAACCCGAATCCGCTTCCCTGCCGCCGCACGCTCTCCGCGCTTCCTCGGAACCCGCTCCGCTTCCCTGCCGCCACACGCTCTACGAGGCACCATCCCCGAAACTCGAATCCGCTTACCTGTCGCCGCACGCTCTCCGCGCTTCCCCAAAACTCTCTCCACTTCCCTGCCGCCACACAATCTCCGAGGCACCATCCCCGGAACCCTCTCCGCAACTTAGCCCCGCACGCTCTCAGCGCTTCCCCAGAACCCTCTCCGCTTCCCTGCCACCGCACGCTCTTCGAGGCACCATCCCCGCAACCCCCCGTGTCTTTCCTGCCCTCGCACGCTCTCCGCGCTTCCCCGGAACCCAAATCCGCTTCCCTGCCGCAGCACGGTCTCCGAAGCACCTTCCTCTTTTTCCTCTTCCTCGATCGCACTGAGCAAAGCTTCCCCCCTCTTCCTCGAGCGCAGCGAGCAAGCTTCCCCGCAACCTTCTTGTGTTTACTTCTTCTTAGGTTCGGAACACAACAAAAAGGTATGCCCATCTTGTGTTTGGTTGTCATCCTGTTGCCATCTTGTTGCCATCTTGTTGCCATATTATGTTTGGTTGTCACCCTATTGCCATCTTGTGTGCCGGTTGTGTGTATGCTGCCTATCACCCTGTTGCCATCTTATGTGGTATTTGTGTGTATGCTGCCTATCACTCTATTGTCATCTTATGTGCTGTTTGTGTGTATGTTGTCTATCACTCTGTTGCCATCTTATGTGCTGCTTGTGTGTATGTTGCCTATCACTCTGTTGCCATCTTATGTGTTGTTTGTATGTATGTTGCCTATCACTCTGTTGCCATCTTATATGCTCTTTTGTGTGTATGCTGCCTATCATCCTGCTGCCATCTTATATGATGTATGTGTGTATGCGGCCTATCCCCCTATTGCTTAAGATATGCTAAAAATATCGACGATGATGACGGTTTCCATAAGTATCACATGGATGACATGGATTTACAATCCACTACACCCCCATACCATTTGGCAATCAATTGAGTCAATTATTTTTTATTATGACTAAAATGCAACAGGGTGATAGGCAGCATACACACAAATTGCAGATAAGATGGTAACAGGGTGATAGGCAACATACACACAAACAGCACATAAGATGGCAATAGGGTGATAGGCAGCATAAGATGGCAATTATTTGCTATGCTCTACTAAGCTGCCAACCAATGATTGCGGCCTTGCTCATTATGCCTGCCGATCCATATACTAGCGAAAAAGTGGCTTTGTCGGATAATCGCTAAAAATATCGATGATGATGACTGCCATAAGTATCTGATGGATGGCATGGATTTACAATCCACTGTACCCCCATATCATTTGGCAACCAATTGAGTCAAATACTATTTAAATATACAAAAATGCAACTATTTCTATAAATATAAATGTATATTTTTAGCAATATCAGAGTTCAAATGCCACGTGTGAGGATGCGCTAGTTGCAATAATTAAAATTCCCCGTCATTACCCATTCAATTAGATAGCACCGATTAATTTGAAATCGACCATTTCATCTTGTATGCTTCACTATTGAACTACCTAAGTAATTCACATTAATTTGTACTTTACTTATTGTTATCATTGTACCTTCGTATACATCATATAACTCTTATTTCAGATGCGTCCATTCAAGAAACATACGAAAACTGTTGCAAAAAAGAGTGTGGCTTTCGAGGCGTTCCCAAATATCATAAGTTCTCAAGAGGGTAGTACCGGGCTGCGTGCCCGAACTTATACGCGAACACAAAATTGGTCTGAAAATATAGACTCCAGTTTATTGTGTTTGCTCATCGAAGAGCATACATTAGGGAACTACGTTAATGGGTCATTCACTAATGTAGCCTGGGTTCGTATCCTTTCTGGATTCAATACTAGGAATAATTCGCAACTGACCAAAGAACAAATAAAGAATCGGCTAAAAATTTTAAAGCGCACTTTGATGCTTTATAACTGCTTAGCCAACAAGAGTGGATGGGGATGGGACTATGTTAACAATATCCCGATGCAGGTGATCCAAGTGACTAGGATGCAGTGATAGCGGTATATTTAACCTATAATTCATAATGTTTTTGTCACGCCCCCGGGGGTTTTTGAGTCAAACAAAGCGAAAAAGCTGCGTGTAATTTTTTTTTTTTTCTTAATAAGGTATTATAAGCCTCATCCCCGGTGCGTGCCAGACCGCCACATACACAAATTCTCTCTGCCTACGGACAGAGTCTCCTTTGTATATGCACGGCGTCTCATTTACAACAAGCTATTAAATTGCAACATCACACATCAAACTACAACCAACAACCATACAGTAGCCATACATCACCAACCAACACAAGTTTATAAAGCGGCGTTAATGTTTGGAAAGGATAAAACCCAGCGTTTGAAAAACCCGTGCCCACATGGCACTATGTTTGAGAAACCGTTTTCGCAATCAAGTAAGCTTATCTTGAAAACATACCGCGTAAGGAAACTCCACAATATGTATCAAAAGCACCAGAATACACCTCATCCACAGAGCTAATTATTACAAGTCCATAACTAAAGAATTCCACAAGCAAATTAACTAAATAAAGCGTTAAAGGAAATGAGATATAAACCAAGTATCCAGACTACGGTCCTCGCGACGCAGTCTCACCGCCATCCCGGCTAACGCACCTAGTAACACCTGTCACGGAGTGGGTAAAGTCAGTGACAAACAAAGTAGATGTCTAATGATAGCAAAGAAAAACAACGAACCGAATGCACCGAATACACCGTAACCTTTCGTTAACACCTTGTGCTTATTTTAAACTGGGCACCAACCCCAGATCCACCGATTAAGCTGGGCACCAACCCCAGCTCCACCGATTAAGCTGGGCACCAACCCCAGCTCACCTGTCGGGGAGACTAAAGTCCCCCCTCGTGCATAAACACCTTTGATGCTTTTACCTCTTTGCGGTGCTGGTGTACCACCTTCAGCTGGCGCAAAGAGGTCCCCGCTCGCACCTACACCTTCGCGGGGCACACGGGTCAAAAAGACCACTCTTCCGGAAAAGTACACCCATGCGGAGGCCAATCCGCCTGTGTACGTGCAGCATCCGAAACCGGATTTGCCGAGAACGGCGTGTAGTGAGCACCGCGACCGCAGCCGCATACATTGTTAGATAAACATGCCATTATACGAAAGGTTAAACTGTCCATCTACTTTGTTAGATAAATTGAGAGTACTTTTAATGACGAAGGATGCACTTACTGCACTCGTTGCACTTATTGCAACCGTACCCACCTTGTTGCGGGAAGATCGGAGCACCTTGATCTGTCGCACACTCCTGCCGCGCACCCGGACCTAAGAGAAGTCCGCACGGATAAACTATGGTCAAAAACACACGCTAACACCTCGAAACGGAAAAACCCCCACCTTACATTTCGATGGAACAAGTCCGGCACCGCCCGGTCGCCAAACCGGAACACTCCCCGCACCGCCGTCGCCGCCCGTCGGAGCCCCGCGCGGCTCGAACCCGCGCGGCGGGCTCCGCGGGCGGCGCCCGTGCGGCGCCCGCGCGGGCGGGGCCCCGCGCGGCGCCCGCGCGGGTGCGGGCCCGCGCGGCGCCCGCTGGGGTGCGGGCCCGCGCGGGTGCCCGCGCGGGCGGGGCCCCGCGCGGCGCACCGCGCGGTGCCCGCGCGGGCGCGGGCCCGCGCGGCGCCCCGCGGGGTGCCCGCGCGGCGCCCCGCGCGGGTTCGCCCGCGCGGCGCTTGCGCGGTTCCGTCGCCGCCTTCGCCGTTCGCGACCCTCCTCCGCCTTCGCCGTCCGCGGCCCTTTCCGCCCTTGGCCGTCCGTCTCGCGGTGACGAGGACGACGTCGGTGACGGGGACGACGGAGGAGTCCAAAGATTACCAACAAAAAGGTCGACGGAAAATTCCCAAAAATTCTAAAAAATTATTATGCTTACCGAAGATTGTCGGGAGGGTCGCCCGGTCTCACTTTTGCCTTCCGATCGATGTCCGGAGCAATCGGATTCCTTTCTTTTCCCTTCTTCTTTCTTCGGTTAGGGCTCCGTTCCTTTTCTTTTTCTCTCCTCACCGGTTGGGGTTTTCGGTACGCACGAAAGAGGCGATTTGAGAGGTGGTATTTTTAAATTAGGGTTTCGTTCGGTAAACGGGGGATTAAATAATTCTCATTATCTATTTATCCCTTTTTATCTTATCACATACGTCGCACCGTCAAAATCCTCCTCGGATATTTTGACCCCAAATTAATTAATTCCTTAATTAATTAATCCTCAATTTTTCTCTTTATCCTACGTACGTAACAGGAAAACCCAAAATATCCTGTTTCTATCTCTCAAATAAATATCTTACTTGCAGGATAAAAATCATCGCCTTTTAAATCCTGGCCACCGATTATTTAACCACCTTCGTTAAATAATCATGGAAAATAAATCCCCACCTTTTATACGATCACCGATTATTTAATTCACTCAATTAAATAATCTGGAAAATCCATTCCCAAATGGGTTGAGTCACCGGTTATTTAAATTCCCGATTTTAAATACGCGTATGATTAATTTTCCCACCTTTAAATCACACGTAACAGGATTCCAATTTCCGTCATTGGATAACTAATTACCAAATTACTTAATTATCCCCTACGAGATAATCCACCTTATCTCCTACGGGTGCAAGATATTTTTGCACGGATTCCGAAGCGTGACTAATCACCGCGTCACTAAGGATCCCGTTCCGGGAGATCCCGACATCGGATTTCGGATCCGATCGCACCGTCGGTCATCGTTTTCCGCGCTCTATCGCAGAAAAATACACACACCTTGTTCCGGCCGACTTTTGGAAATTGGATAATTTTATTTCCCTAAGGCTTAAGCAATTACATGTGAGTTCAAAAATACCCGTAAAGGTCGGGTCACTACACCACTCACACTTTATAAAAAGTTTCGTCCCGAAACTTAAACACAAGCCTCACTAAACACCTTGGGAAAACACTCCCTCATTTTCGACTCCAGTTCCCACGTCGCCTCGCGCTCGTCGTGGTTGCTCCACTGGACCTTCACATAGGGGATTGTTCGGTTACGCAACTTCTTGTCCTCTCTTGCCAAAATCCGCACCGGCGTCTCCTCGACGCTCAAATCCTCTCGCAACTCAATGGCGGAGGCATCCAAGGCATGTGAGGGGTCTGCCAGGTACTTCCGGAGCATTGAGACGTGGAAAACATTGTGGACTCGTTCGAGGTTCGGCGGCAGGGCTAAGCGGTATGCCACCGGTCCTACGCGCTCCAGAATTTCGAACGGTCCCACGTACCTCGGGCTCAGCTTCCCCTTTATGCCGAAACGCCGGTTTCCCTTGGAGGGTGCAACCCGGAGCAGTACATGCTCGCCCACCATGAACTCTAAGTCCCGGCGTCTGTTATCTGCGTAACTCTTCTGTCTGCTTTGGGCGGTCAGTAGCCTTTGTTTAATCAATCGCACCTTTGCTTCGGTCTCCTCCACCAAATCTGGGCCCAGAAACTTACGCTCACCTAAGTCGTCCCAGCATATTGGAGACCGACAGCGGCGCCCGTACAGTGCCTCGTACGGCGCCATCTGAATACTGGCCTGGTAACTGTTATTGTAGGCGAATTCCACCAGGGGCAAACACCGTGCCCATCCTTCGCCCAAGTCCAGGACGCATGCTCGAAGCATGTCCTCCACGATCTGTATCACCCGCTCTGACTGCCCATCGGTCTGCGGATGAAATGCTGTGCTGAAATGCAATTTGGTCCCCATTGCTCGCTGCAAGCTTCGCCAGAAGTTCGACACGAAACGTGTGTCTCTGTCCGACGTGATGGATGTCGGTACCCCATGCAGCCTTACTATCTCATTGATGTACGTTTGTGCCAGCCGTTCCCGAGTCCACGTCGTGTGTATGGGCAGAAAGTGGGCCGACTTCGTCAACCGGTCCACAATCACTCATATCGCATCGTGTCCCTGTGGCGATCTCGGGAACCCGGTCACAAAATCCATGGTAATCATGTCCCATTTCCACTCAGGCACTGGCAAAGGTTGCAATTTTCCCGCCGGGCGCTGGTGTTCGGCCTTCACCAGTTGGCACACCAGGCAGTGTGCCACAAATCGAGTCACGTCGACCTTCATTTTGGGCCACCAGAAGGTCTGTTTGACGTCCTTGTACATCTTTGTTCCCCCGGGATGCGCCGCATACGGGGCGGTATGCGCCTCCCGCAGGATCTCCTCCTTGAGTTCCGGCAGATCCGGCACGCAGATTCGTCCTCGAAATCGTATCGTACCGTCGGAGTCTACTGTGAAGTCACCCTCCTCGTTGGCGGTTATTCTACTTCGCACCAGCTGGAGTTGGTCATCAGTCGATTGACCTTCGAGAATCCTGTCCAGCAGAGTAGGTCTGACCACCAATGTCAGAAGTTGTGCGACTGTACCTGCCGGTACTACTTCTAGTCTTAATCGCGAAAACTCCGCAATCAGACTATCTTGCTGTGTAATGGCGCTTACATCCGCTTCCTCGGCCTGTCCCTTGCGACTCAGGGCGTCGGCCACCACGTTGGCCTTTCCCGGGTGATAGTGGATCGTTAGATCGTAATCCTTTAGTAGCTCAAGCCACCGCCTTTGTCGCAGATTTAGCTCCTTTTGGGTGAAAAGGTACTTGAGGCTCTTATGATCTGAGTACACATTACAGTGTGCCCCATACAGGTAGTGCCTCCAAAGCTTGAGCACAAACACCACCGCTGCGAGTTCCAAATCATGCACGGGATAATTCCGCTCGTACTCCTTGAGCTGCCTTGACGCATAGGCGATCACTTTTCCCCGTTGCATGAGTACTCCACCCAATCCATTTCGCGACGCATCGCAATATACTTCGTATTCCTCCCCTGGTTCTGGCAGGGCGAGGATCGGAGCTCGCGTCAACCTATCCTTGAGCTCCTCGAAGCTTCTTTGACACTTGTCCGTCCAGACAAACTTTTCCCCCTTTTTCGTCAAACTGGTCAAGGGGGTGGCTATCTTGGAGAAACCCTCCACGAAGCGCCGGTAATACCCGGCTAATCCCAAGAAGCTCCGAATCTCCGTCACCATCGTCGGTTGGGGCCAGTCCGTTACCGAATCTATCTTCTTTGGGTCCACCGCGACTCCAGCCGCCGAGATCACATGCCCCAAGAAACCGACCTCACGGAGCCAAAACTCACACTTTTTGAGTTTGGCGTAGAGGTTCTTTTCCCGAAGGGTCTGGAGGACTGTGCGCAGATGTTCTTCGTGTTCCTCGTCCGTACGGGAGTAGATGAGGATATCGTCGATGAAGACCACCACGAATAAGTCCAAGAAGGGTTTGAATACCCTGTTCATCATATCCATAAACACCGCCGGGGCATTGGTGAGCCCGAATGGCATTACCGTAAATTCGTAATGGCCATAGCGAGTGCGAAAAGCCGTCTTGGGGATATCTTCCCCCTTAACCCGGACCTGATGATAGCCCGACTGCAAGTCGATCTTTGAAAACACCGTTGCCCCCTGTAATTGATCAAAAAGATCGTCGATCCTTGGCAGGGGGTACTTATTCTTACCAGTGACCTTGTTTATCTCCCGGTAATCGATACACAACCGGAGACTTCCGTCCTTCTTTCTTACAAACAGGACGGGCGCGCCCCAGGGCGACGCGCTTGGTCTGATAAAACCCTTATCCAATAGGTCCTCCAACTGTGCCTTAAGCTCCTTCAACTCCGCGAAGGCCATCCTGCACGGCGCCTTGGTGATGGGTTTGGTACCGGGAAGCAGCTCTATGGGAAAGTCAACCTCTCGCTCCGGCGGCATTCCGGGGAGCTCCGCCGGAAATACGTCCGGAAATTCTCTTACGACGGGAATTTCGGACGGTGAGGGGATGGGTCGGGTGGCCAAATCTACCGAGGCTAGGTAGGCCACGCACCCTCCTTGTATCAGCTTCCTAGCCCGCGTCGCGGAGATGACAGTTAAAAAGGTGGTACTTTTATATGTCAAGTACACGCTTTCCGGGAACCTCGATCGCAAGGCATAGGGTAGGGCCTATTTGTTCCTTGCGTGGCCCTCAACGGGTTCCGAGTACACCGGGTTCTCTTAGTTTCGAAGCCCGCCCGTGCACCTTGGCCGGGGGAGGCTTCGCCTATTACTTAAGGGTCCTAGTGAGGGGGAGAGAGAGAGAGAGAGAGAAAGAGTCTAACGAGGGTAGCTGGCTAAGGTGCAATAGGCTCTCTAAGACAAGAAGAGTAAAAGAAAAAAAAGCTGAACAACGATCACCTGTCGTCACTAGGTCTGGGACGTCGCGTCCTCCACTGTGGTATCTCGGGGAATCCGTCCGCAACCCTTGGGCCAGCGTCGTACGGCGTGCTGGGGAAGGGGCTTGACGTCTGAGGAGTCCGGGGATTCTTGGTCGTCGGGCGAAACCCTTGGCTGAACGGGAGCCGCGGCACTGTCGGGTACTTTCTGCGGTGGTGGCGTAGAGGCGGCGGCGGCAGGTCTCTGTGGGCAAAAGGCACTAGAATGATCCGGCAAGCCGCACAGGTTGCAGTAATGGTGCCTCCAAGTACATTCCGCCACCGGGTGAGCACCTTCACAGATTACGCACGGTCCCGGGGGTGGTTTTGCGCTCCCTGCTGGTGTCGGTTCGTCCTTCCGCGCCCTCTCCGGTCGTCCTTCTCCTTGGTCTTCTTGTGTGGGGTCCCTTTGCGGGACGGGCATAGCAGTCCTCTCCCTTTCCTCCGGTCGCCGTGCCGGAGGCCTGGTGACCCCCGATTTCCCAGGGCAGTCGTAACGGGTGTGGCCCGGCCTGCCACACCGATAGCAATGATCATGTCTCCACGGGCATTCTGCCACCTGGTGTGCTCCCATACATATGGGGCAAGGCCTCCCGAGCGGTCTGGGTCCTGCTCTCGTCGTCCTCGCAAGGTCTCCTTCTGTCCTCGGGCGCTTGTGTACCGGGCCTTGTTGCAAGGGGCCCTCCGTCGGACCCGGATAAGCGAACCTCTGTCGTGCGCGCGCCTCGGCCAGTTCCTGCTCTGCTCGCAGAGCTAACATAACTGCTTCATTGAAGGTGGGGAGTCCAGCTGGTGGCCTTCCCCAACGGACGTCGTTCCTAGCGCCCCGCTGGGCGTGGTCAACGCCCTCGAAATCTCGAATCAGTAGGCCCAGGCGCTCCGTAAGGGTTAGCATTCGCCCTGCTATGTCACGCAGCTGATTTAGGAGTAAACGGTTGGCCGCAGCTGCGGGATCCATCCTGTCCGTCAAGAAACGATTAGTGCTCGGTGGCCAATCCTTGGTCGTTGACTGCTGTAGACAAAGAAACCAGGTTATCTTAAACGTTATCATCCTAGCACCTTGTCTTACATTTACACATATGTCAAATTCCTATTTTCCCCGTACTCTCACGTACTACGCACCTACTCCTTGGTTATCTCATGTCCAATTTGCTTGTGGCACCTTGCTCTGTGGATGCAGATCACGTCTACTATGGTTGTGGTTGCATTTTCTCTGATACCATTTAATCTGTCACGCCCCCGGAGGTTTTTGAGTCAAACAAAGCGGAAAAGCTGCGTGTAATTTTTTTTTTTTTCTTAATAAGGTATTATAAGCCTCATCCCCGGTGCGTGCCAGACCGCCACATACACAAATTCTCTCTGCCTACGGACAGAGTCTCCTTTGTATATGCACGGCGTCTCATTTACAACAAGCTATTAAATTGCAACATCACACATCAAACTACAACCAACAACCATACAGTAGTCATACATCACCAACCAACACAAGTTTATAAAGCGGCGTTAATGTTTGGAAAGGATAAAACCCAGCGTTTGAAAAACCCGTGCCCACACGGCACTATGTTTGAGAAACCGTTTTCGCAATCAAGTAAGCTTATCTTGAAAACATACCGCGTAAGGAAACTCCACAATATGTATCAAAAGCACCAGAATACACCTCATCCACAGAGCTAATTATTACAAGTCCATAACTAAAGAATTCCACAAGCAAATTAACTAAATAAAGCGTTAAAGGAAATGAGATATAAACCAAGTATCCAGACTACGGTCCTCGCGACGCAGTCTCACCGCCATCCCGGCTAACGCACCTAGTAACACCTGTCACGGAGTGGGTAAAGTCAGTGACAAACAAAGTAGATGTCTAATGATAGCAAAGAAGAACAACGAACCGAATGCACCGAATACACCGTAACCTTTCGTGAACACCTTGTGCTTATTTTAAACTGGGCACCAACCCCAGATCCACCGATTAAGCTGGGCACCAACCCCAGCTCCACCGATTAAGCTGGGCACCAACCCCAGCTCACCTGTCGGGAGACTAAAGTCCCCCCTCGTGCATAAACACCTTTGATGCTTTTACCTCTTTGCGGTGCTGGTGTACCACCTTCAGCTGGCGCAAAGAGGTCCCCGCTCGCACCTACACCTTCGCGGGGCACACGGGTCAAAAAGACCACTCTTCCGGAAAAGTACACCCATGCGGAGGCCAATCCGCCTGTGTACGTGCAGCATCCGAAACCGGATTTGCCGAGAACGGCGTGTAGTGAGCACCGCGACCGCAGCCGCATACATTGTTAGATAAACATGCCATTATACGAAAGGTTAAACTGTCCATCTACTTTGTTAGATAAATTGAGAGTACTTTTAATGACGAAGGATGCACTTACTGCACTCGTTGCACTTATTGCAACCGTACCCACCTTGTTGCGGGAAGATCGGAGCACCTTGATCTGTCGCACACTCCTGCCGCGCACCCGGACCTAAGAGAAGTCCGCACGGATAAACTATGGTCAAAAACACACGCTAACACCTCGAAACGGAAAAACCCCACCTTACATTTCGATGGAACAAGTCCGGCACCGCCCGGTCGCCAAACCGGAACACTCCCGCACCGCCGTCGCCGCCCGTCGGAGCCCCGCGCGGCTCGAACCCGCCGCGGCGGGCTCCGCGGGCGGCGCCCGTGCGGCGCCCGCGCGGGCGGAGCCCCGCGCGGCGCCCGCGCGGGTGCGGGCCCGCGCGGGTGCCCGCGCGGGCGGGGCCCCGCGCGGCGCACCACGCCCGCGCGGCGCCCCGCGGGGTCCCCGCGCGGCGCTTGCGCGGTTCCGTCGCCGCCTTCGCCGTTCGCGACCCTCCTCCGCCTTCGCCGTCCGCGGCCTTTCCGCCCTTGGCCGTCCGTCTCGCGGTGACGAGGACGACGTCGGTGACGGGGACGACGGAGGAGTCCAAAGATTACCAACAAAAAGGTCGACGGAAAATTCCCAAAAATTCTAAAAAATTATTATGCTTACCGAAGATTGTCGGGAGGGTCGCCCGGTCTCACTTTTGCCTTCCGATCGATGTCCGGAGCAATCGGATTCCTTTCTTTTCCCTTCTTCTTTCTTCGGTTAGGGCTCCGTTCCTTTTCTTTTTCTCTCCTCACCGGTTGGGGTTTTCGGTACGCACGAAAGAGGCGATTTGAGAGGTGGTATTTTTAAATTAGGGTTTCATTCGGTAAATGGGGGATTAAATAATTCTCATTATCTATTTATCCCTTTTTATCTTATCACATACGTCGCACCGTCAAAATCCTCCTCGGATATTTTGACCCCAAATTAATTAATTCCTTAATTAATTAATCCTCAATTTTTCTCTTTATCCTACGTACGTAACAGGAAAACCCAAAATATCCTGTTTCTATCTCTCAAATAAATATCTTACTTGCAGGATAAAAATCATCGCCTTTTAAATCCTGGCCACCGATTATTTAACCACCTTCGTTAAATAATCATGGGAAATAAATCCCCACCTTTTATACGATCACCGATTATTTAATTCACTCAATTAAATAATCTGGGAAATCCATTCCCAAATGGGTTGAGTCACCGGTTATTTAAATTCCCGATTTTAAATACGCGTATGATTAATTTTTCCACCTTTAAATCACACGTAACAGGATTCCAATTTCCGTCATTGGATAACTAATTACCAAATTACTTAATTATCCCCTACGAGATAATCCACCTTATCTCCTACGGGTGCAAGATATTTTTGCACGGATTCCGAAGCGTGACTAATCACCGCGTCACTAAGGATCCCGTTCCGGGAGATCCCGACATCGGATTTCGGATCCGATCGCACCGTCGGTCATCGTTTTCCGCGCTCTATCGCAGAAAAATACACACACCTTGTTCCGGCCGACTTTTGGAAATTGGATAATTTTATTTCCCTAAGGCTTAAACAATTACATGTGAGTTCAAAAATACCCGTAAAGGTCGGGTCACTACAGTTTTACTAAAGTCTCCCGTACTATATGCATAATTTACATTAAACTTTCCATTAATCTTTCTCCAGGAAAATCCGGTATATGGAAAATGTCGAGATAAACCGTTTCCAGCATATAAGGATCTCGAGTTCATGACAGAAAAAACAACGACCACCGGCCGATATGGCTTTTCTTCAAATATATCTATAGCTCAAACTGTTCATAATTCATCCTCATCTTCCCCTGGTGAGGATGATAGTGTACTTGGAGTAAGAATGTCGCCTTTTAATCTCTTACCTAGTCCATTTGAAGCAGGATCTTCGGCGTCGCCTCAATATGCGAATATCAGGTCGACGCAAACCTCCCACTCCCCAAGCCCTCCTCCTGAATTCCCCAATGTCGGTGGTATTGCTAATGGTAGCGGTCATAGCTCTGCTGGAAAACGACCACGCTCCCCACAACACACAAACCCTCTAGGGCCCCTGAACCCCATGCAGCTTTTTTCCGTGAATCCACTGTGCAAACACCTGTTGATGGTGTATCTGGCCCATAGTGCATCAAAGGGATGCCACAGATGGACCCTGTGAGCTTTGGTTAGCTATATTGGCCTTCGGCTGCTTTTGCCGAATTTTAGAAAAGGATTTAGGCCAAACGGAGGGTGGATTTGGATTCAGCGCGGAAAAACGCTTGAAAATGGCTTTTTGTTTGCTAAATTCTGAGTCCGGATGCCCAAAAACGGACTCCCGAAAAATTTACTGGATTTCTGGTGCATGGGGGAGCCGTGGACCGGCGGGGGTGCCACGTGGCGCGACCTGATTGGTCGGCGCACGCGGCTGGGTCCACGGAACGGCCTGGAGTGGGCTGGGGTGCACCGCGGGGCGCGTGGACCGGCGGGTGTCCACGTGGCAGCGCCTAATTGGGCGGCTCAGGTGCGCTCGGTCTGCGGGAGCGCGCGGGGAGGCGTGGACCGGGGGCGCGCCACGTGGCAGCACCAGGTTGGCGGGCGCATGAGCGCGCGGTCCACGCAGCGCGCGGGGCAGGTGTCGGGGGCAGGCGCCGTACCTCGGGGCAGGTGCCGTACGCGGGTAGGTGAGGGGCGTCGTGGGCAGTGCCACGTGGCGCCCGCTGATTCGCGGGCGCCAACAACCGCGTTGACGCGGGCCGGGACACGTGGCGGGCGCTGGCAGGGCTTACATGGCTGTCGCTTGTTCGGGCGACACGTGGCGGGCTCCGAGGCGGGTCGGACGAAGTCGGGATCCCGTCCGACGGCGCGAATTGGGCTGGGCCGCACTGTGCGCGCCCGAAAGTTTTGGGCCGGGCCGCACTGTGTGCGCCCGAAAATTTTCGGGCGCCCGAAAGTTGGGATATATTGGGAATTTTCCCAAAAGATTTCTTCAGCCTATAAATAGCCAGCCCGAGCCCTCTTCTTTGGCTTTTTTCTCTCAACCTGCGCATCTTCTGCCCGAGCCACCTTAAGGAGATTTGTTCACCTCTTAATCCTTGATCTTCCTGCCAAGTTCTAGGATTTTAGGAGCGCGCATCCCGAGGTTCTCTATTTTACGGCGCGGCGCGACGTGGTGGTTCCTGTGTTCTTCTTCGGCGCAGCAGCAGTGTTTTAGCTCCCCTGGGCTACCCCGAGGTCCTTTTTCAGTGATTCTTGCGCCGGCTGACTCCTAACAGGTAGGGTTTCAACTTTTATTTGATCGCGCTTTTCCGTTTCGAGGTTTTGGCACGGATCCCGAGGCATTAATGTGACCCTTTTTTCTGTGATGATTATTGGGACAGCACTGTGGTATTTTGGCCATATCTTCGCGCACGAGCATCAGACGGGAACGAGCTTGTACAACTTTTTCATCTACGGATCGCAAGGAACGCGCTCGTATTTTTCTTGGAATTTTCTGAGTTTTATTTCGAGGTGAAAATCACTGTTTTCTCAGTGTACTGTGTGCAGTTTTTCTTCACAGTTTGTTGTTTGGATTACCACCTTGCCGAATTTATATCTTGACTTACCGAACTCAGATTTGGGCGTGCAAGCTACCGTTGCGAAGCTATCGACGCGAGGATCGCCGTGATATTTTTCTAGGAATTTTCTGTGCACTTTCTGTAGGTGATAATTTAGCAGTTTTGGGACTGTTGTTGTATGTGGACTGTATGGACAGTATTTGGGAAATTAAATGTTTTAGTGGACTTTGTATTGTGCCAGGAGTGTTACGGGTGTGCTGAGTCTATTGGAGCAAGGAATTAGAGTTTTTGGGTATTTTCATCTGTACGGATCCGGACAGTTCGCACTTCAGGTGGGTGGTTGTTGTACTCCTCTCCTTTGGTATGCCCACTAGGAATATCAGAGTACCCCTGATTTGATGATGCTAATTGGTTGTTGGTAGACTTGCATGCTCTAGGAAACTAATTATTGGTTATTTGATCCATGATAAATTGTTGTTAGAATGATTACTATATTTAATCGCTTAATTATTCTGGACTGCATGTTTAGGGGCAGAATAGTAATTGAGGACTGCAAAATTGATGATTGTTCATATGAGATTGTCACCTTGGCTTATGTCACTCTAAACTATTTATTCTTGGAAAATGGACAAAATATTGGGACAATGCATGATTAAACGGGTCACTTAATTATGTCATCTTTTATTCTTTTCTTCTCCTATTATTGATAGACTTGAGGCATAGTTGCTCGGGTTCGAGCGGGGGTTGGACAGTGTAGTCAGGTGTTGGGGATTTGGGACAGGCTGGGCTCTATGACAGAGTGTTGCGGCAACCACGGACCTTGGGTGGTTGACCGGGTTGTACTATTGCATCAGATTGGGTGTTTTGGGGATCGGGCTTTCTTTAGTGGAGGGTTTTTCCCACTTGGTTGAGTCTTGATCCAGTCCTGCTATATCAGGTTACTTGTGGTTACTTACTTTCCTCGTGTGGGTCGCTCCCCACGAGTGCCACTCCGGAGTGCGCGGCAGACAGACTTTGAGTCCTGGGGACTCCTTTTGCTTCGGTGTTATGCGTAGGCTGGCATACCCGTCGCGGCAGAGCAGGCAGTGCCAGTGTCCACTGGCGGTCAGATTGGGTCGTTTTGACAGGCTTCTTGATTCTGATGTATCCTTTTCCCATCTCTGTTGGGTCATCATGTAGAGGCATATTAGGGATAGCATTTTTCTCAGTTTTCATATTTATCTGCACCCCTTTCTTTTCCTTTCCCTTTTTGCCTCTGATCACCTGGTGGGCATATCGGAGCTGAGGCTTTACCCACTAGGGGAGGCTACTGTTTATAGTAGTACTTACCCCCATTGTCTTTTCTTGTTTCTTTCTCCCCCTTTGTTTTGCAGAGTCCTCTGCGGGAGTTGCTGGGCCGTCAGCAACTGATCGAGGTAAGCGGATTGCGGACTAGATAGAGAGCCACCCAAGGATTGTAGCTGGAGATTTTGGGTACCTGGTCTTCTCAGACAGCTTTTGTTTATTTCTTTTTGGGTCTGGCTTCTGCCAGCTGTTTGTACTTTTGTGGTGAGCTGGGAGAGACATCTGTATTTATTTCCACTGTTGTACTCTTTTACTTCCAGCTTCTGTCTGAGATGCAGTAGTTTTAGTTTAGCTCTGATTATATTGCTCTTTTATTATTATTTCTTATATCTGAGCAGGTTACCGACGCTTCGTGTATGTGGGAAATACCGCATGCACGGCGGATCTGTAGACGGGCCCGGGTTCTGGTTTACACCCGGGGCGTGACAAACCCTCCACCCAGAAATGCCTCGTCCTCTGGAGGACGGAGGCGAAAAACCGATGCCGGGATTACTGTAATGACTGAGATGGTAGAAATAGGCAGGCAAAAACTTGAGCTTACTCGTGAAATTTATCAGAGCAAAAAGACGAACAAACCTATTATTCCAACCATTCAGGAATGCATGACCCGAGTCTATGCACTACCCAGAATTAGTCCAAAAAAAGTGCTTGTTGTAGGGGACGCATTGAAAGATGGAAATAATCGTCAACTTTTTATGACGATGACAGATGACTTAGCTTTAATGTGGGTTGATCGACAGGTCGCAACGCAGAATGTATTATATAAGCAATACTTTCTTGGTTTGTAGTTTTCGTTATATGTTTATGCCTTTGTTCATTTCCTCAGACTTTTAAATCTTATGTATTATGCTCAGAAGACAATTCTATTTACTTTTCATGATGTTAAGTGTACTTTATAAATATTCACTATCGTACTAGCATGCTTGAAGTAATATTGTTTTTCAACGTCATATGTTGCGATTGTCACTGTTCAATCTATATTGTACTTACAGCATTGATGGGTGATTCGAATTATGGTAATGTGTTTTCCTCCACAATCAATACCAACTTAATGGACCTTTTAGATGATGATAACGACTATTGGGATGATGTATTTACGATGTTGCTTCATGCCACTCGTTTGACCTCTTAGTCTAGGTTTTCTCCTAGTTTTTACATCCATGCCATTTGACTAAGTTTCCTCCTAGGTCACATATCATTCATGCTGAATAATAACAACTGATCCCTATGCTATCATACAGTATACAAATAGGGAACACTGCAATCACTGAACAGGAATATGCTGAAGTAACTGGACTATAATCATCACTAGCTAATGACTAATCAAATATGGCAAATGTCCAGATATAAGCTAAGCATGCAGAGTAGAATATATATAGTAAGCTACTATGCTGAAAGAAAGGCAAGAGAGCTCAAAGAAATGGGACTAGGGTTTGCAACAAACACAGGGGTCCATCTGAATATGATACCCAAGAGATGACAACCTGATAAAGCCTGGGCCGAAGAAAACCTACCTCAACGTATGTGGTCCTAAAATCCGCTGAAAGGCTCACGAGCTGGCGGCTGACTGCTGGGACCTAGATCATATACACTGATTAGAAAAAATAGACTCACTCATACCCTACCCACTGACTCACAAAGTGCAGACAAGCTAAAAGAGAAACTTCACTGAAGTCCCGGGATTCGCCGGAAATGCCGTTAATTCGCAGATCGACCAACTATTGTCCAAATAGTTCGCACATGCATTCGAACTTAACGAAACTTTACGTGCTGCCCCGAAATGCTTAACTTAAGATGTTCGGACACTAACATTTGACTCTGTGCTCAAACGGTGCCAAAACTATCAAAATCTACTTTCGGAGATCTAATTTCGGCTCCAAAAATCACCGACGTGAAACAAAAGTCACTGGAACAGCCATGACAGTGTCGAAAATAACCAGGGACAGCTAGCAGTGATAATTCATCATCCTAATGTCTCAAAATGCGCAATTTGCACCGTAAATCCGATAAATCGGCGATTTCACCAATTTACGTTTTAGGAATCAATTTTCGCTCAACGAAAGCCACTGGACCTCGAACGAAAAGTACAGAGATCACGTACACACTGCCCGAAGCAGCCCATGTGGTCACAATTGCAAGTAAACCCCTAGGGTTTTCAACAATTACATAAATACTTGTATTTTATGAGTTTTTAAGCTAGTACTTCAAATTCGAGGACTTTTGGATTAAATCGATGGTTCCAACAGATGGGCCTCGATGTAAGAAAACCCGTGCTCACTGTCTGAAAGCGACACAAAGCCCGAGGACAGCTAGGGCTCAACATGTACATATGCTAAAAAGACCAAGTTGCTACTTACACACATCTACTCAACCATTTCTAAAACTAAAGTGAGCACCATGCTTAGAAAGGTTGAGAGAGTCGAGGGCTCACCTTTGGGTGGTCGAGAAGTCGCCGGAAGAGTACTTGAAGCAACCTCAACCAAGTTGCACTCAATTTAGAGTAAACTCTTGAAATCTCCTCTCGAGGCTAAACCATCAGCTAGAAGGATGAGCATCTTACTCCTGAGGTCTAAGAGAAGTCGAGGCTCACTTACCCGAGACCGTGGAGTGGCCAGAGACGTCGTCGGAGCAACCTCGACCAACAATGGGGTGACTTGGTGGAGCTCTAGATCCGATGCATCACAGGCCCATGCAAGGGCATGGGTAGGTTGTTCTCGACTAGAGGGAGCCTACTGGGTGCTCAGTTGGTGGCGGAAAGTGACGGTGGCGACGACAAAGGAAGCTCGGCCAAGCCCAAGAAAACCCGAGCTAGGGCTTTGTAGTGCGGGCTCTAGGCTGGACCAAAGAGGCTGGAACTTTGTGGGGATGATCTATAGGCCCAGTAGAAGGTTCTTAACGCCTTGGATCAAGATCTTAATGGCCGGATGAAGCACGCGCAAAGATCCAGCCAAACTAAGGTTTTCGGCAACACATCACTCCGACCGTCAAACCAAAGAGCATCAGGCTTTGAGCCGGCATTAGGAGGATTCCCTTGATGTCAGAAGAAGAATAGAGGAGGTCTCATGCAAGAAAATTCGAGGAAAGGAGAGCTCTACTAACCTCGGATTTAAAGAGAAAGAAAATGGTGCAACTCTTCTCCGGCGACCGGCGGCCACGGCAGACGTCCTAACTTCTTGGGGGTCAACTTTATATCAAAAGGAAGACCACCAAGTGCTCTAGGTGCAAGCCTATTGGGTTTGGTGCCCTCTCTCAACTCCTAACACGAGAACAAAGAAATAAGTTGGCCTTTTCTCTCTTTTTCGGTGATCTAAGGCGGCGGCCGGCAGCGCTAATGCTTTGGAAAGGTGGCAGAGGAGGCGAGGGGTCGTGGGTGACAACGGTTTCCCAAGGGTGTGCAACTAGGGTTTGCAAATGCAATTTCAATGCATGTTTATATAGTTCATGCAACAAAATGCTCATAAGTCCTCCAACTCTTGTAATTTTGATTTAAGTTCACTACTATAGAACAAAATTATAGGGAGGCCCCTCCCCAAGAAGTTTCATCCACTTTGATGCATAAAATATTACGTTTCCTTACAAAATACCTTGAAATTTATTGTATTTCACGTTTTTCGAGGCCGTAGGATCACCAAATAGAAAACGAACTTAATTTGCTACGACATCCGGTTCGATAAGACCTATCGAGTAGCGATTTCGGTTCATTGAGTTTTGGCCCCGATAATTTATAAATCTATTTTATACATTGTATATTACTGTTTGGCACACTTTTTGATGACCTAGGCTCGTCAAACATTAATTTGGACTGCGCCATTGCGATCAGATCAGCGAGACCGTTCGAATCGAATATTTGAAACATTGAATTCGGATTCAGATCGGTCAGGTTAGCCGACTTCACTCAAAAATCTAGAATTTTAAAAGGTTACTATTCACAGCTTAAGTTATAACTTAAGCTCCGTTTTGCGGCATTTTCAAGGTGATAGGCTCATCAAACTAAAAATCGGATCACGCCATCGCGTTTAGTTCGACGAGACAGATCAAGTGGCGATTTTACTTTGCAGAGTTCACGGCAGTTTCGCTAAGACCCCATAAATTCGAATTTTCAAATTATTAAAAATCCAGAAAAATGAGTTTAAATTCAAATTTCAGATTTAAAAATTCTCGGTTACTATAAGGAAGGAGCCGGCACAATAAGCCGGCAGAATCGGCCAGGACAACAAAGGCCGGAGGAGTCAACGGGCGGGTGAGGCTACATCTAGGCCTCAAGAACAGAGCCGACACAAAGAGCCGGCAAGGAGGTAAAGTCGACTGAGGCAGGGCAGGCCGACGCGGTTAAGGAAAAGAGGCAAGTAGTCCCACTTCGAAGAACGGTGGAGAACAAGTTCACCGAGAATCAAAATAGAGCACTTGCTCCCAAACCTTTCGAGTAGCAAGCAAATGCCTTGCCAGGGTATGGGAAGATCGAGAGTATCAGCACTCATACCAGAAGTTGATTCAAGTTCGATAATCGCCCGAAATGTATATCAGGCAACTGTCGAGGTAGCATTGTTGAGACCAGAATTTTCGCCACTTAAGGAAGCAATACGTGGCAAACATCGTTGGCCAAAATCGTCAACTGATGAAAGGACGAGTCAATGAGAGAAAGATCAGCGTCCTGATCAGGACCGATCTCAGTCGCGTGGGAGCGCAACACGTGACGTATGTCATCGGCTGAGAGTATCAACCGACAGAAGGAGCAACTGACAAGAAGGTCATCGCCCTATCCGAGGTCAAACTTCGGCTGAAAAGTGACCACCAGACCGCTCCAATCAAGCGATGGAAAGAGGGAAGTCAGAATCAGCCTTCGGCTGCTTGGGCCGAAAATGGGAAGACTTCGGAAGGAAGGAGTACGGAATTTGGGCGCAAATCTCGCAATTGACTCAAAACGGCAAGCAGCGCTCGACGTTGGAAAGCGCCGGGAATCATGCTCTGGCGCGAGACTAAGAGGATGAATTTGGACAAAAATTGACGACTAACCGATTTGAGGGATATTTGACTCAAAAGAAGGTAGTTGCTAAATCTTTGATAACTTCCCCCAAATAACGCCGATAATTCAAATCGACATCTAATAACGTGGTTCGAAAAGTGTATAAATTTCTGAACCATCGAAGGAAAAAAGGGTCCGGCAACCTCGTAAGCCCGTGACCACCAACCTTTTTTTTCATATCTTTAATATCTGCATTTACTGTTTTCCTAGGAGTAGATCAACTGTAATCTTTACCGCATTTCCTAGGAATAGATTACTTATAATTTCTATCCATTTCCTCCTCTTTGTATCCCCTTTTCTATGCAATACAATTCTTAATCGGCTCCTTAGCTGTGTCCAATTACTATCTCTTTTACCCAATTTGACTACTCTAAGTCGAACCCAACCTCTCTCTGTCTCCACATCCCGTCTTCGACTATTCTAAGCTGAACGATCGCGAGAGTTACCAGAGAAGAACCCGGCCGAGCAGATCCCTCTTCGGCCTAATCGCTTGATTCTTTGGCACGCGGCGCATTCACATCAAGAAAGGCAATCGACACACGGGGCCGATCCCTGACCGCTATTTTTTGGCCCCAACAGTTGCAAATTGAACAAGTATTGTTCAATCTATAGTAGTCTTAAAGTGTAGAAAATTATACTTAGACTACTGCGGATTATTTTTTGTTGTTTTAGTCTCAAAATGTTGTTGTCCTAACTACTGTTTAAGCCCAAACTACTGCTATTTTAGCTTTAAATTGCTACTAATTTAGCCTCAAACTGCTGTAGATAACTGTTGTATTTTAGCCTTAAATTGCTGCAAATTACTGTTGCTATTTAGCCTCAAAAAGCAACAACAATTCTTACTTCTTATTCTTTTTGTAAACTACTGTAGTTCTTATAAAAAATATATCAATCCTTGTTCAAAATGTTGTTCTAGTTTGTATTTAAACCTCAAAACTACTGCCATTTTAGTTTCAAAGTGCTGCAGATTACAGAGTACGATAACACTTAGCGGTAATACTCTAAAGTTGACGTCATTACAGGTATGATAACATTCAAGATAAATTAAAAGATATGCAAAGTTGTATACTCTAAAGTCAGGTAATATTCTAAAGTTAATGTCATTTCAGAGTATGATAAACATTCAAGATAAATTAAAAGATATGCAAAGTGGTATATTGCATAGTAGTAATAACTCCATTCCAGAGTTGGATAACATTCAAGATTAAAAGAAAAGTGGTAATAATATACAAAGTGGTAAGTAACATGCCAAGAGTTTTCTTTCATAGTTGTTCTATTAGCTCTCTTTTTCAAGCATACTCAATTTACACTACAACAAAACTGGCTTTTAGCGGCGATTATTTTTTACTTTCCCGGCGATTATAATCGCCGCTAAATATTTTTACGGCAATTATAACAATTGCCGCTAATGGTAGGGTCGCTAAAAGTTATAGCGGCATTTGTTTCGGCGGTTGGTAAAAGCCAAAACAAATGCCGCTAAATACTATATAATAGCAACTATTATAAATGCCACTATAATTATCTATAATTGCCGCTAAAAACATATTAAATGACTAGTAAATAGGATCTATAGCGGCAATTATTTTGAGACTCTTTAAATTGACATTTAAGAATAAATTAATCATGCAAACAATTTTAAATTGAATTACATTCAACAATTGTCAAACAACAGAAGCCAAATTATTTAGCCAAATAACAATTTGCACAGTAAAAATATAATTATCAATTAAAAATTACATTCAAAGTTTTCAATCTAGAGATAAAAATACAATTGTCAAACAACAGCGACGAGGACTTCATATGCTGTTTCACGAAGATCATCATCTGTTATACCTAAAAAAAGATAACTACATTAATTTATATTTGAAAGATTACAGTAACTGAGATAATGAGCTGAGAAGATATGCGAATTCTTAATAAGCATCTTATAAAAGACTCATCCAGATTTTTTTGATATCTTCATATAGAAAGATTAAGTGTACTTCAACGCCAACTCAACTAGTAGGTAAGGCATATGATTAATGAGGCATTTTAATAACAGATCGTGAAAGGCAATTTCCAGATTTTGGAAAACAACTAGAAAAAGATATTAACACACAACTAAAGTTTTTCTTTTCTGTCACGTTAATTTTTTGATAAGACCATAATCAAAGACAATCTTCTTTCCTCTTTCCTATTGTTTTTTTCCTCAAAATTGAAGAAAAAAAGATACTTACATTGTCAAGCAACTCCAGAATTTGCAGCTGAGCATAAAATTCGAAAACAGCACCAACTGGATTTGCTGCATGAAGATAACCAATTTGTCAACAATATATTCACGTAAATAGAAAGAGAAGAAAAATGAAAGCATGCGAATCACGTAAATAGAAAACCACAATAGCATTATATGACATGATGAAACTGATGCACTTAATAGAAGATTTGAGAGGTCGCATGGGTCTAATTTTGGAACAATAAGAAATTTTGGAAAAAATCAACTGACCTGCGACCTCAAAAGAACTCTAACCAGGCTAATTACCAGATCCATAGCAATGGCTTGCCACCTCTGCCAGTTCCTTGAGAAAGCAAGCAACTTCATCCGACGAGTTGAGTAGGTACCTCGCATTGGACCGCTTCCTCCCCACAACGCAGGAGAAATAATTCTCGCCCTTGAGATCCAGCACGGATGAACCCTCGCGCCACGACATGGTTTCCTGAGGAGATCGCTGGGAGTTATGATTAAACGAGTTCCTCCTTTCTGACCCGGACTGCGACCTCTGAGTTCGCGACTGCGAACTTCTCGAGTTGTTCCAACTGTTTGATGATCTCCCTGAGGTCCTGCGGTCGAGACTCGGCCTGCAACCGTCGGATGCTTTTGCTTTTGCAGCATTTAACGGTTCGGATGGGAGCTCCGGCTCGAAGAAGGTGTAGATATCCTCATCCTGCAACCATCAGTACCCCTATTAGAGATGGGAAACATCATCATGATTGCCAAGTTCAAGAGTTGGTCTAGCTGTTGTATGTTACTTGCTATTAATATCAAAAATAGGCAAGCAAATAAGAACACAAACTTATTACCTTTGCCAGGAAGTGACCAACACATAAAACATAATCAATTGGAGTGATCATGCTTTTACTATGGACAATTTCTCCCAAAATACGATCAATTGCAGCACCCTGCAGAGAAAAACAAACAGTATAAACTTAAAGAACTAAGTAAATAAATTGCATTTGCGGCCTCGTCCACTAACAAAGATCAGATCCATTTATTCACATTCTGCAACAAAAAAAGAAGAAGAGCAAAACATATCACAAACCTTGGTAACGCCCACAGATCGAACCTCGACCGACCGACTACCTTGGACGACATCAACGGCCGCATTGGATATTGGACCTGTCCATAAGTGTTGTAGCATATCTCTTGCTTGAAGTCTACCAAATTCAACGTCTGCAATGGAAAAAAAGAAGTCGTAAAAGGTGGTGGCAGGCAAAGGAGTAATTAAAGGCAATAAAAAAGAAATGCGAACAAAAACCCTTACCAGCATACTTGTAGTTCCATACAAGTGAGGTTTCACGGTGTTCAAAATGGGACCTGGGCGTTCTCTCAGTAAAATACTCAAAAACGTGCTGGAAAAGTTCAGTTGATATCACCAAGTTAGTACATCAAAATATAGTATTAGATTAAAAATCAACCATTTTAAGTACCTTTACACTGTCAACCCAGTCCATGTTCAGATGTTCGGGCATTGTCGTCATCCATTCTCCACTCGTCAGGCGTAAAAACATCCCATTTTCTGCCGCCAACCACATGTTGAATTCTCCAAAATTCTGAGTAAGTAGCAAAATAATGCAATTAGTGGCATCACTTCAGAAAGGAGAACGGAGAATGGTTTGATAGAATAATACATCATCCAGGACACTTCTGTCACTCCCTAGCATTTTGCAACAATGCTATGGATATATTACTAGGTCTACTTGAATAAGATATCCGTAAACTACTCCACGGTCTTCTCTCTAAGCATGCTACAATTTATTGATATACATAAAAATCTTTGAACAGAGACACCGAAGAAGAATCCTCCAAGTTTTCAACATCTTTACCGTTACTTTTATACCAAAATTAAACAACTCCACTTGGCTATCTCAATAAACATCGACTTCTCTATGCCACATGCATTTGTTCCACTATCCACCTGCTTAGGCTCAAGGTGCTTCTTGAAATCTAATGTTTTATCCATTTAAGCGACACAGCATGAAGCCCTCAACAGAGAGCACAAGAAGATAACAATGAAAAGCAGCACCTTCAACAAAGTATCAATAAATATAGGATTTGGTCTTGATTTTAAAGTTATGAGGCAAGTCATTCATGCTAAAAAGAAAATAAACAGATCCAGATTGTAGTAAAACTACATTGAGTGATATATTCTTACCATGACAGATCTGGAGCAAATTTCTCTGCTAGAATTGCAGCCTTCAGTGACAGTTCTTCGCGCATAGCAAAATCTGCTGTACTGAGATACTGAAGAAAACAGAAGAACATTGTGATAATACACAGCAATTCTTACACATTCCTCATGTGAAGTAACCACCAAGCATGTAAAAATAAAAGAACTAGTACCATAAGGTTCACTCTACCTGCAATAATTCCTCGACTATGTCCTTTGCACTAGTCACATCACACATTCCATAAAGCAGATCGAGAGCACGCCTTCTAATACTGAAATATCAGCGACACAAATTCCATATATTAGGTATCAAGAAACAGATCATAGCACATTTATTTCATAAAGCACTTCAGGTTCTTCAGGTTGGAAAATACAAGTCTAAGGAAGATAAGAAGAAATCTGAGTAACAGTAACAATGAAATTACACCACTCTGAAAAGTTAAGAACGACAAATAGGGCCAAAAGAATGCTGCTACTCTGAAGCTACCCAGCAGTGCAAACCCAGTGGACTTTAATGTTGGAAAAGGGTTAGTGAAAAACAACTTTAAGGAAATAGGAAAAAAGGCTGCTGTACATACTACATCTCATCTCAATCTGGAAATCATGCAAATCTTTACTAACAGTGCAATAGATATTTATATCAGCAATTTATAAAAATTTAAGTTGCATAATATATTAATATCTGAGAAAGAATATGAGAGGAAACAAAGATACAATAAAAATGCCTTCAATATCCAACATTAACTATGTTTAATGATTACATAATGCATAGCACCTCCAACTTTTGCTGAAGAATATATATGAAAATTGAAGGAAAAAAAAATTACCTGACATCTGGATCTTTCAAGGAAGTAATAATCTGAGCTTGATGTCTTTTAATTATATCCTGCACATCTGTAACTAACAGCATCCTAGTCATGTTTTCTTCAGAGCTTATGTAAGCAAGAAACTTTGCTGAAACTGGTTTTATTGCTATCTTGTAAATGAAATTGTTAAAATTCCCATGAGCAGAAATATAAATGATATTACTAGAAGCACAAGAAAGAAAGGATGGATCTTAGTACCATTAAAAGAGCTTGGCAGACAGCTATGACAATGACTCCTTGACTGCCAGCAATATGAAGTCCTGGAATCCCAAGATAGTCAAGCGTATCACCCTAGGAAATGTAGCGGTTTCATTAGCATTTTAGCAACACATTATACTTTATACTAACTATCGTGCTAAAGTACTCTGTACATAAAAACTAAGAAGAACCATTACACCTTATCCTACCTTGATAAAGTACTTGTTGCATCTAGAATTAAGCTACAAGTACCACATCAATTAACTTGAAACGGCTAAACATAATCTAACTTTCTAAAAATGCAAATGGAGCATTACTCAAATTCATTTCAATCTAATTAACTTCAAATCGAAAGCAATCAGGTGGTCAAGCTCAGAACAATCTGGGATGGGCCAAGTTCATGTTGTTTGTGGACAGAATAGTTACTTGAAGTAAATTTTAGTGATGCTATACTATGGTGCTGCTAACAAAAGGTACATCATGAACAGTGAAAAACAGAGCAAAACCATCACAATAATTTCTTACATTACAAGGCTCTCACAGCTGTCAAACCCCCATCATACATTAGTCACATTATTCTACAATTTATCATAAAATTAGTGCATATAGTAAACATGTAAAATAAGGAGCATCATTTCCCAAGCTTCTAACAATATGAGCAGACTGGTGTTGTTGTTTCCAACAAAGTCAACTTCCACCGGATAATCCAAACAAAACTCAAACATCTCAGCAAACTTTCAAGCAGGATACATTTATATATCCTGATTATGAATTTTTTAGTTGTATCCTGATTATGAATTTTTTAAACTTATCCAAACAAAATTCATAATCAGGATACATCTAAAAAACTTTCAAGTAGGATACATTTATACATTTAAAAAATTCATAACTAAAAATAACTAAACTTTCAAGCAGGATACATCTAAAAAACTTAATAACAAGTAAACTGACTGTCCAACTCTTAGTTCATTCTTATCACCCCTTTTAGAGCATCACCCCTTTTAGAGCATCAGAAAAAACAACCCCTCAATCTAATCAAACTAAACACATCAATTTGATTCCCTAGAAAATAACTAAAAAATTCATAATTATGTAGGATTTGAGCAAATGCAGCATCAAACACCCAAAATGCTAATTCTCTAAAATCCCAACACCTACAATTCATTACTCTAAACCAACAATTTGACTAATCTACGAATCGTAATTACAATTGATAGCAAAACCAAATGAGATCAAGGAAAAAAAACAAAATCCATTCAAGAACGAACTATGGATTTGAGATTGAAAGCTCTTACCAATGGATCGGAGACCAAATCGACAAGTTGCACCACCGAGGTCTCGGATCAGATCGCTGTGTCGAGGAAGATCGTCCACGCGGTGCTGAGAAGGTCGGAGGCGAAGAGAGGGTGATTTGGAAATGGGATCGGAGCTTGGAGAGGATGCGGAGAGCTCGAGTAGAGGTGAATAGAAGTGAAGGAGAGGGGGAGAGCTCGAGCTCGATCGGAGGTGAGGATCGAGCTGGAGCTGGAGCTCGGAGGTGGGGAGTTCGCGTGAGCTCGAGCTCGGAACGCGTGAGGTGTCCGCGAAGGAGGAGAGGCCAGGTCGTTATCCTTTTCAATATATAATTATTAATTAATTTTATATTAAATTATAAGTTTACTATGGTTAAAGAAATTGGTTTCTTGGTCTAGTGGTTAAGACGCTGGGCTCTGAATTTATTAACGTTCCAATTTTGAATTTAGGTTTGAGATTTTAAATTTGAATTTACAAATTTAAAAATTATAATAATTTGCAAATTAAAATATATAATTTTTAATTTTAAAAAATTTTAATTTTATCTAATTTTATCTTAAAATATAAAATTAAAACTTTAAAATTTAAAATTTTAATTTTTAATTTGATATTTTTAAAATTTTAAATTTGAGATTTTTTAAATTAAATTTTTTTAAAGAGAGCGAGCTCGAGTGCGCGCGTGATCGGGGAGGGTTGGGTTTGGTTTGTGGATTACAATTTTAAAATTTAAAATTTAAAATTTAAAATTTTGAATTTTAAAAATTTAAAAATTATAATTTGAAAATTAAAATATATAATTTTAAATTTTAAACTTTAAACTTTTAAATTTTAAATTTTAAATTTTTAAAATTTTTAATTTAAAATTTTTAAAATTTTAAATTTTAAATTTTTAAATTTTGATTTTAAAAATCAAAATCACTTCTTAAATGCTTTATTTAGTTAAATGCCTAAAATCACTTTTCAAATAATAGCCAAACATCCGTTTATTTAGTATAGAATTATTCGTCGCTAAAAATTTGAAGCTTAAAATAATTGCCGCTAAAGCAGTATTTGTAATTATTTAATAGCGGCAATTTTATAATTGCCGCTATTAAATTGCCACAAAAGACCTCTTTTGTTGTAGTGAATTACTGTAACAATTTTACAAAAATTACAAAAAGTAATACAATGTCTAATACAAAAAATATTCTTATCTCAACTCGATCGCATTTCCTCTATCTCATTTCTTGGTGAACGACCAACTTTGTCATTTGACGATTCAACAATTTGCATCCCATTGGATGAGCTTCCAAAGGAGGTCAATTTAGAAGTCTCTATTTTTGAACCGCTATGCTTCATGTCGCACCACTTAAAGAATGAACAAAAATTATTGTTGTAGCTTCCATTTGTTCGCTTAATATAGTTGGGGTAGCCATAGAAGCGTCGACCTGGATTTACATGTGTATGAGAAATTCTAATCGTAGCTGGCTTTCCGCAGTAACATAGAACTACACAAGATTGAGTATTTCCAGTAATCTTACTCCCCATTATTTATATAATCTGTGAATAAGTTGATCAAAAAAAATTTCAATATATATATTATTTACCAAAAAAAGAAAGAAAAATTAAGTACCTTCTATATTTACTATTTTATACCATCTGAAGTCAAGATAAATTAAGTACCTTTTACCATTTGAAAATAAATTAGTTAATAAGATTTAAAATATGTTTCAGTACATTTTTTTAAACAAAAAAAAAAAATTGTAGGCAAAAAAAACTTTCTATAATATAAAGTTAAAGCATAAAAAACAAATAAAACTCATAAACATAACAAATTTTTCTATTTCATATAATCTGACACAAAATATAATATAATATGAACCCATAAATTTTTATTTTTTTGTGAAAAAAAGAAATCTCGTATATCTTGAACTTTAGATCCGTTGATAGGGTCGAGAGAAATTACTGAAGGCTTTCGAAGCTGCAGAGTGAGATCGAGATGCGTGGGCTCAGCTTGCTCTCTAGAAATTGCGAGGGCGTGGACATCAAATGAGATCGCATGTCTGGGCTCAGCTTCCTCTAGAGCTCGACTACCGAGTGCTATGGTGAGGCCACTCGCCGAGTGAGATCGAGATGGATAGGGAGAAGGGTTTGGTAGAGAAGAAGAGAGTGGAAAGAAGAAAATAACATAGAAAGGGAGAGAGAGAGAGAGAGAGAGGGGGGGGGGGGGAAGAAGAGTTTTTTTTTTTTTTTTTTTTTTTTTTAACTTAAGACTAACAACGATGCTTCTCCGTTCTCTCATCGTTCCTTTACTTTTACTAAAGATCTTGATGAGATCTTACTAATAGAAACCCTATAGCAAAAAGGGCAGGATACTCTTGAGTATACCAGCCCAACTCTCTCTTTCTCTATCTTTATATATACTAGTTAAGCGCCGCGCTTCGCTGCGGGTACTAAATTACGAATAGTCCAACTTATAAATAGTTAGGCATAATATATTACATCAAATTTAACAAAGATAGTCTAACTTAAAAATAGTCTTAGAAATAGTTAGGCATAATGTATTACATCTCAAACTTAAAAATAGTTAGGCATATATTATAATAAATCTGCCATAATCTGACAAAATTTAAAAATCTTAGAGATAGAAAAAAAGATTATCTATGATAACAAATCTGGACAAAATCTCCTCAAAATCTTTGGAAATTAATCATTTTTGAAATTATCACATCAATCAAATCAAATCTTTAATTATCTTCTCTATTGTAAGTTCCTATAATATACTATAAGAATTAGTATTTATAGAAATTTTAGGGATAGAAAAAGAGAATAGTTATAATAGCAAATCTACTATAATCTGACAAAATATAGAAATCTTAGGAATAGAAAAAAAGAGTAATTATGATAACAAATCTGCCATAATCTGATCTACCATAATCTGACGAGAATCAGCTCAAAATCTTTGCGAAGAAAATTTTTACGAAGTAATCATAAGAGAATAATTATTATAGCAAATCTGTCATGACAAAATCTGTTCAAAATCTTTGTAAATTTATTATTTTTGAAAATAACATATCAATCAAATCAAATCAAATATTTAACTATTAATCTTATAAAATCTTATATATAATAATATAATAATAATTTTATTTCTAAATGTCAACAATATAATAATAATTTTATTCCTAAATTTTAACCAATATATAATAATATTTTTATTCCTAAATCTTAACTAACAAAATCTTTTCAACATCTTTATCTTATATATAATATTTTTATTCCTAAAATCTTAACTGATATATAATAATATTTAATATAATAATAATTTTATTCTTAAATCTTAACCGATATATAATAATATAAAATTTATAAATATTAAAAATTTTAATTTTAATTGTCCTAAAAAATTACAAAAGTGGGCGCAAAAATTTTAATTTTTAAATTTGTATAAATTTTAAAAAAAATTATAAAAAAATTATATAAATTTTAAAATTTTAAAATTAATAAATTTTAAAAAAAATTCAAAAAGATTTAAATGACATTTATAACATCAAATAATATATTAGTAAAACCGTATGAGATATCAATATAGAGAGCTACTTCTAGAGATAACAGGGTTGAGGAATTATACATCTACGAAAGATAGCATATATATAGGCCATTTGCAAACTCTGAAACTTATGGTTCCAAATAACAATAACACAAAACAAATCAAAGCTAACTAAAAAAAATCCACACTAAACATGAGCTATAAATAAACTCCAAAAATAACAAAACAGAAAAGATAAATCAATAAACAACAACAACAACAACAACAACAAAATCCGAGACCATGACATGCTTTTGCGACGAATCCAAACCAAAAAATGGAAAAATACTAATTCACAGGCTAAATCGAATAACATCGAGCTAAAACACAATTCACATGGATTCGGACCTGCGCAGCCTACGCAATCAGAAAAAACTACAAATCCTACACCAATCGATGCTACAAATAATCTATGTTATAAATAATCAGATAAATCCACAGATCTTACACCAATCTATGCCATAAATAATCTGACAAATCCAGAAATCCTACACAGATCTATACCACAAATAATCAGAAAATTTCACAAATCGCACACCGATCCATGCTATAAATAGCCAAGAAAAAGGCGATCACATGCGTTAGAACTTAATCATGTTAGGATTTCCATATATGTGGCATAATTAATTATATTTAAATTTGAATTTACTATAGATAAGGTCAATCCTAAAAGATATAGAATTACTTGATATGGTATATCTTATCCCTTTCCTATCCATTTAAATTAAATAGAATCCTAACCGACTTTGATGGGAAGTCGATCTGGAATCTATATAAAGGGGTACTGGTCGTGCCACCTACTCATGTGCATTCTGGTAAGATTATCCATTAAATCCACACCATACGGAAGAACGCCTGAGAAAGGAGGAGAAACCAGATTACCTAGTTCGGTCGGTACTGTTTGGTATTACAACCGAATTTCTTGCTTCCACTGTTAAATCAAGAATTTCTTCTCGATGGCGCTCTATAAGTTATTTTACAATTTTATTTATGATCCTGAATATTGGTATTTATTGGTTTAATATTTTATGCCATATAAATTCCATCAATTGGTATCAGAGCCAGTTAGATAAATTTAATATTGTATGCTTTATTAAATTGAATTGAATAATGATGAATTTATTTTTTTTTTTAAACGGATTTTAGATTTTGAATCTAATTATATATAGTCAAAATTTTCTTGAAATATTGCCACGTCGTATGATTTATTCATAACCATCTTATTGTTGTTGATGTGCTTTATTTTTTCTTTTTTTAATTTGGATCTCGTTTTTTCTTAGTTTCCCATTAAAAAAAAAAAAAAAAAAAAAAAAAAAAAAAAAACTGGTGTCATTAGGCCACTCGGTTTTATTTATGTGTGACCTTACAGTACGACACCACTGCATCATTTTGGTTTGTCGTAATTTTGGGACTCTATGGGTTGTTTGGATAAAATCCAATTAATTGAAGAAAAATAAAATTTTTGGTTTGTGCCTCTTTTGTATCCGAGGTAATGTAATTCTTACGATTGTGGCTATTTTTCTTTTATTGGTCTCTAATCTGTTATTATTTAAACTTATTTATCTATTCCGAATTCATAAAAAAATAAATAAATAAATAAATAAATTATTATTTCTAATTATTATGTTTATTAATTCATCTTATTTCGATTCATGAGTTAATAAAATATTGTGAACATAAAGAATCCGTTCACATAAGGATTTAAATTTTGCATACAATATTAATTTATCATAAATTTATTTATCTGATATTTATGGTGAAATATGGATATACATAAATTTTATGAATGCAATATTATATTTTAAATTATTGCATGTATATTTATGTATATCATAAAGTGTTATTTTGATCAGACATAACATGAAAATTAAATAATCATAATTGTTGTTAGATTATTTAAATCTAGAAGCTAAGTTAAATTAATTAATTATTTCGATTAATTAGGTGCAAGCCAAAGCGGCCCTAACTAAAGAATAATAAATTAATTTACTTTAAAGTAGCGTTCTTTTGGATAATTTTCATGTTAATTATACGGCACTAAGTCAAATTAATTTATTGTTTCAACTGTTCGGGTGCAAGCCAAAGCGGCCTCGTTCAGAAGAAATAGTGAATTAATCGCTTTAAAGAAGTGCATGTAGAAATTGCACCCTATTATTTTGTTTAGTATGATTCTAGACATAAAGGTATATGGGTGGTGTAGGATGGTAATTTTCTTGTAACTCGTTTGGAGAAATTTGCCTGGCCAAAGCTGACAATTTCTTCATATGGAAAACTTGAAATTATCATGATCTACAGAAAGTCTAAATTAATTTCTGATAAAAAAATTGCATATTTATGCTCGTAACTCTGCTCCCAAAGGAGGGGTTATGATGTCATATAAAGTATATGCATAAAGAAAGAAAGAAAAATATTTATGCTCATAATTTTACTCCCAAAGGAGGTGTTGTGATGTCATATAAATTATATTTTTCTAATTTTGGTGTGGAATATTATGATGTGATTTTTATTAATAAAGACATGCATTTATTTTTCAGCTATGACTTCATCCTTTGTTCCTATTGGTGATTCTGTTTCTATGCTTAATGGCTCTAATTACTCGGAGTGGAAATAACAGATTATGCTTACATTAGGGTGTATGGATCTCGATTTGGCTCTAAGAGAGGAAAAACCTCTTCCTCTTACAGATCAAAGTACGTCAATCCAAACAGCATTTTTGGAAAAGTGGGAGCGCTCTAATCGACTTAGTTTGATGCTGATAAAGGCGCGTGTCGGTAAAAACATTCGGAACTCTATTCCTGAATGTAAGACAGCCCGCGATTTCTTAAATGCTGTGGAGCAACAGTTTGTAAGCTCCAGTAAAGCTTTGGCAAGTACCCTAATGAATAAACTGTCTTCCATGAAGTACTCCGGAAATGGCTCGATTCGCGAGCACATTATGGAAATGCGAGATATTGCAGCGCAGCTCACTGCACTTGAAGTAACCATCTCTGATTCATTCTTAGTGCACTTTATTTTGAACTCCTTACCATCTGAATATGGACCATTTCAGATCTCTTATAACACACATAAGGATAAATGGTCAATCAATGAATTGTTGACTATGTGTGTGCAAGAGGAAGGCAGATTGATACAAGAAAAACAAAATACAGTTAACTTTGTTTCTCACAAGGGACAAATAAAGCGTACTAAGAATGGTAAAGGCAAGAATGGCTCGAAAAAGAAGAACATGGAAGTCATGTCTGGTTCACAAAACCAATCAAGTAATTGGACTCCCAAGTGCTTCTTTTGCAAGAAAAAGGGTCATATAAAGAAAGACTGTTTAAAGTATCAGAAATGGCCCCAGAAGAAAGGTAAGTTTCTGGTTTTGATGCATGAGTTGCATTTAGTTTCTGTTCCATCTAATACTTGGTGGATTGACTCTGGTGCCACATGCCATGTGGCGAATTCTGTGCAGGGATTTCTAAACCGCAGAAAACCGAATAAAGATGAAGCCACTATCTATACTGCTGAAGGAAATCCAACTAAAGTTAAATTTGTAGGAACATTTAGATTAGTTCTTTTTAGTAGTTATGTTTTGGATCTAAGTGATACCTTTTATGTTCCAAAATTTTCAAAGAATTTAATTTCTATTTCGAAACTTGTTGGTTTGGGATATAGTTTCAATTTTGATAATAAAGTTTTTTCATTATCCTACAAATCTGAGATAGTTGGCTCTGGTATTTTGGAAAATAATCTATATAAAGTATCTTTAGATCATTCGTATAGTGAAATCCTTCTTACCATGCACGGAAATATTGGATCAAAACGTGGCATTAATAATGAAAAGTCATCCATGTTATGGCATAGGAGGTTGGGACACATATCGAAACAGAGAATCCAAAGATTAATTAGAGAAGGAATTTTGGATGATCTTGACTTCTCTGATTTTGGAACGTGTGTGGACTGCATAAAAGGAAAGCAGACCAAAACCTCCTCTAAAGGTGCCAAAAGGTGTGATGGAACATTAGAGCTGATTTATACGGATATATGCGGACCTCTCCCTCTTACGTTTACTGGCCATAAATATTTTATCACATTTACTGATGACTACTCTCGATATGGCTATCTTTACTTGCTTAAAGAGAAATCTGAAGCATTAGATGCCTTTAAGGCGTATAAGGCTGAAGTAGAGAATCAACACGAGAGAAAGATAAAAGTGGTCAGATCAGATAGGGGTGGTGAATATTTTGGTAGACAGACAGATAAAGGCCAAGTTCCTGGGCCTTTCGCTAAGTTTCTAGAGCAGTGCGTGATTGTTCCACAGTACACCATGCCAGGCACACCTGAGCAGAATGGTGTTGCTGAAAGAAGGAATCGCACATTAATTGATATGCTCAGGAGTATGATCAGTAATTCTACCCTTCCGATATCATTGTGGGGTGAGGCGCTCAAAACTGCCATATATATTCTTAATCGGGTCCCTACTAAGGCTGTCACTAAGACTCCTTTTGAGCTTTGGACAGGTAGGAAACCTAGTTTAAGACATTTTCATACATGGGGTTGTCAAGCTGAGGCCAAATTGTATGACCCACAAATAAAGAAATTGGATCCTCGAACCATTTCAGGATATTTTATTGGTTATTCAGAAAGGTCCAAAGGGTATAAGTTTTACTGTCCATCACTTCCTATAAAGATTGCAGAAACTAAAACGACACGGTTTATTGAGGATGAAACAGTTAGTGGGAGCTCTGAACCTCGATTCGTTGAATTTGATGAAATTCAAGAGCATTTAGATTCTGTACAGAATATACCCATTATTGTTCCTAATAATTTGATGGTTCCAGTTCCAGTAGAACAACAAGTTATTTTAGAACCACAAAGTGAAGGTGAACCTATCATTGATAATCCACATCAAGATTTACAAGTGGATGATCAGATAGATTTAAGAAGATCCTCAAGACAGAGAAGACCGGCTATATTTAGCGATTATATTGTCTATCTTTATGAGAATGGTCAGAACTTTGATGATCCTCTTAGTTTTTCCGAAGCCATAAATAGCAGTAATGCAACAGAATGGTACAATGCCATGAAAGATGAGATTGAATCCATGAACCACAATAAGGTATGGGATCTTGTTGAGTTACCTATAGGAGTTAAACCTGTAGGATGCAAGTGGGTTTATAAAATCAAATGGGGCTCCAAAGGTAACATAGAGAAATACAAAGCCCGTCTTGTGGCAAAAGGGTTTACTCAGAAGGAAGGCATTGATTATAAAGAGACTTTCTCTCCGGTATCGAGAAAGGAATCTTTCCGTGTGATTATGGCTCTGGTTGCTCATTATGATCTCGAGCTATACCAGATGGATGTAAAAACTGCTTTTTTAAATGGAGATCTTCATGAAGAGGTATATATGAGTCAACCTGAAGGATTCTCGCAAAAAGAAAAGGAGCACTTGGTATGCAAATTAAAGAAATCAATATATGGACTAAAACAGGCCTCCCGACAATAGTACTTAAAGTTTAAACAAACCGTTTTAACCTTTGGTTTTAAAGAAAACATTGTTGATCAATGTATATATCTGAAGGTTAGTGGGAGTAAAATAATTTTCTTAGTCCTTTATGTTGATGATATTTTGCTTGCCAGTAACGATCTCGGACTATTGCATGACACTAAAGAATTTCTTTTCCAAAATTTTGAAATGAAAGATTTAGGTGAGGCCTCATATGTTCTCGGTATTGAAATTAAAAAAGATAGACATAAAGGTTTACTCGGTCTATCTCAAAAGGCCTACATAAAGAAAGTTTTGGAAAATTTTAAAATGCATAATTGTAAACCGAGTGTTGCTCCCGTTCAGAAAGGGGATAAGCTTAATGCTTTTCAGTGTCCCAAGAACCAGTTAGAAATTGAACAGATGAAAACCATACCATATGCCTCTGCAGTTGGTAGTCTTATGTATGCACAGACGTGCACACGTCCGGATATTGCTTTTGCCGTTGGATTGCTTGGCAGGTATCAAAGTAATCCAGGTATGGAGCATTGGAAGGCTGCTAAGAAAGTTATGAGGTATTTGAAGGGTACTTTGGATCATATGCTGATATACAGGAGATCAGATCATTTGGAGTTGATCGGATATTCAGACTCTGATTTTGCGGGATGCCCAGATACCAGAAAGTCTACAACTGGGTATATTTTTCTACTTGCTGGTGGAGCGATGTCATGGAAGAGCAGCAAACAAAGTATTACTGCTCCTTCGACCATGGCTGCAGAGTACATTGCATGTTATGAGACCACATCACAGGCTATTTGGCTTAGGAATTTTATCACAGACTTAAAGATTGTGGACTCCATTGCTCGTCCAATAAAGATTTTCTGTGATAGTTCAGCTGCAGTTTCCTTTGCCAATAGCAACAAGATTACGACGGGTTGTAAACACTTGGACACCAAGTATCTTGTTGTGAGAGAGAAGATAGATGAAGGATATGTTAGAATTGAATACATCAGTACCAAGTGTATGGTTGCAGACCCAATGACCAAGGGGCTAGCACCTGGGTCATATAAAGATCATGTTTGTAGCATGGGTCTAATGAGTTCTTTTGATGTATAAGATTATGACATTATTTTTATCTTTTTTTAATAAAGTTACAGTTTTAATGCAGCTGTATTGGACCGTTTAATAGATATAAAGTTTTGTCTGTTAACGAATGGGCATAAAGTTTTAGTTCATTCATAAAGTTGTGCCATATAAAGTGCTTGGCTAGGAGATGAAGATGATATGGTAATTATGGAAGGAAAATTTCAATATAGAGAGGTGGACCGCCATAGTTCCTATCATTGTAGTCTTTTAGTTTGAGTTAAGGATCAAGTGAGTTCTAAGGTATTTGACCATAAAGTTTCCAATAATGCGCAATAAAGTTTGGAGTATAGAAATCCGTTCAGGAAATATAATTAATATAAGCCAAGTGGGAGATTATTGGGATTTCCATATATGTGGCATAATTAATTATATTTAAATTTGGATTTACTATAGATAAGGTCAATCCTAAAAGATATAGAATTACTTGATATGGTATATTTTATCCCTTTCCTATCCATTTAAATTAAATAGAATCCTAACCGACTTTGATGGGAAGTCGATCTGGAATCTATATAAAGGGGTACTGGTCGTGCCACCTACTCATGTGCATTCTGGTAAGATTATCCATTAAATCCACACCATACGGAAGAACGCCTGAGAAAGGAGGAGAAACCAGATTACCTAGTTCGGTCGGTACTGTTTGGTATTACAACCGAATTTCTTGCTTCCGCTGTTAAATCAAGAATTTCTTCTCGATGGCGCTCTGTAAGTTATTTTACAATTTTATTTATGATCCTGAATATTGGTATTTATTGGTTTAATATTTTATGCCATATAAATTCCATCAAATCAAACCTATATAAATCATGCAAAAAGGAAAAGAAAATCCTCCCTGGCCAAAATCAGAACAGAGAGATGAGGAAACCGCTTCACCCTCCCCTCAATCCTAACAACAGCTTTTATTCCTACAATGTATATATGTTATGTGACTCATTAGATAAAACAAAAGCAAAAGATGCCAAATTGTTCTCTTCTTTTTTTCTTTTTTTTTTTTCCTAAAAGTATTTCAGCTGCAATGGAGGTCTCAAAGAATGGTTGGTGGCCATCTTGTTCTCTCATAACAGAACAGGACAAAACCCAGATAATAACTTTGCCCAAAAAACCACCTTTTGACCTCAAAATGGAACATAAAAACAAAAACAACTCCCCTGTTTCGAAAAAAATAAATTAAAAATCTCACCTTGGAGACTCCCCATGTTCCCAATCTCCACGGGGGATCTTTCCAGAGAGGTTATTGACATTAAGGTAGAGATCCGTGAGCTCAGCTAAGCTCTCAATCTCCCTGGGTATTCCCCCCCTGAGCTCGTTGTAGTGCAAGTATAGCCCCGAGAGGCCCCGGAGCTGCATGCGCCACCGCGGGGGAGATGGACCCGGCGAGGCCGCGCCCATGCAGGGAGATGTTCGCGACCCCTTTAAAAACGCCCCCGCACGGGTCCGCCATGGGTGCCCACGAAGCGAGCGCTTGCCCCTGCGGGTCCAGCTCCCGCTTCAGCGCCATGAGCCCACCTCTGGGTTCTTCTGCGCCGAGCACAGGTGGAGGAGGAAGAAAAGCACAAAAGGAAGAGAACCCATGTCACCAATGTCGAAGAGGATCAATGGCATTAGGGGGGGGGGGAGAGAGAGAGAGAGAGAGAGAGAGAGAGAGAGAGGGGGTAGAGGGAAAGAGAGAGTGGAAAAGAGATAGGGAGAGAGAGAGTGTGTGTGTGTGGGGGCCATCGGTAAGAAAGAGAGAGAGAGAGAGAGAGAGAGAGAGAGAGAGAGAGAGGAGGAGGAGAGATGAGGATAGCGCAGAGAGTGACATGTCAGCGGAAGAGCCCAGGAGAACGACACCTCAGCCGGAGAAACTCTCAAATTATAGATTTATATATATATATATATATATATATATATATATATATATATATATATATATATATATATATATATATAGAGAGAGAGAGAGAGAGAGAGAGATAGAGAGAGAGAGAGTTCGGTTACTATATTATTGATAGTACCGAGCATTTGGTGCTACCAAGTTTTCCTCCGTTAGATACCTTTTATTAGATTATAATATTTTATCTGCCACCTACTAAATTTTAGGGAAACACTTAGTGTAATTAGTAGTGTATATATATATATATATATATATATATATATATATATATATATATATGAGGGATGCTAGGTGTACACCCCTTTAGGGTGTACATCCTACACCCCACCCCATCCTCGGGTAGGTATTATTCCACTCGTCACATCGAGTGGAATTCCCCAACCCCAGGATGGGGTGGGGTGTAAGATATACACCCCTAAAGGGGTGCATATATATATATATATATATATATATATATCCTTGTGTGCTTTTAGAAATACGGAGGACCCCGTCTCTCTAAGTTGTTTTCTATTGTTGGGACTTTCGAATGGATGATCAGTTTCGTTAAATTTGATCTAGAGTATTTAAAAAATATAGAAAATAAATTTCATGTTTTTTTGATATTATTTGCTTAGCGATTAAAGGGTCACAAAATTAATAATTTTAATGATTATAGTGAACTGTTGGCAATTTAACGTGTAGAAATATTCAAATTATGTAAAATTTTGATAGATCTACAAAATAAAAAAGGTTTGATTTTATAAAAACATAAAATAACAATTTTTTTTATAAAATTGGACAAAAAAATTTATTATAATATTTATATATTTTTTTTATAAAATAAAATATTGTTCACTTTCAATTTCATCTTTCTTTATATGAAAATACTTAATGGACACTCATTTGGATTATATATCTTACACCTTATTCATTCAAAAATAGAATGAATTTTATCCAATATATTTTACATTTTATTCATTTAAAAATAAAGTGAATTTTATTTTATCAATTCGACTCTTGCATTGCTAGGAATGAGTGATTTTGATGGATAAAAAGATTTATATCTTTAAATAAATAAAGTGTAAAATATACAACCACAAGTAGGAATGTAGCATTGCTCTTCTGTATATACCCAACGGTTGCAGGCTAACTATGTCTCAGCTCTTCCAGAGCCTTCCGAGTCACCAACTCGGCTCGGTCACTTCGCACAATCACAGCCGTTGAATTCCCGCATCCTACGTGGCCTTCTTATTTCCAGAAGCTTCATTTGGTCCTCCCTTGTCCCCACATTATAAGTAGCAGCTTCACTACAAAACCCATTTCTCCATAAAAACCCTCCTAAAACCCTAATTCCCCTCCCCTTCTCTCTATCTCAAACCCTAAAATCCCTCGAGAGGACGACGAAGAGGAAATGCTTAGGGTTTCCAGGAGATCCATCTCCGCCGCCGCCAGATACGGCGCCGCGGCGCCCTCCTCGGCCGCTTCTTCAGCCCCCTCTTCCACCTCCTTTTCGAGCTCGGTAATTCGAATCATTCACTTTGATGTCGTAGCTTATATGGTGTTCGTTTCCGAATTAATAGGGTGGGATTTAGTTAGGGTTTTTGCTGGTTTTGACGCGAAATTGTCTCGTTATTGCTTAAATTCGATTGCGAAATGCTATCTGATTCGTCAGTTGATGCTACTTTAGGTTTTTGTTTACTTCTCAATATGTTTTTGGGTTCTCATTAGTTTATATTCTACATTTCCATCATAGCAGGTGAGCTTCTTCTGTAATGAGGTTAACTTGCTTTTACTTTCATTAAACTTGTATATATTTATTTTTTTATTTTTGAGCAGGTCATATTGAACGTGGCAGGTCGACTAATTTTCTTTTGATTGGCACCCGCTTAATTTTTGAATTTATTGTTGTTTAATCTAATGTTGATTTTGTTAAATTTAGCTGTTCTGAATTCTTTAACAAGTAAAAGAACTGCATATGTTTTATCAACTATTAACAGTTTGTAGCCAATAGAGCTGTTTAATTCAATGAAGCTATTCCCTTTGGGAAATAACTAGAACAAAAAAAAAAAATGAAGTTGAGAAGGTGTCTATGCCAAAAAAAAAGGGGGGGGGGGGGGGGGGGGGGTGGGAGGTGCTATTTGAGAGTGGATACATTTTTACTGTTATTATGTGATTATTTCATGGTGTATTTTTAATAGGCTTTTAGAAGAGAGTACTAGGTTGAGCATGTAGTTGTAACAGTTGATCAAAACACGCACTTAATTAATTAGTTGTATTGTGATAGGTTATTCTGTGCTGTAAGCTTTTCTTTTTGTAGAATGCTTTTAGAAGTATCACCTCTTGTTACTTCCACCTGATTTTCAATGTAGGCAATTTGAACCATTTAGGAATTATATTTTGTAATTTTTAAAATCACTTTCTAGTTTGTTAATCGACTGCAAAATGAACGGTCAAAATTGAATCATCTCGCGTACCTATATGATAGAATTGCTAATCTTAAGATCACAGTATTGATGTTGATCTCGATACGTAATATAATTGTTAATCCATCAAGTTTGCACTAACAGGTGCTATCTGTTACTCACTGCCAGGTACAGCAACAAGAGCACGGACTTCCTCAGTTTCAGAGGAGATGGTTTTCACCTTTCTTGGGATCAAAATACACTGGATGTGGTCACATGAGGGAAGCAAACCTGCAAAACAGTATCATTGTTAGCAAACGACATGAATCAACTGCTTCAGCAGTTGATACATCGAATGCCCAACTAGAAAAATATGAATACCAGGCAGAGGTGCTTTGTGATTGTAATCATTATATTATCTACAAACAGCAGTGAGCTTAGGGACAATTTGTCTTACATGTTGTACCATAATTTATATTTTTGGCAGGTTAGTCGCTTGATGGACCTGATAGTTCACAGCTTATACAGCAACAAGGAAGTATTTCTTCGAGAGTTGGTTAGGTGAGTGGCATAACACTTACAAGTCTGCTTCAAAGCCTCTATGTTTGTTTTTAGTCTTCTGCTATCTTTTGACTTCTGTAAAGCAATTTCTGCATTATAGAGTTATAGATAATCATGTAGAACTACATCTGGGTGCTTAATCTGTTATAGATTTACTCTCTAATTTTTTTATGCAACCGTAAACAAACTATGATTTACAGCTGCATTCTTTGTTTCTCAGCAATGCAAGTGATGCGCTTGACAAGTTGCGATTTTTGAGTGTTACCGAGCCTGAACTTCTGAAGGAGACTGTTGATCTCGATATCCGCATCCAGGCTGACAAAGACAATGGGATAATTACAATCACGTGAGTGTCATCCGAGCTAATATTATCTTTAGTTTAATTTTCTCTTCTTTCATGCTTGAGAAGTTCTTTGGAGCTTTATGTAACCACAATTTATTTTGTGCAGTGATACTGGAATTGGTATGACCAAACAAGAACTTGTTGACTCGCTAGGAACTATCGCACATAGTGGAACAGCAAAGTTTCTAAAGGCACTGAAGGTATCACAAATCCGGAAAGACTCTTTTTAAGTTTCAATCCTATCTTTTAGTATCAATTTTTGTTTCTTTGAAGTTAGTAACAAAGTCTGAATCTTTTGTAACAGGAGAGTCAGGAAGCTGGTACCGACAGCAATTTAATTGGCCAGTTCGGTGTCGGTTTTTATTCAGCATTTCTTGTTTCTGACAAGGTATGCTTAAACCATATTCCGTCATTAAAATGTTTGGCCTCTCTCTCGAGTTTGGTAGAAGTGCTATTTTAGTAATTTTGTTTGTAGAAGCAGTAGTAGTAACCACATTTTCAACCAAATTCCCACAATAGCTTAAACTTAATCAGAAGCTTCATCTTGGCAATTTCTACTATTTTGACAGCAAGAAGCTTATTTTAGCTTCTTGCCACAATTGAAGCTCCCTTTTATGTCTGGGAATGCTTGGTTGGTACTTCTTGGAGTAGAGAAGCTGTTTGAGAAGTGAGGCAAATAGGCTATAATCCTTTTTTTTTTTAACTGCTCTGTTTGGTGGGAAACAGGTTGTTGTTTCAACGAAGAGCCCAAAATCAGATAAGCAGTATGTTTGGGAGGGTGAGACCGGTGCCAGTTCTTTTACTATCAGAGAAGAGACTGACCTAGATAAACTTCTCCCAAGAGGAACACGTCTTACATTGTACCTTAAGGTTTCTTGTGAATTCGTTTTATGTATTGTAATTCATTACTAGCATCTCAATTCTTATTCTTGAACTTCTCCCCATACTATTTCCTTTTAGCGTGATGACAAGGAGTTTGCTCATCCTGAGAAGATTCAAAAACTTGTGAAGAATTACTCGCAGTTTGTTTCTTTCCCAATCTACACGTGGCAAGAGAAAGGCTACACAAAGGAAGTAAGCATTAGTTATTAAATAAAATTTCTGTCTATCTTCGCCTAAGATTTTATTTCGAGTCCTTTGCAACTCATGATGAAATCTTATTGACCTTAGAATGTTCCTTAACTTTTTTGTCCTGTAATAAGCTGAATTTCGGTCGTCTCTTTTTTCTTCTTTTTCTTGCACTTACTAGGTTGAGGTTGATGAGGATCCAGCTGAAGCTAAGGAGGGGGGTGATGACTCTAAAGCTGAGGTAACTGTTCTGTCATTCGGCATACTTTTTTTGACTTCTGATTATTATGATACATGAGAAATTAACAATTCCTTGTAACAAATTATTTCTTTGTGCTTATACCTAATCTTGGTGCAGAAGAAAAAGAAGACTAAAAAGGTTATAGAGAGGTACTGGGACTGGGAACTCACAAATGAGACACAACCTATTTGGGTAAATTTTTTTTTAGTTCTTCTGTGCAAATTTTGGTCCCACTGTTCTGTTTTATAATGTAGTTTTTTTTTTTTTTTTCCCTTTTGAATCCAATGATATTATGTTTTTTCATTGATTCTTTGCAGCTTCGAAACCCTAAAGATGTGACAACAGAAGAGTACAATGAGTTTTTCAAAAGGACTTTTGATGAATACTTGGATCCTTTGGCTTCATCTCACTTCACTACAGAGGTATGTATACCATCTTAAAAGAAGTTGCTTGTCTCAAATGTTGCCTATCTGTGTGCTGCGTTAGAAATATTTTGTATTAAGTGAAAGGCTTATGATCTCTTTATATATGGGTGCTTCGTATTCCAGTGTCTTTTTGTAATTCGACAAGTTATTGAGCCCAAAGTGTGTTAATAGCTTTTTGATGTACAAAGAATTGCCTAGCATATGCAATGATGTGCATGCAGTAAAGCATGCTCTCGCTTGTTGTTTGAATTCTTAGTTGTGACAATAAAAAGGGAATCCCTGGCATTGCTTTCTGGATTTGGTTTTCTATGGTAACTAATTCCTATTACTTTATAGGCCGACAAAATAAGGACCTCCAAAACTAAAATTGTAGCATGTTTTTCTCCTTATGTCACATCATTTGATTTCTGACCAACATATACTTGGGAAATGGCTATATATGATCTGATTTCTCAGATAATGTTTCAACGCTTCGCCTTTTCTTGACTATTTGCACAAGTCTAAACAATGCATATCTTAATACTTTTATTTATTTATTCTAGCATGCTGTTATTTCTTAATGCAGGGTGAGGTGGAATTCAGATCAATTCTCTATGTGCCTGCCGTGAAAAAGGATGACATGATTGACAGGAAGACTAAGAACATAAGGCTTTATGTGAAACGTGTTTTCATTTCTGATGATTTCGATGGGGAGCTGGTATGATAGGATTTCATCACCTCCTGACAATCTGTCTTTGCTTCTTTTTTGGTAAATAAATTCCTTGTAATTTTGATGATTTGTGCTTTATTTTGGTTTAGTTCCCAAGATACTTGAGCTTTGTGAAAGGTGTTGTCGATTCGCACGACCTTCCTTTGAATGTCTCTCGCGAGATCCTTCAAGAAAGTCGAATTGTAAGAACACATTGGATTTTTCAGTACAGGACAAGATACAATTGATGAATTAATCTTATTTAAGTTACTAATGATTATTACAACATAGGTGCGCATAATGAGGAAACGATTGGTCCGAAAGGCCTTTGATATGATTTTAGGCATTTCTCTGAGTGAGAATAGAGATGTAAGCTGTTCCTTTCTCAATTGTAATATTCTGTTTCTGGTTCTAATTCTCAATTCCCTCAAGCTATGTGTGCTTTTTCTATCATATTTCTAAGCTGTTCCTTTCTCAATTGTAATATTCTGTTTCTGGTTCTAATTCTCAATTCCCTCAAGCTATGTGTGCTTTTTCTATCATATTTCTAATTGTTTTTACTTTTGATTTCCATCAGGATTATGAGAAGTTCTGGGAGAATTATGGCAAATTTCTTAAACTGGGTTGCATGGAAGACCAGGCAAACCACAAGCGAATTGCACCTCTTCTTCGGTTTTTCTCTTCTCAAAGCGAAGAACAGTTAATTAGCTTGGATGAATATGTCGAGAATATGAAGCCCGAGCAAAAGGATATCTACTATATTGCTGCAGATAGCTTGACTAGCGCACAGAATGCTCCATTCCTGGAGAGGCTTGTTGAAAAGGATTTTGAGGTATAATTTGCAATGATATAGTCAGCCATTTTCACCTATAATTTTTTGGGGGAAAAAAAACCTTGCTTTCTATTCCCTGCAGGTGCTATTTTTAGTTGATCCTATGGATGAGGTAGCTATCCAAAATCTGAAGTCCTACAAGGAAAAGAACTTTGTTGATATTAGCAAGGAAGATTTGGACCTGGGTTAGTTATGAATTCTCTATTAGCTACTTCCAAGTGTTTTTAGATTCTTGTAAAAATTCTCTGCCTAGTGCTACATATATTTCAAGCGATTTTAGATGCTTGTTGGTAGAATCTGTTAAACCAACTCTCGTTTGATTGGTAAAATAAATAATACCTGCTCATCAAATTCATGATAAATAGCTTAGTGTTTCAATTCCATTGTAATCCTTAGTTCAGTAATCTTAGGACAAACGCGATCGGTGTGATTGTCATACTTTTCTTATTTATGATGTGTTTCAATGCATTTCTAGGTGATAAAAATGAGGAAAAGGAGAAGGAAGTCAAGCAGGAATTCAGTCAGACATGCGAGTGGATCAAGAAGACACTGGGAGACAAAGTTGCTCGTGTTGATATTTCGAACCGACTTAGCACCTCGCCATGTGTTCTTGTTACCGGCAAGTTTGGTTGGTCTGCCAATATGGAGAGGTTGGTCTGTCATACCAAGCTACGGCCTCATTTGACTGTGCTTACTCCTTTTGTTTTATTAGTTTTCTTGCTCAAATTCTATGTGATAGAATGCACTTGAGGATGGTGGATTTTTGAACTCTGCATCTCTGGTATTTGTTTGCCAGGAAAAACAAAAAGTTGTTTGCAACTTACCTTTCACTTCTCCTTTCCTTTTTAAAGTATGACATGCAAGCTATCCAACACTCGCAAGAGTGGAGAATCCATCTCTGCTGGTGCACTCAGCCCCATAGAACTTAAGAGGGAGAATAAAAAAATGTGTGCGTGGTCAAGTGGGTATTAAGTATGCAACTTTTATTTCATGATTTCATCTCCTTGTGGCACTTATCTTCAGGCTGATGAGGGCCCAAACTATGGGAGATCCTTCTAGTTTGGAGTTCATGAAGTCGAGAAGAGTCTTCGAAATTAATCCAGAACATCCAATTATCAAGAACTTAAGTGTAAGCTTTTTCTTATTCGCTGATGAAATTATTTTGCATGTCTAGTTGAAGTTTAGTTTTGTTATTGAGTTCATGTCATAGTTACCTTTGTTTTTGATGATAAGAACATCCGAGTTGCTGGAACCTCTTGCACTAAACTGCTCGTTAACTAATTTCTTTAACTTCAAAACATTATACGAAGCATTAGAATATAAGAAATGCATGTGAAAGACATCAGTAAAATTTCCGGAGTGAGGAGCTTTCATGTTGATAGCTTGTACGTAACCTGATTGAAGCTTCCATTACTTGCAATCAGATAAATCAGAAGAATAAATCAAACTTACATTGTTCTATGGATGTTGCAGGTTGCATCCAAGACCTGTCCTGATGATCCTGAGGCCTTAAGAGCTGTTGATCTTCTATTTGAAACTGCTTTGATTTCCAGTGGATTCACTGTGAGTTCATGTTCACATCTAAACCTTTTGTTTTTTTTTCTTTTTTATAATATCATTTAGTATATTTATTATTTGATAAACCCTTTTTATGCTTGGTAGATCCTTTACTTTATGTGTTGCTGTATTTTTAGAATACTGGGATTTTACCTCCCTATAAATAATTAAATACACTTAAGGGGTGTTTGGTTGTACGTAAAACAGTGAAAATCAGTTTTCCGTAGAAAAAAAATTTCGGTGGAAAAAAAGTTTTATGTTTTGTATTGTTTGGTTCGTAGGAAAAAGAAGTAATTTTCTATCAACATTTGTTGGTTCGAAGGGAAAAAAATTTTTCACTTTCGTTTGGTTCGGTGGTAAAAAAAAAATGAATAAAAAAAGTTTTACGCACCTTAGAGTTTTCGTTTTCTGCTGAAAGTCTACAGAAATCGAAAACACTCCATTTTCCTCAAATCTGTAAAAATATTTTTCCGAATTTTTTTTTTTACAGCTAAACAAACACGAAAAATAAAATTTTAAAACCGAAAAGTGATTTTCGGTACATTTTATGGCCAACCAAACACACCCTCAGTTTCATACTAATAACAAATCTTGTGTATTGGGAAGCATGTTATTCAACAGGGGGGAAATTGTGTAACTTTGTGACCTTTGGAACATTTTATATTTTGTTTTAAGTATAGCTAATTGTGTCCTTGTACTGTTACGCAGCCTGATAATCCAAAGGAGCTCAGTGGGAAGATATATGAGATGATGGGAAGGACATTTTCCGGGAAATGGGCTCCTGCAGCTGCTGAGGTACAGCAACAGCAACTGCAACCAAGCCAACCAGCTGAACCCCAATACTCGAATGCTTTTGAAGCTGAAGTGGTCGAGCCTGTCGAAGCTGGTCACCAGAAGTGAGGCTCTTTTTCTTTTTTTCTTTTTTCTTTTTCCAACTGATTCCTCTTATGTTAAGGAGGTTCAATAGTTCTTTTCTCTTTTCTGGAATTTTACCCACTGGTTGAGGAAGCCTCTCTAGATAAGATAAATGAAATGAGACTTGAAATTAAATATGTGATTGGTCGGCGCTAAAAATGAATTTTGAACCTTAGGTTTATGTATTTATATGCTATTATTTGGACACTACATATGACTCGTGAATACTGAGACACTTGGTTTTCTCTTTATTGGCATCTTTTTTGCCGCATGTTGTGTTGTTGCCTGATGGGGGTTAAAGACTGCAAAAAAGAGACCTGTGATATCTCGCACAGACTAAATGCGGTTTTGTGAATATATCAGTCCTTGCAAGTTCCTAGCTTGCCTGGTTTTGTGCAAGCACATTTTGTGCCAGTGTTACTACAATTTGATTGTGGAGCAGATTTTGATCTGTAATATGAGTTTTTGTGGTGTGTTTTCGATGTAAAACTGGATCTGTAATCTGTGGAGTATTGGATTTGGATCCGGCTTTCGGTCTGAGTTTAGGTCAAAATGCACTCCAATTCTTTGGGCTTTTTTAAGTTTTAACTTATTCGGCATGTGGATCTCTTAACTTTAATTCGGTTTATTGTATTTAATTTCATAATGACCTAACTGCCAAAAATAAATAAATAAGAGTAACAAAGGGATGATTTAAAAACAAAATAATAAATTTCACGTAGAGACGCAACAACGTTGGACTCCCGTTCAATCGGATGGTGAGCATCAAATTTATTTTGATTTCTCTCTTCTATTTTTTTTTTCTTTTTTTTTTTAGCAATTTCAACTTCCTTGATTTCCCGGGTCAACGGTATATTTCAATTAGATGAATGATACGTGCACGTAAATTAATTAATGAATCACTCAAACGCTATTGGAACAAAATAAGTACTATCTCCACTTTGACCTTCTTAGAAGTTAAACAGTTATTTACTTTTTTAACTTGATCTTCTTTCAATTGAGAGTTTACTGAAGTAAATTATTAATTACAAAATTATAATTATTTTTACTTATCAAAACTTAATTAAATATCTCTTCCGAGTTCGTATCTAGAGTTTTAAAATTTTTGTGTAATTTTCACGAAGCATTACCATCACATATGCATATTTATTTTTGATCTAAAGATTCACTAAATTTGATCATTATTAATAAGCTGTGTATTAATCAAATTCACTGAATTAGATCTACGTATAATTAAATATAAAAATAATAGCATCCTTTAAATAGTAGGGCTAAATATCTACAAGTCATCTTCTGGGAATCACCATCCCTTGCATAGTTAAATCCAATTTGCAATTACTGTCATTGTTGAAGCATATGGCATAGCTTTATGTGCATAGGAATATATATATATATATAGTATCAATGTGCTGTTATTAGTAGAATAGGTCAAATTGCTTTAACCTAAACCTTTTTCCTTGCATGCATTGTGTAGGTTAACCTTTCCATGTTTGTAGGGTTTGCTTTTTGCCCCTATAAGATGAAGATGATCCTTATGATAGGTGACTATCCTATAGATAATCTCTAATAAAATATTATTATTTCCATTAATTAATTCCCTCTTCAAAGCTTAGTTGGATACCATTTGTTTAGATATAGAATCACTTTTGTATTATCCACCTTTTTATGTAATAACCTTTTACATTTCATATTTCTTGGCATTATGTCAAAAATAATAATTCATTCAAAAATATCAGCATTATACATATATCTAATAATAATAATTAACTTATTGATTTAGCTTTTTAGAATTAATATCTTGTCGGCAATTATATTTAAAATTTGAAAAGTTGCACCATTATTTCGGCTTTTATATATATAATAATACTAACTTATTAATAATATTTTAAAAGACTTTTTGAGTTATATTTAGTTGTGTTCATTCTCAACCTTTGTAGTATGGTTGTGTTTAGTGCCCCTCATGTGCCGCGAATCGGGAATATTTTTGTTAGTGTAATTCGGGTTTAGGCTAAGATAATAAATAATTCTTTTCAATTTATTTAAATAATAGATAGTGATTAGTACTATTTAATTAGTAAGCCCTCCGAAGGTAACACTAAACTAATAGTTTTGTATTAAGACTCTGTGTTGTTACTTTAGTTCAACCACATCCAAAAAAGAAAAACATGAAAAAAATGAGAACATCGATCTTCTAAATTATTATTGTAATATTTGATTTTTTTTTTTTTTTTTTTTTTTTTTTTTTTTTTGAGAGAGAGAGAGAAAGGTAGCATGCTACCCGCTTCGTTTATTTTTTAAATAAACTTAACTGGAAAAGTGAAGCAACTAGGCTTCGAACTCGGGTCCTCGCGCGCTGACCTGCGAGAGCATGCGCGCGTGCTTCCCCACGCACGCGTGCTGCGCGCAGTGGTGCGGCTAGTAGGGCGCTTTCACGTGCGCCCCACCAGCCTCTGGCCGCGCGGGATACCAGCACGTGGCCCGTCGCCGGGCCCGGGCGCCAACGATCGCCGGGGAGGAAGGTACAGATAAGAGGGAGAAGAGTGGAATGGAGAAAGAAGAGGAGGTGGGGAGGGATATTTTCGGTATATCACGTCAGAAATTGACGGCTCACTGACGGAATTTCTGACGGCGGGAGGTAAATGCACAATTTCGTAATTACGAAGGGCAAAATGTAGATTTTGAAAGACATGAAAGCAAAGTAAAAAAACGGTATATTATAGGGAGGTTTTCTGTAATTTAGCCAATTTTTTACTTTAGAATTATATTTATGCATGCTATTTTTGGGAATTAGTTAGAGTATATCACATGAATTACAACAAGCGATGTGATCAAAATTTTTAAATATATGTTAGATTATCAGATTGAAGTAGATTATAATTCATTTTAGTTTCATATTTTAAGTATATATATGTTTTGTTTTAGAATAATCAAGATAATTTTCAAAAAGTGTTGCAATTAAAATGCCAAAAAACGGAAGAAGAAAATGTACTCTGTTGGATACAAACACTAAAGAGAATTGGAAGTAGAGTCAAATTAAGATGGATTAAAGCTTTTATTATCATCTAAAGCGCATTAAAAAGAAAAAAAAAAATACCTCTCTTCAAAAATCCTAGTTCCCAAAGTAGGTCAAATGCTCTTCATAACTAATTAACAGGAATACTGAATAATAGTATCAGCTCAAGCCCTTCGCTATCACCACAGATCTTCAAATATTTATTGCTTGATGTTACTCCAAAAGTTTTTGAACTGAGGGACCAAAAATTCAAATTCAGGGCAAATCATAAGAAAAAAGGAAGGAAGAAGAAGCAAAATAGGGTTCAGTTTTGGTAGTTTAATTAAGGGGCAATTTTCTATATATTCCTAAAAAATTTTCTGTTTTCAAATTTATTCCTCTTAGAAGGCTAATATTAAAACTACACTTCTTACGTTCCAACTTCTTTCCAAAATACTCATGAAGTTAAACTCTGTTAGTGTACCGTTTGGAGCTGCCGTTATCTGTGTGAAATTACTATTTTGCCCTTTCAAATATACCCTTCTACCATAACTAACTTTTCTTATGTACCCTTAAAATTTTCAATAATTTTCGTATTTACCCTTAAAATGTTTTGATAGATAGGGACAAAATAGGTATATCTGATAGTTTTCAACTCCGATTATTATTTAACTAAAATAGGTATATCTGATAGTTTTCAACTCCGATTATTATTTAACTCTAGTTTAACCCTAGTTAACTTAACAAAGGGAAACGGTATGGGTATTTTTAATAACGGTGGAACGTATGAGGAATATATTGGAAAGAAAAAAATAAGAGGGATAAATCAGCTATTTCTTCAGATTTCAAGAATACACAGACAATTATCCCTTTAATTAATTACGTGCTATTGGAGTGGGGTGGCTCCACCTCCTCCATTGTGTTCAACGTGATAGTTTTAATTAAAGGATAGGTGTTCAACCATAGTATGCTTAATAAATTCGGCAAGCATGTAATCTTGTTGGATTTTGACTTAGACTATGATTAGGTTAGCTTTTGTTGATTTTGGCAAAACAACTAATTAATTGTATCAATCAGTGTGTTTAATCAATCTAATGTTGGTCACCAACTGTTGTGCTATCAGTTTTAATTAGAGCTACGTACAAACCAAAGACTTAATTAGATGCTAAGTTTTGAAAAATTATTGAATGCTCACGACGCAGCACACCAGCATGTATACGTCATCATCATATCTTATTAGTGTAGGTTCCTGATACAACTGATAAAAATTATTTTATTAATAGAAAAAAATAAAAAAGAATTGCACATGATACAAAATAAAATTCATAAAAAGAATAAAATAGAGGTCTCGGAATCAAATAAGTTAAAAAAAAAAAACTACGAGAGAGAGAATAGAGCAGTATCAAATCGACGACCTAGCGATAATCGAGTTTTCGAAAAGAGCTTCGACAACTGTGACGCTCCCAATAGTCCCACATCGGATGTGGATGGAATTGTGATTGGGTTTATAAGAGACATGGACACTAATAATAATAACTGGACTTAAGTATTTTGGACTGTGGTTTAGACCCAACGAGTTATTATTGCTAGTGGGTCAGGTCGTTATATTTGGTATCAGAGCCAAGTTTCAATCCTGGGACACCACGCTTCCGCTACGCTACTCTTGATCTGTGTACACCTCACAATGAAATGTCTCCACAGCTTGAGCGCAAAAACATTCGATGCAAGCTCTAAATCGTGGGTAGGATAGTTCTGCTCATAAGGCTTCAGCTGACGCGAGGCATAAGCAATAACTTTGTCATTTTGCATCAAGACGCAACCCAGACCAAACCGAGAAGCATCACAATACACGACGAAATTCTTGCCCGAAATTGGTAGGGTTAAGATTGGCGCCTCAGTGAGTCGGCGCTTCAACTCATCAAAGCTAACCTGGCACTCCGGAGTCCAGATAAACTTCTCCCCTTTCCTCGTCAAACGATTCAGTGGAAGAGATATCTTAGAGAAACCTTCGACGAAGCGTCGATAATACCTGGCCAGACCAAGGAAACTCCGGACTTCAATGACATTAGTCGTTTGCGGCCAATCAACAACTGACTTAATCTTGACGAAGCGTCGATAATACCCGGCCAGACTAAGGAAACTCCGGACTTCAATGACATTAGTCGTTTGCGGCCAATCAACAACTGACTTAATCTTGCTAGAATCCACCGAAATACCCGCATCTGAGATAACGTGACCCAGAAATGAGACCTCTCGAAGCCAGAAATCACATTTATTCAGCTTGGCATACAGGTTATTCTCCCTCAGAACTTGGAGAACCTGTTGCAAATAATCTCGATGCTCCTCGTCGCTTCGTGAATAAATAAGGATGTCGTTGATAAAGACCACCACAAAGCGATCAAGAAAGGGTTTGAAAACTCTATTCATCATGTCCGTAAATGCAGCCGGGGCATTGGTGAGCCCAAACGGCATAACAGTGAACTCATAGTGACCATAACGAGTCCTGAAGGCAGTCTTAGGAATGTCTTCCGCCTTATTCCTCAACTAATGATACCCCGACTATAGATAGATATTTGAAAATACCGTCGATCCCTGAAGCTAATCGAAAAGATCGTCTATACGTGGAAGAGGGTACCGATTCTTGATCATGACCTTGTTCAACTCACGATAATCAATGTAAAGACGAAGACTGTCGTCCTTCTTCTTGACGAATAGCACTGGGGCACCCCATGGAGATATACTAGGTCTGATGAAACCCAGTGCCAATAATCCATCGAGTTGAGCCTTTAATTCCTTCAACTCGGCGAACGCCATACGATACGGCGCTCGAGAAATAGGTGTCGTGCCAGAGACTAAGTCTATGACAAAGTCAATATCTCGCTCCGGAGGCATGCCCGAAAGCTCAGATGGAAATACATCAGGAAACTCCTAAGCCACTGGAATATCCTCGATCTTCAATGGCTCGACCGGGGTGTTGATAGCCATGGCAAGATATGCCACACACCCACTCCTAAGTCGCCGAACAGAGGTCACAGAACACATCCCCAAATATGTCAAAGGCTCAAATCCTGAATAAATCATCTCCGCCGCACCAGGTGGTGTCAGAGTCACACTCATATGGACGCAATCGATAGATGCCCTGTACCTAGACAACCAGTCCATCCCCAAGATAATATCATACTGGCGAAGCTTAAGGTCGAACAGCGAAATAGGAAAAGTATTATCGCCCAACTGAACTGGACAATACTGAATCTCTTGGTCGATCAATACACTGTGGCCTGGTATATATCTCCACCCACCATCTATCTTAAGTCGGTTGAGTGGATAAGCCGTGAATGGTAGCAAAGTGAGCAGAAATAAGGGAGTATGAAGCTCCAGTGTCGAACAGGGTTCTAGCTTGTATACTAAGAAGAGTGGTCGTACCTGCAAGGTTCTCCACATGAGCATCCTCACGCTGAGTCAGGGCATATACTCGTCCGCCTGTAGTCTGACGCGCCCCATCAGACTGCCGAGGAAAATGGGAGTGCCCAGAGGAAGCAGAACTGGCTGCGGGGCCCTGACGTCTGGTAGGAGTGTAATAACACTAGTTACCTTAGGTTTGCCTTTTTGGCTTTTGAATAAAATTTAGTTTTTAAGTATCTACCCTTGTCCTTGTGCTCTTGTGTTTCTTCAGGTGTAAGTACTATATTGCAGTAGAGCTCGCTTAACCTTGAACAACGGTGCGATCGGGGAAAAAATCCAACTTACGGATCTCTCGAAATGAGCCTTTTAGTGTTAACGGGTACGATCGGATAAGTTGAACCCATTAAGATTCTGGTGCATCGGAATCCATGCTGGTTGTTTGAGACGATGCATAGGTGGCATGCTTATTGAGAAGTCAGTTGGAGTTTTCCCTTTTATATTTATCGGAACTTTGGGATTCATACGTACACGAAAAAAAAAAAAAGTAAAATTTTACCATTTTTCGGATTAGGGTTTCCTTTTTCCTTCTCGTTCCTTCTCGTGGTGCCGGGGACCAAAGACGGAAACGACGCCAACGCCGGAGAACGGATCCGGGAGCACCACCGCCATCGGAAGGCAGGATCGCGTGGCCGTTCCGTTCTTACAAGGTTAGCTTGCCCGTTAGTTTTCTGTTTCTTTTGTGCTTTCGTTTTGTACATTGTTCTCTATTTTTCAGGCTTTCGGTGGATTGTTTTGTTCTTGCCGACGGTAGCGCTGCGATGCCCTAGCGCACCGCTGCCGCGATGCCCTAGTGCATCGCCGCCGCATTGCCCTAGCCGCATCGCCGCCACGCAGCGTTGCCGCACCGCCACCACTGCTGGGATGCCCTAGCCAGGTTTGCTGCCGCTTGCCTAGCCGCGCAGCGCCGGGCCGCGCGCCGCCATCGTAGTCGCGCGAGGCTTCACCGCGCTGCGGGCGCAGGACCGCGCAGCGCGGGGCCGTGCGTCGCCAACGCTGCGGGCGCATGCCCTTGCCGCGCGAGGCACCGCCGCGCTGCGGGCGCATGCCCGTGCAGCGTGAGGCTGCGCGCCGCCAGCGCTAGCGTGTGCCTTCAGGGGATGGCTGCCGCGCTGCGTGCGCGTGAGCCCCGCCAGGCAAGCCACCGAGCACTGCTGCAGCCGCGCCGCGAGGTTTGAGCGCCCTGCCTTACCTAGGGCTGCGCCCTGCCAGGCCGCCGCCGCTCGGTATAGCTGCTTGCAGGAAAGCACGCTTGGTGGGGAGGGGGGGAAGCCGCGCCCTAGCAGGTCGCGGCGCCGCGCTGCTGCGCATGCGCCGCGTCCTGCCAGGCCGCCGTCACTCAACGCAGCCCGTGCTGCACGTTGGGCTGCGCGGTGCAGGGGGAAGGCCACGTCGCGCTACTGTGCGCGCACCGCGCCCTGCCAGGCCACTACTGCCTGGTCTCGCGTGTACCCAGGTGATGCTCCCACTGTGCCTTTACCTTGGCTGCCGCCGCCGACGACCGGGACCTCGATGGCGCAGTCCGCGCGACGGTATTGTCCGTCGGACAGCACGGGCCATTTGACATAGTTTCGTCTAGTTTTCTTTCTTGTATGAGTCTTTGCTCTGGTGGCCGGACGCCACGGTGCGTGGCCCGAGGTGCAGTCTGTCCAGCTCCGGACAGCGGTCGGGACCACTGCTTTCGCAAAACGGGTGAAGGTTTTTGATTTGCTCTTTTGGGAACTTCTTTAGGTCCAGGTGACGTACGAGGGCATAGGAAGGGCGTAGGCGCTTTTGGTCGTCGCTGTTTGAGGTGGGTACCCCCTATCTAGGGAAGGGGATGCCGTCAGATCCTTTCCTACTCTTTGTTATCGTTATTAATGGTATCTTTTAATAACTGAGTATGTTAGAACTGATTTGTATGACACACCAAGAGTTAAAGCAAGGTTGACTAACCCCGGCTTACTTACTGAGTTTTATGCTACATCGGAGCGACTGAGTGTCGCGGGAGGCTTACGGCACAGGTTTGATGATCGATATGCTCATGGCGCTTGTACGCACACCAGCGGTTTGGCCACCATGTCGGTCTACTTTTCCGGAGAGGTGGTCTGATTAGACCCGTGGACCCCAAACGGCTATATGCATGGGGGCCCCCTTGCGGCTATTTGCGGAGTTGCATTCGTGCAGTGGGGGGTTTTCTTTGCACCAGGTTCTAAGCGGGACTGCTCCTTTTGCCTGAGGTCCTCGGACCAACATGGGGGCTTTGTGTTTGGGTTCCCAGGAGAGATACGATTGGTAGCATGATGGGGTTGTGGATACTCAGGGTTACGGTTCGGTTTATCATTATTATTTCCTGTACCTTTCTAGCATCATTTTTGTAGTCTTGCTTGTCTTTGCTCTTATTGTTACTGACTCCCACTATGTGACAGATTCAGTCAGGGGTGGGGTCCGGGATAGCGGTGAGGTTGCGACTAGAGAATATTAGCCAATCTTCTGGCTGGTGATACTTTTCTTCTCTTTATTTGCTTATTTCAGTTGGTTAGTTTACTTCGCATATGGTTTTAGTTATTGTGGATGTTGAGATGGATTTATGATTTGTGTTGGATAGCTGTATGGTAGGACTTTTTATTTTCCTTATGCTTTCTGAATGCGGTTTTCGAAAATAAAAAGGGGTTGCGAAAAGTATTTCAAAATCGGGTGTCGCATAGGCACAATCTTTAAAACCCATGGATTTATCCTTTCAAATTTATATCGCACTAAATTAACATAAGCATTTTCAAAATCGGGTGTCGCATAGGCACAGCCTGCGGAATCAAAGCACAAACACGGGAGAACTCTCGCTCATATTCCCTCACAGAGCGGTCCCCCTGATACATACTCTCCAACTCACGCTCCAATCCCTGCTTCGTACTGTCACTGAGACAGCGGTGGTAGACCGCGTCCTTGACTTCCTGCCACGGGAGTTCAGAAACTCCCCCATATTGCTCCCTTAGAAGATCACTCCACCACTGATCAGCCTCTCCCTCGAGGCAATGTGCAGCCAAATGCACACGATCACGGTCCTCCGTGTACACATCCCGGAACAGCTTCTCCATGCGCATCACCCACCTCTCGACAGCCCAATAATCCTCAGCTGTACCGTCGAAGGTAGGTGGCTAAAATTTCTTGAACTCCAACAAGATAGCCTTTGCTCGCACTCACTCTGCCTAAGCCGCATCCTCGGTAGCAGCAGACGTCATCAACCTGGAAGTGGTCCCGATAGCAACAACCGGAGGGTCGCTAACAGTGGCAGCCTCAGGTGCAACCCCCGAGGTGGTAGCAGTCACCAGGGCTGTCACCACAGGTGGCACAGGGGCAGTAGGAGGTACCACTAGTTCCTTCAACATTAGCTCAGACGGTGGAACAGGTGGCGGAACAGGTGGGGCAGGTGCAGTAGGAACAGCAGTCTACTGCTGTACGCGCTGCTGGACTACTCCAGCAAGAGCGGTGATCTGATCCTCCAATCGCTGCAGTCTATCGAAGCCCTCTGGCTCCCTCGGTACTCTGGGTGGTTTGCCGACACCTCGGCCACTACCAGCACCACACCTAAAACCACCACCACATAGACGAGCCATATTCTGCAACACAACCAAACAGGTTAGGATAGACTCAAATATTGAAAATTATACTTGAGCTCCTAACCTCTAACAACAAACACTCCCGCGCTCTCACATCAGACATAAGTCATCCTAGGGCTCAATTCTAACCAAAAACCTAGGTACCGTGTACCTATGCTCTAATATCATTTAATATGTCAAGCCCCGAATTTAGAAAACCGGTCTAAATTTTTTTATTTATTATTATTATTTTTTAAATCAGAGTATAAACTTTGAAACCCAGGACATGGACAGACCGTCACACGCATAGAAAATTCTCTGTACACACGGACAGAGTCGTCCCCTGGCAAAGTTATGAGACATTTTTATAGTTTTATTTCTATCTTTTATGTTCTGGAGTTATTGTGGATTATGGCTATTAATTCCCGACGCTGTCCTAGTGGACCTGGTAATTTTAGTTTAGCGTCGGTGGTTCCCGGAGCCGAGATCGGACTCCTGGAGATGTTTTTGGTTGTTTGGCACTATCGGTGCCTAGGATTACACAGAGACGGATGTTAGTTAAACGTTCCTGGGCAGCACATGAAGTTTCACAAAATTTGGATACCGTTATGCACATATTGGACCTGAGTGGGTCGATCGGCGGATTACCAAAAATTTCGGCGAATTTCAGGATTTCAGTAGGATTCCTCGTTTTACCTATCTGTATACAGTGAGTCTGTGGGTAGAGTCTGAGTGAGTCATGTTTTGACACATGATCTTATTGCAAAACCCAGCAGTCAGGAGCCAGTCCGCGAGCCTTCCAGTGGATACCACGACTGTCTACCTTGAGGTGGGTTTATTTTCGGTTCGGACTTTATCATTTCGGCCCTACGGGTACCGTGCTAGGACGGACCCCTGTGTTTGTTGATAGATTTGATTCTACAGATGAGCCTTTCATTATACTTTTTATTTCCAGCATTAGTAGATATATCTGGACATATGCCATGCTTGTATGGTCACTAGCTCAGTTATTGCTTTATACTCTATTCTTCACTGCCTGTTAGTATAGGAGATTCAGTTTTCAACACATAACATGATTTTATCTTGGTATCATTGTCCCAGTAGGATTTTTCGACTTTTTGCTGATTACCTGGTTTTTGACCGTGAGCTTCAGTATCAGCATTATGATCACCACTGAGCCAGCTTTCAGTCACGTACACCACGGACTAGCTATCCGCAACGATGTTCTTTACCGGTAGAGCGGTCACATCGACCCGTGAGCCTATGGTCACACAGGTGTGTATGGGTTATGATAGCGCATTTAGACTGAGGTTCTGTGAGACCAATAGTGGCATTTGGCTAAGATTCTGTGAGACCGATAGCGGTACTTGGCCTAATGTTCTGTGAGACCGATAGTGGCATCTGATTGGGTACTTTTGTTTCTGAGATTGATGCATGTTTCTATTATTCTGTCTTTCAGTTTATTGAGAGAAAGGTAGCATGCTAGCTTCGTTTAGCTTAGCTGGAAATGTGAAGCAACTAGGCTTCGAACTCGGGTCAGTTTATTGATCTCAGTTGAGCATGATATTTAGTTGTATCCCTGTACCCTCTTGTTTACAGTATTGATTTACTACATCTGTTGTTCGTTTGATTATGCCTGCCGATTTTATTATCCGCTTATTATGGTATTCAGTAGGTACGACTTGCTATTTCTCGAGCCGTCGTGCCCACTATGATACATTTATATTATATCTCATATTCTTGGGTGACCATTTTTTTCAGGTCAGTCAGGTGTTGAAATGTCGGGGCGATCTGGAGAGCTGACACGTTAGAGTTGTCCCCTTCCGCCAGCCTCGTCTGGCAGTATCTTGGATATTTACTGTTTTACTACCTTATGTTTATGATCTTGAGTTGTTATGTGAATTATGATGTGATTACCTTGTGGATATCTAGAGTAGAGATTTTATGTTTATGTTCAGTTTAAGTGTTTGTATTATCTCTGATTGATCATTTGTACTTGTCTAGTCGAGCACGTATAGAGGAGACTCAGTTCGTGTGTACAGATAATTTTGTGCACGTCCTGTTTACATTCTGGGTTTCAAAGTTTAGACTCTAATTTTTTTTTTTAAAAAAAAGAAAGAATTTTTACCGTGCATTTTGAAATTGGGGCATGACAAAAAAAAAAAAAAAAAAAAAAAAAAAAAAAAAAAAAAAAACTAATTCTTAATTAAGAGCTTCGAAGGAAAAAAATTATTTGATTTGAAAATCTCCTCTTGCATTATATTGGTTTTAAAAGTTTTTATACTTTCGAAGAAAGAAGGAAAATATAAATTTCGAAACTGAATCTTGCCCGTTTATTTTTTCTATCTCTTCGCGATTGCAAACTTATTTTTTTTTTCTTGGAATTCGATTTGGCGTAAATAAATCATAAATTCTGTATTCCTTCGATTTTCTACATTTGTAACCTACGCGTAGGATAAAAAAAAGAACTGCATTCTTTCAATTTTTCAAATTTATAACTTAACGATGAAAAAATATTTCGCGTCTTTTTGATTTTTCAAATTTATAACCTAAAAGGAATCGCATTTCTTCGATTTCTCAAATTTATAATCTACGCGTAAGATAAAAAATATGATTGGTAAAAGTAAAATTTTATTCCCACATAGTAAAAAATATTAAAAATTTATATATTTATATAGATACTACAAATTTTACTTTCTAGTAAATATACCATATTTTTTTTCTACTTTTAATTTTTATTCTAAATTGTTGAAATAATAGTGCGATATGAAATATTCACAATCATTGGGATGCGCGTCTAATATGGTGCCTCAATAGAGGCAATTTTTTTATTCTAAATCTGTGAAAAAAATATTTGCACGGTAAAATCTCCTATTTGTAGTCTGTGCATGATATGCTAGCAGTACACATCAATCAATAAATGATATTTTTATTTATAATTTAAAAATGTTAAGGTGAGTTGTTGGATGATGGTACTGAAATATGGAACTAATCAATGACATATTTGACAAGATGTACATTATAATAAAAGAATATATATATATATATATATATATATATATATATATATATATATATATATATATATATATATATATATAGTATACACCTCTTTAGTGGTGTATATCTTACACTCCATTTTATCTCAAAATAAAATAAATTTTAGTCGTCACTCAATGTGACGAGTAAAATAATATCTACCTCAGAATAAAATTATACTATAGCGATATTTTTAAATATTTCTAAAATCTAAAAAAAATATCGATAACAAAAATATCGACACTTATCATTAGTATCGCTATATCTACCGTCGCTATGGTGTATAGCAATACATTATTATAATATGTTCATATATCCTAATTTTGAATATAGATGTAATATAAATAAAATATTTTTATAAAAATATTATAAAAATATATTTTTATAACCTAATTTTGTTATAGTGATAGTGTACAAATTCCATAGGGCTGATCATGTAATGAACCAACATGGCACATGCTCATTTGGATTGGAATATCCCCTTGTATATTTTTTTATACTAAGATGTGATCTACTTCTAATGTAAGAAATACACCATACCTACTCTTTCTTTGGATCCAGAAAATAAATGTGTTTTCTTGCTTAGTTTCTAGTGCTGTGCACAGCTGTATTTTGTTTATCTCGTAGTCCAGTAGCTTTATTTAAGATTATGTAATTGATTTATTCACGGGCGATGGAATTTTTCTTCAGATGCAGATATATGTTGGATGCTAAATTTTTATTATCATATTTGTTAAAATTGAATTCGAATTTATATATAAGTGGGATTTGTATTCCGATACTATTTAGATAAAAATATATCATAATATGTATATACAAATATGGACAAAAATTAATACGAATAAAGCACATAATATAATTAAAAATTCACACTAGTATTCAAATTTTGTATAATTTTATTTTATTCAATAAATTTTAATATTTTAACAAATATAAATATAATTTTTACATAAAATATATAGTAAAATAAACAAAAGAAAAAAGATACTTTATCTCCCTACAATATATATTAACTTTCTTCTTATTTCTAAAACGGTTGAATATGATCGAACTTTTAAAAAAATTATATTTGTATTTATTTATTTATTTATTTTTATGCGAATTTAGATACGAATATATACGGAAGGTTAAATTTTAAAGAAGTGTTATCTGTACATCCCGATTGGGGTGTACATCCTACACCCACCTCATCTTGAGGTGGGTATTCCTCCACTCGTCCCATCGATGGGAGGAGTGGAATTCACCCCACTCCAGAATAGGATGAGTGTAAGATGTACACTCCAATCGGGATGTACATCTAGCATTTTTCTAAATTTTAACATTAATATTTACGAACTCAAATTCAATCGGAGTTGCTCGTAACCACTTTCACACCTGGAACAGCGTTCTTCAAAGTTAATGCAGATATAGAGAGCAGCTACATTTTAAAGCTTTATCAGATTGGAATAGAGTTTTACATATTTAGGTGGCTATATATATATATATATATATATATATATATATATATATATATATATATATATATATATATATATATATATATATAGAATTAGGCTAGAATACTATCGATAGTAACAAGTCATTTGTACTATCAAGTTTTTAGCCGTTAGATGAAAAAAATATGCGGTTGAGATTATAGTGGTCCCCTAGGATTTACTAGGTAATTGGTTGAATAGTAAAAATCTTAGAGGGCCGCTATAATCCCAACCGCATATCTTTCATCCAACGATTAAAAACTTGATAGCACCAATTGTTTGGTGCTATCGATAGTATTCTAGCCGGACTCATATATATATATATATATATATATATATATATATATATATATATATATATATATATATATATATATATATGCATGGAACCCCTCAACTTTAAGGTTATTTTGAACTAGATGCTTCAACTATTTTTGATTCATTGACTCCTCAACTTTTGATTGTTTTAATTTAGATTGTATTAATCTATAAATTAGGAATTTATTAAATTCAGTTATGATTTTGTTTACTTTAACTAATCTAAATGCCATTCCAGCATGATAGAAACTTAGGATTTTGTTAATTATTAATTAGTTAATAGCTACTGATTGGAGTTGTTAATTTTAGTGAATTCCTATTTTAATTAAGAAAACAAACTCATACCAAAATAATTAAAAAATTAAAAGGTGTTCATTAAGAAACGGGTAAACCACTCACTTTTAGTTTGACATTAGAAATCTCGAACTTTTAGAATTATTTCAGTCGATAAGAAAAAAATTATTTTTATATTTGGTTTTTCAAGGCACTTCAAATTACTCTTAATAGTATCTAGGTGTTGATACTATCTAATTTTTAATTTTTAGACGAAAAATTAAAAGATTGAGTATACATGTAAATGTCCGTCATAATTATTTTAATAGTCATTTTAAATTAATATAAATTTGTGTATTATATTCATCTAAATCCTTATAATAAAAATATAAAATTTAAAAAAGAAAAAAGTTTAAATGGTGTAGATTGATCATATTTAATGGTGTCAATCGTGGTCATCGAAAATAAATTATTGACAACAGAGTTTATTTATTACCGATAATATTTCAATCTAACTCTCTCTCTCTCTCTATAATTTAAATTTTTTGCCAATTCAAATGTAAATAGATCTATACTTTGTGAATTTTAATTATTAAATCAAGATTCTAATGTTTTTTCAACATTTCATCCAGTAATAAAGTCAATAATTTAATTTTTTATTCATAAAACAACTTATATTCAGATCGTTAATAAACAAATCAAACTCAAGCTCGAGTTAAAAATTGTATTTTGATAAACGAGCAGAGCAGGCTCTTGTTCAGTGTTGGAAAATTCGGTACTCGTTCTGGTACCAGATTCTGTGAATCTGCAACCCGCTCCGGTACCGCAATCTACGGCGGTACCGCCTAATGTTGGGATTCCGTAGCGGAAACGTCAAATCGAATTTTTTACCATATACCGTCTTCTCAACATAACTGGATCTAGCACAACCACAAAAAGAATAAAACCAAAAAAGAAAATATGCGGGTGAAATAAGATTCATTAATCAAGAGAAAAATTACACCGATTATACCAACTCCTCTTCTGCAATAGAGTAGCTTCAACCCGAGCCCTCCTCCTGAATCTCTCTCACCTTTCTCTCATCTTCTATAAACCTAGAAGACTATGAGTGTGGCTAAATTCTAACCCCCACCACCTCCATGGATATTACCACCACCGTGGATATGAATACCACTATATGGGTGTGGGTAAATCCTAGCCCCCACCACCTCAATGGATATTACCACCACCGTGAATATGAATGCCACTATATGATTGTAGCTAAATTCTAGCCCCCACCACCTCCTTGGGTATTACCACTACCGTGGGTATATCCACCGCCTTAACACAACCGTCAAGTAATAGCAGCTATACTATATTTATAGCTTACATCAAAAGCTATCCAAATCCTACTCTGAATAGATTTTATTTTAATTAATATTTAAATCTTAACAAACTTATCTCTTTAAGATTCAAATATTAATCTTAATCTTAATCCAACTAGGATTTAATTACAAATCTAATCAAATCCTAACAATCTCTATCTTAATTTGATTTGTAGTCTTCAATCGCTATATCGAGCTCTCCCCCGCTCCACCTTGAGCGACTGCATCTCTGTACGATCCGATTTCGCTTTTGGACCCTTTTAGCTCCACCTGAAACTGAAAAATTACAAATTTTCTAATCCAACATATATAGCGAGATCAAATTGCGATCGCCTCCCGTGATGATCGGTAATCTAGTACTCTGATGTTGATCTCTCCTGAGGATCGACAACCTTTAGCTCGAAATCCGGTACTCGCCTTGATACCAGATTCTATAAATTCGCAACTCGCTCCGGTACTGCAATCCACGGCGGTACCGCCTAATGTTGGGATTTCGCAGCGGAAACGTCAAATCGGATTTTTTACCATAAACCCGTCTTCTCAACACCCGTCTTCTCAACATTACTGGATCTACCCCAACCACAAAGAGAAGAAAATCAAAACAGAAAATATGCGGGTGAAATAAGATTCATTAACCAATAGAAAAATTACACCGATTACACCAACTCATCTTCTGCAATAGAGTAGCTTCAACCCGAGCTCTCCTCCTGAATCTCTCTCACCCTTCTCTCGTCTTCTATAAATCTAGAAGACTATGGGTGTGGCTAAATTCTAGCCCCCACTACCTCCATGGGTAGCTTCACCGACTCCGTTGGTGTGGATACCACTATATGGGTGTGGCTAAATTCTAGCTCCCACCACCTCCATGAGTATTACCACCACCGTGGATATGAATACCACTATATAGGTGTGGCTAAATCCTAACCCCTACCACCTCTATAGTTATTACCACCACCGTGGATATGAATACCACTATATGAGTATGACTAAACCTTAGTCCCCACCACCTCCTTAGGTATTATCATTACCATGGGTATATCCAACGCCTTAACACTACCGCCAAATAATAGTACATATACTATATTTATAGTTTACATAAAAACTATCCAAATTCTAGTATAAATAAATTTTATTTTAATTAATATTTAAATCTTAACAAATTTATTTTTTTAAATTTAAATATTAATCTTAATTGGATTAGAATTTAACTATAAATTTAATCAAATCGTAACATTCAGCTTATTTAATAAATGATCAAAGCCGTTCCAGCTCGGTCGTACTCTTTGACAGCCATGTTCTTCCAATATTTGGGGTGTTTCTGCACTCGTGGTCATGGATCGGTCCACATGTAGAATAAGAAGGGTCACATGTAATACGAAGACAATATTATCAGTAACCAAAAGCATTTCTTAAAATCACCAAACAAAAAAACAAAAATAGAGTTGGAGGGGCCCATTCCAAACTGCACATACGTGAGGGGTTTCTCCACACATTTTTATCTTTATTGCATCTGCATCTGCATCTGCTCTCCTGCTATACTCTGTAAAGCAAACCGGAGAGAGAGAGAAAGAGAGAGAGAGAGAGAGAGGGACTGTGTTGTCCTTACTCTTTTGTTGTCCTCTCTCTACTGCCCTTTGCTCGCATTAATCCTACAGTAGAATTTCAATTATTAAACAACTCACATATCTCTGAGTGTGGCACAAGCTGTGGCGTCGCTTTCATTCCCCCGCAAAGCAAAAAAAAAAAAAAAAAAAAAAAAAAAAAAAAAAAAAAATCCAAATAAGAAGAAGAATTTACTGGGAATTTTTTTTTTTTTTTTTTTTTTTTTTTTAAATGAGGCATCTTAATTTCTATGCCTCTAATTTATCTTTTTTGCGGCAGCCTGTCTGTCTTTCCTGTTCCCACTTCTCTCCTATAGAAGGAAGGAGAGGGCTGGAAATTGTGTGCTTGTAAAAACCTCTCTGGCTTTATTTACTTTAAACTTTCTTTTATCAGTGGAGTCCCTCAAACTAGTCCCTACCAGATGATGAGATAATGATGTGGCTGAACACCCAATAGGAAATGAGAATAAGAGAGATAGAAAGAGATAGAGAGAGAGAGAGAGAGAGAGAGAGAGAGAGGTGTGCTTTATTTTACCTTACATATAATATTATTATATACACCTATATTATATTTATGCATAGTTTTCTTTTTGCTTTCCTCATTGGTCAGGGAGTCCAACCCAGATTGAGAAAAAGACCAGCTGGGTCTCTCTTGTGTTTCTGTTTTTTTTTTTTTTTTTTTTTTTTTGGAAAAAAAAAAAGAAAATTTCTCTTTCTTCCCAAGATTGGAGTTATCTGTGATGGTTGGGAGGTTTTTTTTTAAAAAAATTGCATAAACCTATCCTTCTATAGGGGGCAATGAAGATAAGGAAGAGGAAAGAGATCAAAGGGGCCAGTAAAGAAAGGGCTCACACAGAAAGTTGAGGAAGAGAGAGAGGAGGAGGAGGAGGAGGAGGAGGAGGCTCTGTACCCTATCTTTCTGATGAGATCCCTGGTGCACTCTCTGCTTTCTCCTCAAGTGGCTTCTCCAAAAGGTGTGGTCTTGATTGGTTCTTGGGCTGGTGACAGTGGAAAAGAGGGGGGGAGGGGGGGAAATAGCCCAAAATTGATGGGCATGGGAGGGGCTTTTGGTTCTCTTTTGAAGGGTTGGTGGTCACAGTTTTGAATCCAGATTGGGGAAAGGCCGACTGGGTTTCTCTCAAGATCTCTTCCTGGAGCTGCTGAGCCTCTCTTGTAGTTCTTTGGCCATCTTATTTTCATCTGGAATGGGTCAAAATAGGGGCTTGGGATCTTCTAATGGTGGGGGGGGATTGAGAGTTACTGAATGTGAGTGCTGCAGGAGGTTGAAGGCTAGGTTTTTGGTTTTGTGTGTTCTGAGTGGTTTTTTTGGGTCAATAGGGGTTTTCTGGGGTTTGGGGGGCTATGGATGTAGGGGGAGGGAAGAAACAGTCAGAGATTTATGGGAAGAGAGAACTCAGGTGCTGGTAGAGGAGTTCAATCTGAGCAAGAACCAGCTCCAGGCCTTGGTTTTGCTGTTATCATCCTCAGAGGTATTGAGATTCTTCTGGTGTTCTATTGTTAACTAGTTACAAAAGTACTATATTAGTCCCTCTGAATTTTATATGAAATAGTTTGGTTATGTATATAGGGAAATAATTTATTTACATTTATTGGTGGTAATTTTCTCCTTTTTCAACTAATATGATTTGAGCTATCCTTTTTTTTTTCTTATGCGGAAGATCATGTGAGTCTATGTTAGGTTTTGATGAGGTAACAGCCTTGGGTTTGAGGGTTCTCAGTGGAGCTGGAGAGTTTTTCTGTACCTTTCTTTAACCTGCATAAATTTGTAGTTTCAAGAACTGAACCGAAAATTGAATTAGCGAAAAGATGGTTTTCTGAGTTATCGGTTTGACAAGTGAGTCCGCTAGTTATATTCTTGGGGTCGCAAGAATTTGTTCAAATGCTTAAACTTAGATGTTGAGTAATGTAAAATGATGAAAAAAAAACCTTACAATAAGTTATTAAGTTTGTTATAAAATAGATACTGTGTGTGAGCTGTGGACAGCTTAAAACCAAATTCCTAATAACATGATACCCTATGCATCAGGTCAGAAGACTGCTGGCTAAGTGTCAAATTGTTGAATTAGGACAAATTTTTTTTTTTTTTTGGGTAGAAAACAGGTTAGTTGGTGGAAAAAACATGATGGAATGAATGGAATAACTGGGCATCCACCCTTCTCAAAGCGTGCTTCTTCCCGTCACTTTCGTAGAATGTGTTTTGGGTTATCGGTAGATGTTTTCTTCTAGCTTTGCTAGTATAGAGTCTTTCTAGACTTGTAAGAGCTACTTTATACAAACTTATGTTGGCTTAGTTCTCTACAGTAGCCTTAATTGGAGTAGCTCTAAACCAACTGAAGAATTCTTCATACACAATTGCAATGCGATGTAAAATGATGGTGAGGATCATAGGCCCATATGATCCTCTTGTCTGGTTGGTCCATGTACAGAGTGGTACTACGAGAAATCAAGTAAGCTTGGTAACATCACAGGCGCCTAAGTGATACAAGTAATATAAGGTTAGGTATATTTTAATTAGTGGTCAAGTCAAATTAGATTTGGAAGAAATTTTTGCTTCCATTTTTATGTTTAGAATTAGAAGGTGTGAACTTTGAAGTTTGATGAATACTTCAAAAGTTGGAAATAAGTAAGGATAGATGTAAGTCCATCCTTGTTAGAATGGAATTTTACACTCAAGTCTTTATCCTATCGGGGCCAGAAGTCACCATACTTTGTGGGTAGCATGTTATGGTTAATTTTATGACGGATGAGTTCGTATGGCTCTTGTAACGTAGACTATCATCTGGATTGTTATTTGGAGTTCTGTCCTTGTTTACCTTTCATAAAACTTAAGTAACTATGTGAGCCGAATTCATGCATCACGAAGTGACATGTTGAGCATAACAAAACCTGATCATACCTAACCACTCAATCTCATCTTCCAACCACTCAAATTTGAAGCCTAAAACTCATAGTGATTTCTTCTCAACTCCTAACCTTTCAGTGGCTCTCAATGCTTTTCCCTTCCCATAATTAGCAGGACCCCTTACTCTGTACTCCATCAACAATCCAGTGGCCTAGGAGGATCTTGTAGGTGATGTCAGTAATGACATTGTAATTCAATATCCTTCTGTGCATTCCTTGTGGCTAAACATGTGTCCATTTTCATACAGTGATATGGAGATTGAGGAAGTCCTGTAGCTAGGTTCCATGCCTTGATTTCTAAATTTATAAGTGTTTAAGTCCGTCCAGCTTAATTTTTCTTGCTATATTTGGTCATTAGTCAATCATATTCATTGATTGAAACTTATAGATTTGCACATTCTTAACTGGAATATATCTGTTGAAAATGTCTGATATTTCTCCTATGCGCATCACGTTTTTGAACTTCATTGACGGTCTTCATTCATAATGGGCTGCCAATTTTGCGTTAAAAATTGGCGTGAGAGATGTAATATTTACTAACTTACAATTTCTCCTTTTAAATATAAGATGTAATTAGGCATGTTGGATTTTGTAGAATTTATATTTTTAAACAGATTTAGTTTCCTTTTAGCTGGTTCAAACTCCAGTCTTTCCTTCTAAAAATGCAGAGAACATTTTCTCAGTGCATAGAGAAGTCTAGGGCTTCACATGAAACTGACAGAGCAGATGGTGGTAGACTCTCATGTATTCTAGAAGCAATTTGCTTCGAGGGAAAGCGGCGACGAGGTCAACAAGATTGTGTGAGGGATGAAAGAGCTCTTGTAGGTCATTGCGCCGTTCAAGACGAGCACATTTTGGTTAATCCTGTGCCTTCACTACCAAAGAATGAATACATAATAGATACCTCTCAGCAAAATTTTGTTTCTTCTCCTGTACAAAATGATATAACACTACTAAAGGTCAGTGCATTTTTCTCCTTCCGAACTTGTTCAAATTATCAAAAGGATATTTTCATCAGTATGCTGTTATGCTTCAGCATTTGGTGACTTAACATGATTACTGTGTCGAAGCTTTTGAGGCCAGTGCCACAATCATTACTAAAATTACTGTCTGAGTTCACTTATTATTCATTTTCGTGGTTTTTTTAACTACTATATGTCTTGATTTCTGCTTCACTTTGACTCTCTTTGCATTTCATCTCTTACAAAAGATCTGCATAAAACTTTCCTAGGTTGGGCAGTGGATGCCCCATCGGGTCTATGACCTTAACTACAAGATCTTGTTTACAAACTGGATTGTGGAACTCCCGTAAGCAATACAATGTGCATTTGCAAAACCCTAGGGGTCGTCGGGCACTTAGGATTGGGTTGGATAGAATAAGAAGAGAGAGTGATGTTGTGGCTGGAGGATATTCAGCAATTTTGGAGCTGTAGGTTATAAGGACTAAGGAGGGGAATCTGGTCAAGCTAAATAATCCTACAAGGGTGAGAATGTGGGATTATCTACTCTCGCTCGAGAGGTTGCGATTGGTACAAAAAAATCTTGCTGTGATCCTCAACTTCTCCAAGTCACTAAACCCTCCTCTCTCCCGATATTGCTATCTTATCTTATTTTGTCTAATCCAATTCTTGATGCCAAAAGGCTCCTATTTGTAACACCAAAGGGTCCTACTTGTAACATAAGTTAGACTAGATGTTGACTTCAAACAATTCATCTAGGGAGCAGAACTGATAACTCTCATCAACACTGAGGCCTTTTCAGATAAAGTGAATTGCCAGAGAAAAACACAACTTTGATAAGTCTCTTGGGAGGACTCCTTAGTACAATCACCTTCTTCTTTCTCCTTTACTTTGGAGGTTTAATTTTGTTTGCAGGACCCGAAACTGGATGACATTAAGGTAGATGAATTAACGCATCAAATGGTCAAATAGATTCCCTGTTGAGACTCGCTGTGATTGATTCTCCCTTAATAACTTCTAAGGATATCACATAATCATAATTGAATCATATTCTATTCTCAGAGAAGGCGCTGGTGGTGATCATTCTAATCAGGAAGCAAGTGTGGTTGTTTGTGTGTTCATGTTAGTGTTACAAATGTGAAGGATGACTTTTATCGACTTAATTGTGATGATAACTGTTATATATGGTGGTGTCAGAAATATGTTTAGAATCATGATATGCTAGTCTCATTCTCAAACAACTGTTAGACTTAATGTTCTCTATCCGCATAAATAGAGCAGTGGCTCATTCATATTTCTGTAGAATTATAGCAGAAACAGAAAAGATCTTGGGATGATGATTAATGGGCATTCTGGTTTCCTGATTATAAAGTACCGTTCATCATTTTTATGTAGGATTGTGAAAATATCTTGCAGGCTAAGAAGTTAATAAACACAGCGAAAAAGCATCATAAGCTTCTATCAAAAATACTATGGTGGATTCTAGTGGGGCTACTTGTGCTTTTTGGACTTGGCAAGTTATCGAAGTCCTTGTATAAACTAATTCATCAGCAGAAGTATCTGCAATTGCAGAACTCGAAGAGTGGTGGAAAGTGGATGAAAAAAATCCTTTATATGGGTGTTTTTCTGGGGGTCTTGGTGTCAGTATGGATATTTGTGAGCATGAATGCAAATATTATCGAGAGGAGAACAGAAACTCTTGCGAACATGTGCGACGAGAGAGCTCGGATGCTTCAGGATCAGTTTAATGTGAGCATGAACCATGTGCATGCTATGGCCATCCTGGTCTCAACTTTTCACCATGGGAAGAATCCTTCTGCCATTGATCAGGTAAAGTACTCTATCTATGCACTTTTTTGTCCTTGTAGATTTATCAATATAGCTTGTCGATTGAAGATAGCCCTCACATGCCTTGGTTTTTTAAGTTTGGCTGTGTATTTGGTGCCCTGAGTTTATCATGATATTGGATTTATGATATAATGTTTGCTCCAATTAACTCATGTCTGGAAGATCTATCTCTTTTCTGTATATTTATTAATCTCTTATTCTGTTAGACATAAATTACCCAAACCAGAAAATAGCAGGGTGAAATCAGATAAATATAGTCATAAAAATTCTGATAGTAGTTGAAATATAATTATATCAGGATACTTCTTCCCCGTAAGTTTGTTAAGTTTTACAAATATTTTCAAGTCTTAAATAAAACTCTTAGACTTTTGGGATCTAACAAATTCCGAATTGTCATTTAAAATTTATCAATCATTTTATAAAATATCAAAATTTGAGCTCAAGAAAAATTTGTCCTGAGTAGGGAGTAGGCCTCACTCACTAGCCAGATAGCATGATGTTATTATAACTTTTCTGGCAGAAAACCTTTGCGGAATACACGGCAAGAACAGCATTTGAAAGGCCGCTAACAAGTGGTGTTGCCTATGCGTTAAAAGTATTGCACTCGCAGCGAGAGCAGTTTGAGCAGCAGCATGGATGGAAAATAAAGAAAATGGAGACCGAAGATCATTCCCCTGTTCAAGATGATTATAATCTCGAAAAGCTCGACCCCTCACCCATTCAGGATGAATATGCGCCAGTTATATTCTCCCAGGAAACTGTATCTCACATTGTGTCCGTAGATATGATGTCTGGCAAGGTGAGTTCATATATCAAGCCATTATTATTTCTTATACAGTTATGTGACTGTTGCACTCTCCCAGTAAACTGTATTTGTGCAATTTGATGGTGAGATTTAAATAGCATGCATGTACTATTTTTGAACCTTTCACCATATCATTAGGATTGGGTTGTTATCCGCACCACCTTTTATAGAAATAAGGCATTCTTTAGGGGTTTTTTCCGTTCACAGGATTCTTTAAAATTCCAAACAGAGATGATCTAGAATCTGAAGATTCTTGCATTTGGTGCAACATGTGAATCTAACATGGTGGGAATTAAGGATTCCCTAGTAATTTAATGGTTCGATGCATATTATATAGCTGTCTTAAGTTTACATTTAGAATCTAACAACTTTTCTGACTTTGTACTTAGGAAGACCGTGATAACATTTTACGAGCTAGGTCAACCGGAAAGGGGGTCCTTACCTCTCCCTTTAAGCTTCTGAAATCCAATCACCTTGGAGTAGTGCTGACTTTTGCAGTATACAACTCTGGCCTTCGTCCAAGTGCTACGCCCCAAGAACGCATTGAAGCTACAGTAGGGTAAGTTTCCTTGACTACGCCACAACATGCATATTTTTCTTTTCATTTTCAAAAGAGACCCTTTGGTTTTTTTCCTTTCTTTCCTGATTTGTTTATATTGCAGATATCTTGGTGCATCATTTGATGTCCCATCTTTGGTGGATAAACTTCTGCAGCAGCTTGCTAGCAAACAAACAATTGTTGTTAATGTATATGACACCACTAATTCTTCTTCCCCTATTAAAATGTATGGCCCTGATGTCTCTAATTCAAGTGAGCTCCATATTAGCCATGTTGATTTTGGGGATCCAATACGTAAACATGAAATGCATTGCAGGTAGTAGATCTCACATGAAGCCTATTTTAACCTCCAAAATTGCTGTTTTGGGGAACTTTATTTTCCTAATTTGACTTTGTTTTTCTTTTGTTTTTTTTGTTTCAGATTTAAAAATGAGCCTCCGTTGCCATGGACAGCAATTACAACATCGATTTGTGTTGCTGTGATTGTTTTGCTTGTTGGGCATATATTTTATGCAGCTCTAAATCGCATCGAGAAGGTGGAAGATGATTACCGTGAAATGCGAGAACTAAAAGTGCGAGCTGAAGCTGCTGATGTAGCAAAGTCACAGGTTTCTCCCCCACTTCTCCGCCCCCGCTCTCCCACCAGCACACACCCACCAAAATTTAAATATTTTATATGTAATACTTAATACTCATATAATCAAGTTGTATCCCTTTTTTCCAGTATGTCATGTCTATATGTTTTGTTTCATACAATACTGGAAATTTGAACTCAAGGGTTTAAGCGCCTATTATGCTACTCTGTGCTAACAAGGTTTTAGCATAATACAACCAACCCCCATGCTGACGGCAAGACTCAAAACCTTTTTTTTTTTCAAAATTATCAAGTAATTAGTTTAATAGAGTACAATAGATTTAATAAAACAAATATATTAAGAGCAATTAAATTATACTAACGCTAAAGAAAATAAATATTTCATGCCAAAGTGTTTCAGCATGCATGGTATTTTATCAATGACATACATCAGCAGGACACAGCATGCACTGTGTTGGCAAATGGTTGGCACGACCCCGTGCCATGGCACCTAAATCCTTGCTTGAACCACATGTATGACAATTCTGTTGTTGCCATCTATCCTCTATTTTTCTAACTAATATATTTCCATTTTATTGTCTAACTCATTGTTTTTGTAACTAATTTGATTTTATTGTCCAATGTAGTTTCTGGCAACAGTTTCCCATGAAATAAGAACTCCAATGAACGGCGTCTTAGGTATGTGAATTTTTATAATCCTTGTAATGAATATGCATTTTGCCTGTTATTTAAGGTTGATTTTCCACATTTTGCTAGAGAATATTGAAAAGAACAAGGTACTGATGGTCTTGCCATTCAGGCATGTTGCAGATGCTGCTGGACACGGAGCTTGATGCAACTCAGCAAGATTTTGCAGTGACTGCTCAACAAAGTGGAAAGGCTCTAATAACTCTAATAAATGAGGTCCTTGATCAGGCTAAGATAGAATCAGGAAGGCTTGAGCTAGAGGCTGTTCCTTTTGACGTACGTGATGTTCTGGATAATGTGCTTTCTCTATTTTCAGACAAATCACAGGTCAAAGGCATAGAGGTAAAAGCCCTAAATCATAATACATTTAGTTCTTTTTAGCTTTTTTTGTCCCTAATAGTTATTGTATTTGTGGTGTTTCATTCTTTTTCATTTTTGTGGTGAGAATAGTTGGCCGTGTATGTATCTGATCAAGTTCCAGAAGTTCTTATTGGGGACCCAGGGCGGTTCAGGCAGATCCTTACAAATCTCGTCGGAAATTCTGTGAAGGTTTGTTGCATGTTTAGTTATATCAAGCATCTCCCTACTTTATTGAGCTTATCTGTCAAAAGTGTCAGTCTAACGATTTCTGCATGCTTGAGAGTAGCAGAACTTCTTTTATACTAGTTTGGTTTGCATTCATGGGTATACTCTATGTCGCATGGTCTTGATCGCATTAAAAATTTTAAATAAACAACCTTTACAATTCTGAAGCTTAGATTATGCACAATCTTAATGTCATTTTTTTACATAATGTGTGTATATCAATTTTAGCTTTATATCTTTTGCATGTAATGATGTTTTCTTGATTACCGTATGATGTCTGCCTGTCCTCTTAAATTTGCACATTCTTTCTGAAAGTTGGCAAACTGATTCCAAGTGAGGATTTGTCAAACTGTGATACATTTGCACAAAAGAAATTGAAACTATTATTTGTCACTGCTTAGCAATCATTTTTTGCTCCCTAGATTATAACTCTGTAGCTAATTTTGTTACACTTGCAGTTCACAGAAGAAGGACATATCTTTGTCTCAGTGCATCTGGTTGGAGAAGTGAAGATCTCTAATAACATTAGCAGCACAATATCACATGAAAGTGCTGAAGTACGTAATAATTGCACAGCTAAATCACATAACACATTAAGTGGGTTTCAAGTAGTAGATAGACGGAGAAACTTAGAACACTTCCGAATGTTCAAGTCTTCAACCGAACCTAGTGATTCAGTAAACCTATTAGTAACAGTCGAAGATACCGGTGTTGGAATACCTGAAGATGCTCAAAGCCGTATTTTTACTCCTTTTATGCAAGCTGATAGTTCTACTTCCCGTACATATGGTGGAACTGGTATTGGATTGAGCATTAGCAAATGCTTAGTTGACCTAATGGGTGGAGAAATAGGGTTTGTTAGTAAACCCGGGATTGGAAGTACTTTCTTTTTCACTGCTGTTTTCACAGAAGGAAAGAAGAATTCAGGAGATATGAAGAGGTACCATTTCGATGCTACTCTCTCGGATTTCTGGGGAATGAGAGCACTGGTTGTTGATGGGAGAAGAGTACGTGCTGAGATCTCGAAGTACCATCTGCAGAGATTAGGGATACAAGCAGATATTGCCACTGACCCAAAAGCTGCACTTTCGGCCATTTTCGAGGCATCCAGTTTAAGGTAATTGTTTTTTTCTTTTTTTCTAGGTTAGTTGTTTGAAAGTTGGATGCTACTTCAGGATATATTTTAAGCATGCCATAGCATGGTTTTTTTTTTCCTGCTTTTATTTTCTGTAAATGTTGATTCACCGCTCCCATTTTCATTTAGAGTTTTTCTTTCCAAGAAATGTTTATGCTGCATCACCAAATATTTTAGGTGGTTAATGATGAAATAATCCCTACACTTACAGTTTGGAAATCTGAACTTCAGTAGGATTAATGAAAGGCATAAATGCACAAATTGCCTGAATTAGAGTGCATTTTGAATTGGATAGCTGAGCTTTCAAAATTTTGATGCTAATTCATATACTTGTGTTTGCGTAGTTAGGGTTTTGCTTAATTAGTGCTATTGATTAGATGGTTCTTTATTGTTTGATCTAGCTGTGTACACCTGGTACAGCTTGCTTGGTTGTAACTGAATCATACGTGAGTCATACTTGTACACTATATATATGAATGAACCCTAGAGGGTGGTGTGTGGGCTTTTACTTTACCCAATCTTTCAACTTACAATATGATTCATTTAAGTATGTTTCTGTGAGAACATAACAGTATGTTTCATTTAACATTGATTTTAATATTCAAAAAAATGCATAATAAAATTATCCAATTAATCATGATTTTATTGTAAAGGAGCCCTAAATTCTACTGAGACCGACTCTTAGAGCGCGGCAGGGCGCACTATATACAAGCCACATTCATCAACATATTATAAGAGGTCTAAACATATTTTTGTTATACTTGATTTACTTTGGTATGCTACTTTCTCAGCGGGGCGAGCAAATTGGACATGGTGCTTGTCGATAAGGAAGCTTGGGGTGAACGGTCCGGTCTGGTATTTCCCAGTCATCTTACTGACCTTCGACGAAATGGCAGTACAGTTAAGCCAACAAGACAAAGCACCCCAAAACTCTTCCTATTGGCTACTTCTCTAAGTCTAACCCAGATTGATGAGTTAAAGTCAGCAGGATATATTGACTGTATAAGGAAGCCTCTTCGCCTTAGTATGATGGCCGTTTGCCTTCGAAAAGCACTTGGTGTAGGGATAACAAGTCAGCAGGTTAGAGGACAGCCGCTGGCACTTCAAAGCCTTTTGAAAGGGAAGCAGATTTTAGTAGTAGATGATAATGCGGTCAATCGTAGAGTTGCAGCTGCTGCTTTGAAGAAATATGGAGCCATTGTTACCTGTGTGGATAGTGGAAAGGAGGCAATTGCGATGCTACAGCCTCCTCACAAGTTTAACTCTTGCTTTATGGATGTTCAGATGCCTGAGATGGATGGGTACTCTTCTTTTCCATTTGCTCTTGTTAAGGAGATTAGTTTTACTTAAGAGATAATGTACTTCACATGATTGACCTTAATTTAGTTAGTAAGTCCCCACACGTTGCATGAATGATGAAAGATTAATAATTGTTGTTGTGAGAATTTTTTCTTCTCACATTTATTTGCCTTCTGTGGTTTCTTTAAATATTTTCTGCACAACTTATAACATTTAATGGATTGGAAGAGTCAACTTCTTCATTTTTGTTCAAATATAGAATGCATTCTCATGTATCTGAATTTCTTAACCTTTATCTTCTTCATTTAATGGATTGGAAGAGTGAACTTCTTCATTTCTGTTCAAATTTAGGACGTATTCTCAAGTATCTGAATTTCTTAACCTTTATATCTTATTGTTTTCACCAATTTTAGTAACTCTTTTGCGATTATCAAGAGAGTCACTTAAGTTTTCAATCTACTACGTGGAAAAAAGGACTGGAGTTATGCATAGTTATAATAAGAGATTTGCCCAATTACTTGTAGAGTACACCACTAGCTGTCAAAATTTTTCATTTTTTCTCAATGCTCATTATTTATGTTGCTAGAATCACTTCATATTACATTCAACTTAGTCTTTCATACCATCATTTGCAGCTTTGAGGCCACGAGACAAATCCGTTCTTGCGAGGATAAAATAAATGAACTGATTGAGAGAGGAGTATCTATAGATAATGGGAATGTGACCCATTGGCACACACCCATATTAGCTATGACAGCGGATGTAATTCAGGCAACACATGATGAATGTTATCGATGTGGTATGGATGGTTATGTGTCTAAGCCGTTTGAAGAAGAGCAGCTCTACTCTGCTGTGGCTCGGTTCTTCGAGTCCGATGCAGTAGATCCAACGTTGTAGGAAATAGCCATTGCTGCCCAATTTTTCTGGTTGTGTCCTCGATCATGCGGGGTGACTTATTCGTTAAGTGGAAGTGCAGAAAGACAATTTTTTGGACGGTTGAGCTGTATAGTGGCGGACCGTCTGAATTTGGTTGGTTTTTCAATGGCTGCCTGATTATCTGGTGAGTCCTTTTCTCTCCATACTTGTTTTTCTTGGTTCAATTGTTGAAATCCTAAAACCCTATACCTAAACCTTAAACAGAAAATAGCAATCCCGAAACCCTATACCACTCTCTGAAAGCAATATTGCCCCATATGTGTATATATTATATCCTGGTGCTGTAAGCTATGTCAAGACATAGTAAGGGTGAATTAGTTTATGCCTTTATATTATTAAGCGAAGAAAGATACCATTGTCAGACAACTGTTACTGTGAGAAAAACTGCACCTTCAAATACTGAAATTCTTTGAGGTGATTGGCTTGTGATTGCAAGAAACTTGGACAATTTGATAAAAAAAAACCAGCTTGATTTGAACTACATTTCAGTTGAATTTGTAGAAAGGATGTTCCATCTTATATGATCTTATATGAAAATGAAACTGCTGAAATTAACAATGCACAAACATAGAAGCTGAAATGCTCAAAAGATGAGAAAAATAAAACTGTTAGGCCTTGTTTATTTACAAATTCTCTTTTTTTTTTCTTTTTTTTTTTTTCTCTTTTTTAATGCTTCAATTCAATGGAGTGGACATCTCTATACTTATTGTTGGTAAACAAATAAAAAAGTTGGTACTTCCTTTTGTTTTCTGTTGCCAAACAATGACCATAGATGTATTGGTTGCAAGCAATTCATCATCTGCTAATGCACTTCATAGTATAGAGTTTGAGTGGATGTTATAATCATCAATTTTGCTATATACTTCAGGATTTGAAACTCTACATTGAGAGGATGACTTCAATTTCCAGGAAAACATGGTCAGCGAACTTCGTATGACAGGTTCCCGAGAAACCCATAGTCCCTCTCAAAGAGCACCCTCGTGAGATTACTTAGTTGATTCCGTCCCACCATGTTGTATGTATGATTTTGTAATGAGTTAAGAAATTGTCATTTGTTCATATGTTTTGACTTGTATATTGGTGATGGTTAGGGTAGGGTTCGCGACATAATTTGTTGAATGCTGTATATATGTGTGTGAACTATAGTAGTTTCTTTTCTTTTCCCATCACTATAGAAATTTGTCGGATGTATGGGTGGGCAAACTGTATGCTATCAGAAACAGGAAAAACACATTTTAATTTTTTAACTTCTCATCTAATCTTTATATTATCACAATGTACATGTATTTATTTTTTTTCCTACTGATTTGTACAACTACCCATATTGTATTCCCTAATGTATGTAATTTTTTTTTCTAAAGAACAAACATTTACGTGTTATTCCATTTCGTCCTCTGAATTGATAATGGGTTCCGGGAGCTCTCTTTTACGAGCATTTTACATATAGATATGTGTATTCTGAGTTTTATTTACATTTATCTCCCTGTACTGCTGTACGTTGGTATTCGGCAACCAATTGCAATATTGTAAGGATACAGCAATTAACTGTAATGCACATATTGATCTGGGTATTGAATAGATGATAGACCAGGATAGGATGTATGGTGTAATCCTTTTGCAACCATTCTCATTTTGGATGCTCAGAGTATCTGTTATGTTGGTTCCTTTTCCATTAGCTTAATGAGTGGTACTGGATTTTTGCATATGTCAGGCAGTGGCAGTTTTAGAATCTGTTTTTCTGGAATCTGATTGAACTAGATCTCAGTAATATACTTTGGCTCCTCAAATCTGTCCAAAGTTTTTTTTTTTCTGTTTATTTTTGGGTGCAGAATTAGTATCTTCTGGGTGTGGTATGACAGTTGCAGAATGTTTCAGCCATTTAAAACAAAATTTCAGATATAACATGCAGTTAATTGCATGAGCATACACACTAGGACAAATACTATATATCATCTTATAACCTGGAGTGTCATTTTGCTTGTAGAACAACCTGTGCAGCATCTTCTTTTGTTCACTCAAAATTTGGTTGGTTTATTTCGTTGCTGAGAGAAATGTAAAATTGTGCAAAAGAGTATAAGAAAGAATAAAGTGATCTCATCATTTAAGGCAATGACAAATTAGCTCCACGATGGAGTGCGTTATTTTGAAAAATAATGAGGTTAAAGTTAAACTACGATGTCATAGTCATTTAGGGAAACGCCTCTCCTAGCAATTTATTCCTAAAATCCAATTAATTCCCGTTTCCAGATATAGAACATAAAAATGAAAATGAGCATGAAAACATTGGTGAATAAGTTATTTATCTTGATCTAGTGAATTAAAAAGATAAAAACGTACATTAATCATTTTATATCGACTATGCAATCTTTTAAATTTTTAGTTTTACTTGCCCGAGGTAAATATTATGTAGGTAGTTTGTAAAGGAGCCTTTCCGGGAAATATGACATATTTTAGAATTCTAGTTATAAACCAAGGATAATTTTGATTTTTTCAAAAAAAAAAAAAAACGTTAACTATGAACTTGCTATTAAAATTTTTTGGGATACGTGCTTTATGATCACTAGTTAAGGAATTCGTGTGATACGGTGGGTAAACATTATTACGATTTGCATGATTTATTACTAAAACTTATTTATATATTTTGTTAATTTATTTTATATTTATTGAGAAAGACGTATGTATTGCTGTGGCAGTGATTTCTCTGAATCTTTTTAAAATCCATTAAAAAGAATATTATACATATTTTTCTACACCATTTTCTACTGTTATTACGGTGTTTGTTATGATATATTTAGTATTGTATATTGTTGTCATATATAGTGCCGGGCTATATGATATTTTTTATTGTATTATTACTATAATAGGTTGGCCTATATTATTAGTATAATAGGTTGCACTGTGTACTTGTCCTTACTATGTATATTGTTGGGGCCGAAAAGTATCGCTGACCGTTGACCTGGTCCGGTCTGCGTGCGGCCTCCAAGTTGACCCTCTGGGTGTGATGCGCTTTGTGCCAAACGATTAGGTCGAGAAGGAATCCGCTCGGCCAGATTCTTCTCAATTAAACTCTTAATAGAGTTCGGCCTAGAGGAGCCGAACCGGAATTTAGAAACAAGAATTAAAACTGCCGAAAGCCGATTGGAAGTTGTATTGCTCAAAGGACAGTTACAGGAGAATGATTATAATTAGGACTACTACTAGAAAAAGCTGTAGATGCGGGCATGAAAAGATAGTTAGGAAAGATAGTTAGGAAAGCGGTAAATGAAAGCTGTAAATTTATCCTAGGAAAGTTTTAAGTCTATCTACGAAAGCGGTAAATGCAGGTATTGAAGGTATTGAATAGTAGGGGTGATCATTAGTAGCTTACGAGGCTGTTGGACACTTTTTTCATCGATGGTTCGGTTATTTATACTTGTTCGAACCAGTTGTATGGTCGCCGTTTTGGATAATCGGCGTAATTTAAGAGGAATCATTGTGTATCTCTCAACTACTTTCTTTTGAATTGATCCTCTTCGGTTAGATAGTAGTTTTTTTCCGTCCAAGTTCATCCCCAAGATTGGCACGCCGAGGATTCGCGCCCCAAATCTCGTGCCTTCCTTCTTTAGGATCTTTCTTTTTGCAACTCGAGCAGTCTATTCTCAATCTAGGTTTTGCCTTGTAACGACCCAGCCCATTAGCAATAATAACTCGTTGGGCCTAAACCACAGCCCAAAATGCTTAAGTCCAGTTATTATTATTAGTGTCCAAGTCTTATATATACCCAAACACATCCACATTTCCATCCGATGTGGGACTATTGGGATGTCACAGACTCCCCCCGTTTAGGCCCGACGTCCTCGTCAGCTCAAACACACACACAGCAGCCCAAGATCACTAGGCGATGTGAGACTCGTTTCGCTAGTCCTGTCATCTAGACCCAGACTCAGCCGAGACTCACCGCATACTTCCGGCTGGTTATTGGCTCTGATATCAAATGTAACGACCCCGCCCACTAGTAATAATAACTAGGCTTAAGCATTTTGGGCTGTGGTTTGGGCCTAACGAGTTATTATTGCTAGTGGGCCGGGTCATTACATGCCTCTTGTTATCGTTCGGCCAAGACAGTTTAATGTTTCACATTGAGCCGGAGTCGGTCCTAATTAAGACGCAAGCACCTTTCTATCGGCTATTTTTTCTATCGGCTGGTATCCTTAAACGATGGTTCGCGCCACATGTCGCTCCCCAACTTGACGATAGTGTGTTCCACGTGGTGATAATTTTGACCTCAACATATATATTTTCATCAATACAACCCTACAACCCTAAATGGGTAAGCTCTTTTGCCTATCTTTTATAGTATCAGAACGGAAATCCTAATTAGGGAATATTGATGCATAGTCACCATCCACCAAAAATCGCACCTTTTCTCATAAGTGATCTCTTCTCTAGTGTTGCACAGCCTTGTTTGGTTCCTATTGCCATCCAATGTTGCTCGACTCCTATTGCTGCCTCCTTATGCTGCTTGGCTTATTTCACTCGGTGCCACTCGTCTTTTCTTGCCGATGCCTAGTGCTTTGCCATGTGCCGCTCAGCTTTTCCTGGTGATGCCGGGTGCTGCTTGACTCTTCCTACTATCGCTTGGTGCTGTTTTGCTCTTCCTGCTGATGCTCGGTGCCACTTGGGACTCGGCTCTTCCTATTGTCTCCTGGTATTGCTCGGCTCTTCCTGTTGTTGCCTAGTGTCGCTCAGTTTATAAACTATGTTTGCGGCGGGTAGACATTATTACGATTTGTATAATTTATTACTAAAGGTGATTAATGTAGTTAGTTAATTCATTCTATATTTACTGAAAAAGATATATATATATATATATATATATATATATATATATATATATATATATATATATATATATATATATATATCACTGTGACAATGATTTATCTGAGTCTCTTTGAAAGTTATTAAAAAGAGTATTACACATATTTTTTCATAGTTATTACAACTTTTGTTATAATATAGTTAGTATTGTCTATTATTGCCATGTATAGTGTCGGTCTATATGATATTTCTGCTCGTATTATTACTGTAATAGGATGGCCCTATATTATTATTATAATAAGTTGCCCTATATACTTATCATATACTATATATTTTTATCAATATAACCCTAAATGGGTAACCTCTTTTGCCTATCTTTCATAATATCAGAACGGGAGCCCAAATCAAGGAATATTGATTCATAGCCACTATCCACAAAAACCTCACATTCTTCCATAGGTGATTTCTTCTCTGGTGTTTCATTGCCTTTTTTGGTTTCACTTAGCTCTTTATGTTGCTGCTCAGTCGACGCCTGGTGCCGCTCAGCTCTTCTTGTTCTCGCCCGATGCTGCTAGGCTCTTCCTGCTAGCGCCTGGTGCTGCTTGGTTCTTCGAGTTGTCGTCCGATATTGCTAAGTTCTTTCTACTAACCCTAGGTGCCACTCGGCTCTTCCTGTTGTCACCCACTACCGCTCGGCTCTTTTGTCGTTGCCACTCGACTCTTCCTACTGTTGCCACTCGACTCTTCCTACTGACACATGGTGCTACTTGATTCTTCTTCTTGTCGCATGGTGCCACTCTGCTATTCCTGTTGTCACCTGGTGTCCCTCGGTTCATGAACTATGTTTGCGGCGGGTAGGCAATATTATGGTTTGCATGATTTATTACTAAAGGTGATTTATGTATTTCATTAATTCATTTTATGTTTACTGAGAAAGACATATGTATCGCTGCAATAGTGATCTACCTGAGCCACTTTAAAAGTTATTAGAAAGAGTAATATATATAATTTTTCACAATTATTACGGTGTTTGTTACGATGTATTTAGTATTATATATTGTTGTCATATACAGTTTCGGTCTATATGATATTTCTGAGTGTATTATTACTATAATAGGTCGCTCTATATACTTATTCTATACTATATATTTTCATCAATATAATCCTAGATGGGCATGCTCTTTTGCCTCTCTTTCGTGGTATCAAATTTGGAGCCCTAATTAAGGAATATTTGTAGTGGTCCTAGTTCCCATGCAGCGTTCTTCCGATGAATCCACTGTTGGAACACCTAGTATTGGTGTATCTGGCCCACAGTGCATCAATCGGATGCTACTGATGGACCCTGTGTGATTCTATTTACTGTATTGGCTTTCGGCTGGGTTTGCCGAAATTTTTGTTTGGAATTAGGCCAAACAGAGTTCGTAAATGGATTCAGCACGGAAAAACGCTTGAAAACGATTATTTGTTTGCTTAATTTGGAGTCCGGATGCCCAAAAACGGACCCCCGAAAGTTTTCTGTGATTTTTGGTGCTTGGGAGGGGCCGTAGACCGCCGGGATGCCACGTGGTGGCCTGTCATTGGCCGGTTCAAGATGCGCGGTCCACAGAGCAGCGCGGCGGGGTGCACAGACCCGGCGCATGGACACGTGGCACCGCCTTATTGGCGGGCCCAGGGCGCGCGGTCTACCGGGTGCGCGTGACGGCGCATGGACCAGGCGGGGGGACACGTGGCAGCCTCCGGTTGGTCGGTGCACGCGGCGCGGTCCACGGAGTTCTTGCGGAAAGCGTGGACCGGGTGCAGGGGACACGTGTCTCTCCCTCATTGGCGGGTGCAGCACGCGCGGTGCACGGGGCGCGGGGTTGGTGCCTCGGGAAGCGTGCGCACGTGCGACCCACGTCGCGCGACCGGCGTGCACGTCGCGCGGTCGGCGGTCAACGGGAGGACACGTGGCGCCCGCTCATTGGCGGGCGCCACCGCCTTACTGTGCGAGCGTGTGGACACGTGGCGTGTTCTCAGTGGTCCACACCGGTGTTCCCTGTTCGGCGGGACACGTGGCGGCTTCTGAGTGGCCCTGCACCGGTGTTGCCTGTTCGGTGGGACACGTGGCAGCACGGGGCGGTTTCGGGCGTGAACAGTGTTGGGCCGGGCCCAACACTGTAGCCGCCCGAAAACTTTCGGGCGCCCGAAAGTTGGGCCCGAAAGTTGGTAAGCTTGCTTTTTGGGCTGATTTTCTTTGGAGCCTATATATAGGCCATCTTGGGCCGAGTTTTTCCACCTTTTCTCGGGGGATTCAGCCTTTGCTCCTTTTACAAGATTTCTTCCTCTCCCTCTTGCCCATCTCTCGGTGAAATCTCAGATTTTCTGGAGGCCGCGACGACTGTGTTTTCTTCCTCGTAGTGCGGAGCGACGTTCTACAGTTGGAGGCCCACTTCCGTCCCATTTTAGTCTGGGAGACCTGCAGAGCTACCCCGACCTTATTTTTGGACGATTTCTTCGACAGCGGTTTCACGAGAGGTATATCTACGTTTTCCGTATTGATCATTTTTCCTGGAAATGAGCTTATGTAGGGGTTTGGGGTACATTTTTACACCCCTTTGTAACAGTTTGGAATTCTGGCAGCAGCAACTTCGCAGATTTTTATCTTCACTTCCGGGTATCGGATTTCGACGATTCAAGAGCCTATCGACATCTACACTTCGCGAGGATCGTCGTGATATTTTTATTGAAATTTATTGAGGAGTATTTTCAGGTGAAATTTTCGTGTGAACAGGAACTATGCATGCAGATTTTTGAGACTTAATTGTTGTGTGTGAATTGTATGTAATTGTGGATTGTTGTTGAACCCAGGACTTTGTGGGCACTGCTACTGTGTTATTAGCTTAGCGGGTACGGAGATTTGCCAATTTCTGGGTTTCTTATCTGTACCGTTCCGGACAGTTAGCGTGTTCAGGTGGGTGATCCTGCTTTCAATATCTATGGACTGCACTCTAATTCTACGAATATAATAGCATGCATGTTAGTATATGAGCTAAATAATCTGTGCAAACTGTATGTTAGTACCCACAGTTGATAGTTGCTAAATCTGATGATCTTATTGAAACTCCGCAATATATGAACCATTTCAATCTGAGAACCCCACTTAGCACATCTATTATGTATTATATATCATGCTCAGACGACTACAGTAAATATTTAGTCTGGATTAGATATATGCATTGCTTTAGGTCTCCCACATTGCTTGTTACCCTTGTCATTCTGGACATAGTAGTTTTTCCCCGAGTCGTGGGTTGGGAGGTCTAGTAGCTATGGATACATTGTACTCGCGTCTGGGGACCGAGTAGAGTTGGTAGCAGTCTGTAGATTATTGAGATAGTGATAGTGGCATGATGGATCTGGGATCATGGGGGATTGTCTTAGTGACAGTGTGGACTTTCTGTTAGTCAGACAGTGTTGAATCATAGCTTGCAGGAGTCACATTTGAGCTCGACAGAGATGCGCGGATTCTTTGCTCGGTGGGGTCGCTACCCACGAGTGCCACTCCGGAGTTGGGCCTGCTACTTCTATCGCGGCTTGTCGATGCTGGTGTCCCTCTGGCTGAGCCAGTTTTGGCAGTCATAGACACCGTCCCTCTGGCTGAGCCAGTTTTGGCAGCTACGGACATACCTACAGCAGTAGGTAGGCGCAGGTTTGACTGGACCCGTTGTGGCAGTCAGTTTGGATTGGGTGATTTGAGTTGAGTATCAGTAGTGGCATATCGTCCTTCTGTCCTATTCCTTGAGCATTTTAGATAGAGGCATAGTAGCAGTAGATGTTTTACTTTCCAGCTTTTCTATTCTGCATTCTTTTGTTACTTTATGTCTCTAGTAGACTTAGTGGGCAGACCGTCGGGCTTGTTGGCGGCACCCATTGAGAACTACTGTGGGAGGTAGTTCTCACACCCGTCGTGGTGTCTTTTTTCCCAGGGACTTCAGCTCCAGTTCCTGCGGTACCAGTTGCTGATCCTGCTCCTACAGACCGAGGTAAGGGAGTCGCGAGATAGATCCATTTTCCCTTCCAGCTTCAGCGAGAGATAGAGGCACCCTGTTGTGCTTTTTGGTTGTGTCATGTTTGAGAGATCATGTAGCGAGGTATCGAGTTGTACATTTTATGTTCACTTTTGGAGAGACTCCTGTATTCAGAGTGAGGATATTATGTATATTTTATGTGAGAGACTGTTCTACTTTCTGTTCATAGTTAGTTTTTTTTTACAGCTCTGATATCTGTTAGTATAGTTGTTCTATTTTTGCAGGTTAGACGCTACGTCTCTACGGGGCATCCCGTAGGGGCGGCGGATCTGTTGGCGAGCCCGGGGTACAGTTCCGACCCCGGGGCGTGACAATATTGATCCATAGCCACTATCTACCAAAAACCTTACCTTCTTCCATAGGTGATCTTGTTGGGGCCAAAACGTGGCTTGCGCGCGATCGCCCCCTAGGTGACCCTCCAAAGGTGTCGAAGTGCACCGTGTGCCAATAATCAAGCAATCGGGCCGAGGAAGGATCTGCTCGGCCGAGTTCTCCTCTGGTAACTCTCACGACTGCAACGACCGGTGACAGCTGAAGCAGTTTTACGGAAGTATAAAGGGATCGCTGGTTTTGACTTAGAATAGCCGAACCAAATAAAGAGATAGATGTACGACTAAGGAGCCGATTATAACTTTGAAGCACAAGAAAAGCAAATAAAGACACGACTGATGAGCCGGTTTACATTCTAAATGCACAAATAAAGACACGGCCGAATAGACCGGTTTACACTTTATATTAAATTGAAGAAGAGGGTTCAAAGAAGAAGGTAGAATAGAAGGATTACAATTAAGTCTACTCCTAGGAAAGTAGTAATTGCAGGTATGAAAAGTTAAGTTAACCTACTCCTAGATAAATGAAGAAACTGGGGTGGTACCGGGCTTACGAGGTTGCCGGTTCCCTTTTCCTTCGATGGTTCGGGTATTTATACACTTCCCGAACCAAATTATTAGGCGCCGATTTGAATTTATCGGTATAAATCAGGGGAAGTTATCGGATATCCAGAAACTGCTTTCTTTTGAGCCGAACGTCCTCAAACAGGATAGTAGTCGTTTCTCCGTCCAGGTTCATCCCCTAATTATTGCGCCAGAGCGTGATCCTCGGCACTTTCTAGTATTGGGCGCGACCTGCTGTTTTGGGTTAGTTGCAAGATCTATGCCCGAAATCTCTTGCTCCTCCCTTCCAATATCTTTCCTTCTGCATTTTCGAGTAGCTGGGGATTGATCTTGACTTCACCTCTTCCGTCGCTTGACTGAAGCGGATTGATGTCCTTCTTTAGCTGAAATTGACCCTGGATTGGTTTGACGATCCTTTTGTCGGCTGCTCCTCTTGCCGGCTAATACTTTTAGCCGATGGCGCGCGTTGTTTGCCGCGTCTCTCCGCGTCTGACATCGAGATGCAAGTCTTCTTCTTCTAACGCATTCTCCTGTCGGCTGATGTCTGTCGGCCGACGGTATCCGCCACGTGTCGCTCCCATTAGAGGCGACAATTCTGGTCTGAACAATGCCCTCTCGGCAATCGCCTGACGTGTCGTTCGGGTGATTGTTGATGTTGAGTCAATTTCTTCTGTTGAGATGCAAAGCTTCCTCAGTTGTTCATCCTACGTCTTCCCATACTGACATATGATAGTGCTTTAGATATTTCCCATTGATCGCCTGGTCCCCTTCTGCGCCTTCCACGATCTCTAAGTAGTAGGAATTTTCTGTAGTCACTTGTCTGACCCGAAACGGTCCTTCCCAGTTTGGTGACCATTTCCCATAAAGTAGGCTCGTCTTGCCGATGGGTAACGCCAGTTTAGATACCAAGTCCCTGACACTAAAGAACTTCTCCTTCACCATTTTGTTGTATGCGTTCTGAACTCGTTTCTGATAGGCTTGCATATGATCGAGCACTTTCAACCGAACGTCGCACACTTCGCTCAATTCTTCGTCCATAAGGGGCTTGTATTCCTGATCAGTCAAATCACCCTATTTCTTGACCCTTAGTGTCGAAACCATGATTTCGGCCGGCAAAACGGCCTTGTGTCCGTACACCAGGCGAAAAGGGGTGACTCCCGTGGCAATCTTGACAGTCGTCCGGTAAGCCTAGAGAACTTCGTGTAATTTCTCGTGCCATTGTCTTGGGTGTTTGCCGACATGCCACTTCATCAGGTTGATGATTATTTTGTTCATTGACTCCGCTTGCTCGTTAGCTTGGGCGTAATACGAGGATGAGTTTAACAGCTTGATCTTCCTCGCCTCCAAGAATTGGACGAAGGTTTCTCCTGTAAACATTGTCCTTTGATCAGTCGTGATGGTTTCTGGTACACCAAACCAATGCAAGATTGACTCTTCAATGAATTGGATAATGTCTCTCTGAGTGGCCTGCTTTACTGGTCGTGCCTCCACCTATTTGGTGAAATAATCCACCGCCACTATCAGGAACTTGTGTCCTGCCAAAGAGTTCAGGTGGACCTCGCCTATCAAGTCCATAGCCCATCCTCTAAACAGCCATGGTTTGATAATGGCATGCACTTCCGAGGCCGACACTCGCTGGATCAGCCTATGGAATTGACACTCTTGACATCCTTTAACATAATTGATGCAGTCTTCGTGCATCGTCGGCCAATAAAATCCTAGGTGTCTAATAGCCCATCTAAGCCTTCTTCTCGCCAAATGCGACCCGCATAAACCCTCGTGGGTTTCCGCCATTACTTCCAGCGCCTCTGTGGCTCCGAGGCATCTTAGAAGTACTTTTTTAGGTGCTTTCTTGTATAACTGCCAGTCCAAGAGGCACGCGATGCATGCTATCGGCTGAAGGCATCAGCCGATAGAAGCAGCAACCGACGAGGAGAGTCGCGCCTCATCTAGGATTGACTTCGGCTGAGAGTGACCAACCGGACCGCTCCAATTAATCAACGAAAAGGCGAGAATCCGAGTCAGCTTTTGGTCGCTCAAGCCAATAAAAGAAATATTTCAAAAAGGAGTACGGGCGCGAATCCCGAAATTAACCCAAAACGACAAGCGACGTCAGACATCGAAAAGCGTCGAGAATCACGCTCCAGCGCAACGAATGAGGGGACGATTCTAGACAAAAAAATGGCTAGTATTCTTTTAAGGATGATCGACTCAAAAGGAAGTCGTTGATGTTTTCATGATGATTCTCCCCCGAATCACGTCGATTTTTCAAATCGGCGCCTAATAACTTGGTTCGGGATATGTATAAATACCCGAACCATCGAAGGAAAAGGGGTCCGACAATCTCGTAAGCCCGGTACCACCCTAGCTTCTTTATTTATCTAGGAGTAGCTTAACTTAACTTTTCATACCTACATTTACCGCTTTCTTTACTGCTTTCCTAGGAGTAGGCTTACTTGTAATCATTCTATTCCTACCTTCTTCCTTGTATCCCATTCCCAATCACTAAAAAGTGTAAATCGGCCCATCAGCCGTGTCTTTATTTATATCTCTTGTGTTTTAAAGTTACAATCGGCTCCTTAGCCGTATTATTATCTTTTTACCTGGTTCGGCTATTATAAGTCGAAACCAACGATCTCTCTTTACCTCCGTAAACCCGATTCGGCTATTCTAAGCCTAACGGTCGTGAGAAGTTACCAGAGGAGAACCCGGCCGAGCGGATCTCTCCTCGGCCTGATCGCTTGATTGTTGGCACGCAGCGCACTCGACATCTCTGAGGGTCACTCCCAGGGGCCGATCGCGCACAAGCCACTTTTTGGCCCCAACACTAAGGAGACGATTGTGAGGATTGTATTGAGTGAAAAAAGGGGGTTACAAAAGTAACAAATATCCAATTACAATTAATCTACTTCTAGAAAATGCGGTAAATCTATTTAGGATAGCAGTAAAGATATAAAAAAGTAGGGGGTGGCCCTGACTTACGAGGTTGCAGGACCTCTTTCTCTTCGATGGTTCGGGTATTTATATACTCCTCGAACCATGCTTACTGGCACCTATTTGAAATATCGGCGGGATTTGAAAAAAGTCACCACAAAATCCTCGACTACTTTCTTTCGAGTAAATAGGATAATAGCAGTTCTTCCGTCTAGGTTCATCCCCTTATTATCGCGCCAGAGCGTGATCTTCGGTGCTTTCCAATGCTGGACGCCGCTTGCCGCTTCGGAGTCAATTACGAGATTCGCGACTCGAATCTCACGTTCTTTCTTTCCGGAAGCCTTCCTTCTTCGGCTTGATCAGGCGAAGGCTGACTCCGACTCTACCTTCTTTGTCCAAAGTCGATCCTAGATGAGGCAAAACTCTTCTTGTCGGCTGCTTCTCCTATCAGCTGACACCTTCAGCCAGTGGCATCCATCGTGTGTTGCACTCTTATGCGACTGAGATCGGTTCGGATCATGACGCGAATCCTTCTTCGGCTGACCCTTCCATTCATCGCCTGATGTTCTTAGCCGACAACATACGCCATGTGTCGCTTCCTTAAGTGGTAAAAATTTTATTCTCAACAATGCCCCCTCGGCAATCACCTGACGTGTCGTTCGGATGATTGTCGAAGTTGAGTCAACTCCCGGCGCAGATACCGGTGTTCATGATCACCTCATACTCTGGCTAGATATTTGTCCACTGTTCGAAGGATTTGTGAACAGGGACTGAGCTTTCTCGTCAGGGTGTGAAGCTTTCCTAGTTGTTCACTCCACATCTTCCCAAAATGACGTGTGATAGTGCTTCAGGTATTTTTCGTTGATCACTTGATCTCCTTCCGATCTGTCCAAGATCTCTAAGTAGTAGGAATTCCCTCTAGCTACTTGTATGACCCGAAATGGTCCTTCCTAATTTGGTGACCATTTTCTGTATAGCTGGCTCTTCTTGCCGATGGGTAAGGTCAGTTTGGCTACTAGATCCCGACGCCGAAGGACTTCGCCTTTACTCTTTTATTGTATGCGTTCTGGACTCGGCTCTGATAGGCGTGTATATGATTAAGCGCTTTTAGCCGAACTTCACACTCCTTGCTCGACTCCTCGTCCATTAGGAGCTTGTACTCTTGATTATTCAGATCGCCCTGTCTTTCAATCCTTAATACTAGAATCATGATATTAGCCAGTAAAATGGCCTCATGCCCGTAAACCAAGCGAAAGGAGGTGACCCTCGTGGCGGTCTTAATGGTTGTTCGACAAGCCCAAAGAACGTCAGACAATTTTTCGTGCCACTTCCTCAGGTGCTTGCCATGTGCCGCTTCATCAGGTCGATGATCACTTTGTTCATTGCCTCCACTTGCCTGTTAGCTTGGGCGTAATATGGGGATGAATTCAGCAACTTGATCCGCCGTGCTTCCAAGAATCGGACAAAAGTCTCGCCGGCAAATATCGTCCTTTGATCAGTCGTGATGGTTTCCGATACACCAAACCAATGTAGGATCGACTCCTCGACGAACTAGATGATGTCTTTCTGAGTGGCTTGCCTTATCGGGCTTATTTCTATCCATTTGGTGAAGTAATCCACGACCACTATTAAGAACTTAAGCCCTACTGATGAATTCGGCTGGATTTCACCTATCGAGTCCATAGCCCATCCTATGAACGACCACCACTTTATGGTGCCGTGCATTTTCGAAACCGGAACTCGCTAGATCGGCCTGTGAAACTAACACTCCTGACACCCCTTAGCATAGTTGATGCAGTCCTCGTGCATCGTTGGCCAGTAATAACCTAGGTGTCTGATAACCCACCTAAATCTTCTCTCGGCCAAATGTGACCCACATAATCCCTCGTGGGTTTCCGTCATCACTTTTATGACCTCTTCAGCTCCGAGGCATCTCAAAAGTACCTCGTCGGGTGTCTTCTTGTACAACTGCCCATCCAGGAGGCAGTACACGAGGGCTCTCTTTCTCATTTTGAAGTTCGCTCGGTTGTTGGGATCACTTAGGTAATCCACTAGCAGTCTTCTCTAATCCTCTGCTACTTCAATCGGGGCCACCATTGGTTCCCTCGTGTAGACCGAATGTAGCAGCTTGGTGAAGATGGTGACATGATCAGCTGTCACCGACTCTTTGTAACCAGACTCCAGTTGAGCTAAGTCATTTGCGACCAGGTTCTCTCCCCATTGGCCGATGGTTCAATTCCACGTCACGAAACTTACATAGCATCTCGGTCGCTTTCTGCAGATAGCCTTGGAGATTTGGGCTCATACATCGATATTCGCCTGTTAACTGCTTGATGACAATCTGTGAATCTTCGATGACTTTTAAATTTCTCGTTCCTAACTCATCCATGATTTCGAGGTCAATAATTTGGGCCTCGTACTCGGCTTGATTGTTTGAGCATCCGAAGTCTAGTTCCAAGGCAAACTGGGCCTCTCTTCCTTCGGGAGATCAGATCATTATCCCGACCCCGGCTGAATCGGCTATTCTGGAGCCGTCGAAATACAGGGTCCACCTGGGTAAGCCGACGAAATCGGTTGTCGACTCGTCGATCTCGACACAGGGGTGATTGGCTAGGAAATCCGCTATTGCTTGCCATTTGATGGCCTTCGCTGGGACGTATGTCAGTGAGAATTCGGACAAAATGAGCATCCATCGCCCGATCCTACTCCTTAACACTGGTTTTGACAACATATACTAGATCAGATCGGTTTTACAGATAATCGCTACTTCGACAGGCAGCATGTAGTATCTAAGCCTCGTGCATGCGAAGTATAGCGCCAAACACAATTTTTTCATTGTCGAATACCTCTGTTCGACATCTATTAGTCATCTACTCAAATAATAGATGGCATGTTCATCATTTTGCTGGGCGTCTTGAGCCAATAGGCACCCTAGGTTTTCCTCGACGGCCGAAATATACAACTTCATTGGCCGGTCTTGTCGAGGTGGGACCAGCACAGGTGATTTTGTGAGGTATGTTTTAATATTATCGAAGGTCACTTGGTGTTCTGTGGCCTAGACAAATTCGTCTCGATCTCGCAGCCGTAGTAATGGGTTGAAAGTTCCTATCCTTTCGGCTAAGTTGGAAATGAACCGTCTTAAGTAGTTTACCTTCCCCAAGAGGCAATGTGATTTCTTTTTTTGTTCCTGGTGCGGGCAACTCGATAATCGCTTTTGTTTTATTTTGGTTGACTTCGATACCCCTCTAATGCACCAGAAAAACTAAGAAATTTTCGGCCAAAACCCCGAACACGCACTTCAACGGGCTCATCTTTAGGCTGTACTTCCTCATCCGCTCAAAAGCCAGTCTTAGATCAGCCTAATGCTCCGCTTTAGACCTTGATTTTACCACGATGTCGTCGATATAGACTTCTACCGACTTGTTGATCAAATCATGAAAAATGAGGTTCATCGCCCTTTGGTACGTTGCCTCTGTATTCTTTAAACCAAATGGCATCACCATCCAATCGAAGGTTTCGATTGAACCCGGGCATCTAAAAGCCATCTTTGACACGTTGTTTTCGGCTATCATTATCTTATTATAGCCTGCGTGACCGTCCATGAAAGATAAGATTTCATGACCGGCGGCGGCATCTATTAACATATCGGCTATCAGCATTGGATACTCATCCTCTGGTGTAGCTAGATTGAGATTTCGGAAATCTATGCAAATCCTTAGTTTCCCATTCTTCTTTTTCACAGGAACTATATTTGCTAGCCATTCGACATAACGGGCTGGTCTAATGAAACCGACCCTCAGAAGGTTTTCTATTTACTCTTTTATCTTCAACACGATATTCGGCTCAAACCTACGAGCTGGTTGTTTGAACAACTTAAATCCCTTTTCGATAGGGAGCCGATGCTTTACGATTTCTCGGCCTAGTCTCGGCATCTCATCATAACTCCAAGCAAAGCAATCTCGATAGTTTCTGAGCAGGCCGACGAGCTCTTCTTTTTGCTCCACCGAAAGCTTTGAGCTAATAAACGTCAGCCGTTTCTGCTCGGCCGACCCTAGGTTAACTTCGACTAGGGGGTCTTGCACTTCCAAGGTCTTCTCACCATTCTTAATCGGCGAATCCCCAAATCAATCCCCCATGATTTCTTCCTTGGCCCTCTAGGCCGAGTTTTCGGCCTGCGGTGTAATGGCCGAAATTACCTCTTTGCCGGCTTCTTGTGCCGGCTTGTTCCCTCGAGGCTCTGCTACAACCTCACTTTTTGGCCTCTCATGTGCCATCTACTTCTAGGCGGGATTGATCACCTGTCGTTATTCGGCTGGTCTCACCGAGCAGTTTTATTTGTACCTCCAGCTCGGTCATGGGCACTGGCCCAACTCTTGCGGCCGATTGAGTCCTCTCTTACATTCGCCAATTGCGCCTTTCCTCGGTCGCGACTGTATTATTGCGTGTGTCATCTTTTGCCTTCCGCAGCCGACACTTCCTTATTTTGATCGTGACTGGCCCTTTCCATCGGGTCGGTCGCCTAGTCGTGCTCTCGGTTACTTCTGCCGAGAATTTACTAAATCTCGGCCTTTTCCAATTGGCCAGGTACGGGTATCCTATGTCCATATCCTTGTACGAGGGATATATAGACCTAAAAACTGGCTGTATTGTCGGTCTGGCCTTGGTGTTTTTTATTCTCTTTTTCTTATGAGTATATAGCCAAGTACTCCCTGCCTGGGGCCTCCGGACTGCTGGCTGTGGTGAATTTATGATTCTAGAAGGTGGGGTGACTTGACCCGCTTGATCTTGGGCAGGCTTTATATTCGGGGCCTGACGGAGGGGGCGACATAAGTACCCCCCTGGTCGGTTTCCCCTTGGTGGTCGATGCTCGAGCCCATAGGCCTATTCCCCGCTGGGCAAGGAGCTGTCTATGGCTGTAATGCCCCAAGCGACAGAGCTGTCGAGAGAAGCACAACCTGCGATGCCTCTATTGCTGTCGGCGTCGTCAGGACCGCTTGTGTCGGTACTAGTGGTGGCAAGGTGGATGGAGGTCCCGGTTAGCGCCTGAGGCCCATGATGTCAACGCCCTGGGCTTGGGCGCTCCTTTCGACAGAGTTGCGTTCTCTCGAGAGATCTCATCATTCAGGCCATTTGCCTGAATAGTTGCAACATGGTCGGCTCCGGTAGTGCCGACCTCCCGCTATTTTCGGGAGTCTCTGACATATTTACAGTAGGAGAAGGTAAGAGTTATCTGAGCATCCCATCGGGCGTGCCACTAAAGTTGTTGGGGCCGAAATTGTCGGTCGTCGATCGGCCCAATGGTTCTGTTGACCCTCTGAAATGTGATGCGTCGCGTGCCAATCGGTCAAGCGATCGGGTCGAGGAGGGATCTGTTCGGCCGAGTTTTCTCAATAAGTTCTCGTGACCGTCCGACTTAGAATAGCCGAATCAGAATATGGAGATTGAGAGGGAGGCAAAGATGTGCCAAAAAATAAATGGCTAAGGAGTTGATTGTGAGGATTGTATTAAGTAGAAAAAAAGGGTTACAAAAGTAACAAGTAGCCAATTACAATTAATCTATTCTTAGAAAATGCAGTAAATCTATCTAGAAAAGCAATAAAGATATGAAAAAGTATGGGATGGTCCTGGCTTATGAGGTTGCAGGACTCATTTCTCTTCGATGGTTCGGATATTTATACACTCCCCGAACCATACTTACAGGCGCCGATTTGAAATATTGGCTGGATTTGGGAAAAGTTGCCGCAAAATTCTCGACTACTTTATTTCGAGTCGAAACTTTTTCAAATAGGATAATAGCCGTTCTTCCGTCTAGGTTTATCCCCTTATTATCCCGCCAGAGCGTGATCTTCGGCACTTTCCAATGCTAGACGCCACTTTCCGCTTCGGAGTCCGTTACGAGATTTACGCCCCGAATCTTGCGCTCTTTCTTTCCAGAAGCCTTCCTTCTTCGCCTTGATCAGGTGAAGGCTGACTCCAACTCCGCCTTCTTTGTCCGAAATCGATTTTGGATGAGGCAAAATTTTTCTTGTCGGCTACTTATCCTATCGGCTGACGTCTTCAACCGATGACATCCATCGCGTGCCGTACTCTTACACGACTGAGATCGATTCGGATCATGACACGAATTCTTCTTCGGCTGACCCTTCCCTTCATCGGATGATGTTCTCAGCCGATTGCATACGCCACATGTTGCTTCTTTAAGTGGCAAAAATTATGGTCTCAACAGTAAGCTACACATTGTCTCAATACATATACAGTCTTGACTAGTGTTGTCAACAAGCCGAACACGAGTGATTTGGCCGACTTGTGTTCGACTCCGAATACGAACTGACTCGTTAAAATATCAAGCTAAAAAATTTAGCTCGTACTACGAGCTAGCTTACAAAAAGTCAGATAAATTGTCAATTATACTACTGGATGAGAAATATATTTTACAAACTAAACTAATCAACCAATAATAGTTAATTTAATAAAATACTAAACTTAAAAACTAAGAATAACATTTCCATTTATCTTTCGATTGAATTTCTATTAGCCAACGTCTTTAAGTTTGTTTAATTGTATCTCTACAATGTATATTCTGTTTACTATTTTAATTGTATCTCTACAATGTATAGAGACTTATTCAGCTATGGTACATTTGAATTGACCCAGTCACATATATGCCATGTTGAAATAATCCCGTCAACTTTAATTTTTTTTTTTTTTTTTTTTTTTTTTTTTTTTTTGAGAGAGAAAGATAGTATACTGTCCGCTTTATTTATTTTTAAAATAAAAATAACTGAAAATATGAAGCAACTAAGTTTCGAACTCGAGTCTCGAATATCAACCACTAAATTCTTTGCCACTTGCACTAGAAACAATTAATAATTTTAATATTTTTTTAATTGAAACCTTTCTATCTTTTGATTTTCAGATTTAAAATGATTACTATAAAAAATAAAAATGTACCAAAAAATCTATTGATGATTTTGAAATTTGATACTTTTAATTATTTCTTAGAATATAAACTTAGATTAATTAGTTGTTAAATTAATAGATTCTAAGTTAAATTTTTTATCTAAATAAATATAAAAATTCAAATAAAAAAATTAAATGTTGAAGAGTCTCAATAAAATTGAGATCCTATTTCAAAATAGCCTATAGCAGAGGGTGTCGCCCGCACATTTTTACCAACAACGCTTTACTGTGCTATTATTATTATTTTTTTTTTTTTTTTTATTTTGTTAATTGTAATGCAAGTATACAAGAAAGAATCCTAAAATTTTTTTGTGGAAGTTGAATACTCAATTGAAAAAAAAAAGAAAAAGAAATTAGAGATTCAATAAAAAACCAAAACAAGTTAAAACCAAATTTTGTAATTTACTATGCTAACTCACTTTTGTGTAATAGACATTTGATTTAATAGTGCGGTTGATATTTTTTTATAATTGTGAAGGTTTTTTTATTTATAAATCATTTTTAATATTAAAATTTTTGAATTAATGATCGTTATATTAAATTTGATTTAGAATATTTAAAGTATTTAAAAAATAAAATTATTAATTTTTTAATATTATTTATCTAGTGATTGAAAAGATTTAAAATTAACAACTGAAAATAAAAATTTCATAAAATAAAATGGTATGTCGCTAAAATTTTAAATCAAAAGTATGAATTTTGTTTTATATAGTATATAATTTTTTTATAAAAAATTCATATAATTTGAATATTTCTATACCGTTAAATTTATAAATGGCTCATTAGGACAATTAAAATTATTAATTTTAACTATCTTTGATCACTAAACAAATAATTTAAAAAAATAATAAATTTTATTTTTTTAGATATTTTAAATATTCTATATCAAGTCTAAGTGAGTTGATCATTGATTCGAAAGCCTAGCATAAAAATAATTTATAAACACAGAATGCTTTGTTCTTCTCCCTAAGTAATTAATTTAACAAATTTATAGAGAAGGCAGGTACAATTAGGGCCCGTTTGGTAACGGGTTAAGACAGAACTAGCTAATACAGGGATAAGTATAAAATACGGATCTAGTGTAAAAAAGCGTTTGGAATGGTTCCAGAAATAAGAGATTTTGTGTTTGGTATGATAATGAGGAATAAGATGAATAAAGAGTATTAGTTGGGGTAAATTATTTTTTTGCCCTCAACTTTATTATGTAATAATAAAGTGAAAGAGGGTGTTTCGGTCGATGTGAAAGGGTATTTAAAAAAAAAAAAAAGTAAGAGGGTGGTTGGGAAGAGTAAGAACAGTAATTCCAGCTTATTTTAGTTATACTGGAACAAGCTATACCGATTGATTCCAAATGCGTTTGGAAAAACAAGAGGGATATCCCCTTATTCTCTATTCTAACCCATTTTCAAACAGCCCCTAAAGAAAAAAAGGATCCAATTGAAAAATCGAAAAAAGTCAGGGGCAATTGATGTAATTAACCCAAATACTCAATAAATACGAGCACTGCTACGGACCTACGGTTGTGGGTGGGTCTTCGGTCAAAGACGCTTTCCTCTCTCTCTCTCTCTCTCCTCTCGCAGCTTTTCTCCTTTCTCCCCGAGTCCGCTCCCTCTCCATCGTCCCTAATGGTAAGCGAAACCCTAGAATTCTCGCTCGTAAACGCTAATTTCATCGATATGGATCTCGATTCGCGATCTTATTAGCCAATTTTTTTTTTCTCCTTTTTTTTTTCTTGATTTTTAAGTTATTTAGGTTATATGTGAAATTTGTGGTACTATGATCTATAATTTTATTCTGATGGATCAGATCTGTTCTATTTGAGGTACAAAAAGAGTCTTGATCTTAAGAGTTGGAGATGCCTCTTTTGTAATAAATGTGTGGGATCTTAGGAGAAAAACTATAATGTTATAGATAAGTAGAGGAATATCGTTTGGCATTTATTTTTTTTTCTTTGGATGCATAAGATTTATGATTTGGTGGTGGTATTATTACGTATCCAAGGCTGAAAAGTAGATAGCAAATACTATTCATCTATCGATAGTATCATAGCTCAACTCGAGATCTTAGATTACATAATGTTTATGCAAATATTTGGGAAGAAATTTATGAAATGTTGTAGTATAGAAGAATTTTCTCTCGAAAAACTTGGATTCGATTGATATGCATTTTATCACAATGATCATGGTTTTAGTTGTTTGTGTAGTTGTACAAGCTAATTTTTGATCGGTGTATTTTTCATGTTCTTGAAATGAGTTGAGATTTCAACGCCATATGGCAGGGGTAGGTTTAACAATGAAGGATAAGTAATGGTTATGGGGAAGCCGGGAGAAAGAGGGGTACAACACTACTCATAGGGGAGGTTGGAATTGTTGTTCCCGGGTTTTTTCTAGAATAAACCAGTTAAATTAGAACAACAATCCCCTTTTGTATTATATTGGTTTGGTAGAATAAGGTGATAGGTTGAGTTATTTATTAGCTGTTCCTGAAACAAATTGAATCGAGAGTATTATTTGTTAGGGAAAACTTCAATTTGTCCCCCTATGGTTTTGTAGCATTTTTACTTTGCCCTGTTGTTTAACCAATTTCACTTTGCTACCTCGTGTTTTTATCTTTGTATCACCGTATGGATTTGCCATCAAATGGGGTACTAAAGTACTAAAATGTGTAAACTACAGGGTAGTAAAGTAATATATTTTACGAACCACAAGGTGGCAAACTATAGCATTTTACTAGTCTATATTTTTCACAAAGCCACCCTATGGTTTCTAAAACGTATCATTTTACTACTTATTGGTTTATAAATTTTAGCACTTTATTGCCTTGCTTGGCAGCAGGTCTTTACGGTGAAATAGAGACGAAATCTCAGGGCAGCAAAATGAAACGTTTAAGCCATAGGTTGGCAGATTGAAAATGTACTAAACTGCAAGGGAGCTAATTGAAGTTTTCCCTATTTCTTATGTTTCAATATTCTCAATGGTGTGGGTGTTATTGGAGTACCTCTTAGGAATTTGGGGACTGTTGGTTCATAGTATTCTTTTTTGTAGAAATGAAGATAATTTTGGCATGCTGAAGTTTGTAGATTAAAATAGCTTGAAAATTTCAGATTAACTGTTATTTTGTTTGGTTTCTGATTATAGCTGACTAAGTTTGATATATTCTTGCGGAACCTATTTTGGACAGACTACTTCTAGGCGTCTTGCTGAAAGGAAAGTGGCGAAGTTTCAGAAGAATATTACAAAGAGAGGATTTGTTCCTGAGACAACAGCGAAGAAAGGGAATGATTATCCTGTTGGACCTATCGTTCTCGGTTTCTTCATTTTTGTGGTCGTTGGATCATGTACGTCATTCTAATCTCCTCTGATTTACTTTGTGTCTATGTTTTCAAGTGTCGATTTCTAATTTTTTTAAAGTTTTTACGTTTCACATCGTCATGGACAGGGTAGCATCTAGTAATTAGCTTGGTATTTGAAGATCAATTGCTTTTATTTTTTAAGCAGTAATGCTATTAGCTCTTTATATGAAGGTCAATGGAATACGGCCATCTTGAATATTATCCTTCTTCTACTGCAGTCAACTATAGAAATTTTGATGCTTTGCTGCGAGTACCTGGCAGTGCAAAACAATAGGCAGGAATTAGCAGGATACACACTCGTTTTCCTGTTAATTTGCATATCAATTATGCTCTATACGATCGGGCACTATATAAAGCATGACTTTTCTTGTCACATGTTGATAGAAGTCCAAATTAGGGTGTAACTTAATCTACCATAGAGGCCCAGATATAATTTGCCAGACTTATCACCAATATATGTTAGTAGATGATCTTGTGTGATCAAAATATTTTGCCCATTTTCTGTATTGCATATTTGTATCTTTCTTTCGAAGAGGCTAGTTGATGGAAAGCCATTGTAATTGATACTTGAATAGCAGGTACTCATTAGAAAGCGATTTTCCTTTTTTTTTTTTTTTTTTTTTTTTTTTTTTTTTTTTTTTTTTTTTTGCAGTTTTTGAAGACTTTTAAGTTGTTCTTACTGTCATTTTTCCTCCACTCTGATCCAAGTAATTATAGATACTATCAATAGCAGTTTTCTACTAGATTTGTAAATCTTGATTTAATATTAAGGTAGTAGTTTTAAGATAAGATATTGTGTGTCAAAATTGACTAGCAATTACAGATAATGATAAACCTCTTCCTCCCTTAATATGTGGAGAATTTGATTTTTCTACTGAAAACTGTAGTTAACTTCTTCTTTTTTTTTTTTTTTTTTTTTTTTGTTACTGGGTTTCACAAAAATTAGTAATTACATATATTTGTAACCATCTTCCTCACCATTTTTCTGATGGGATTATGAATGTGTGGAACAACATTCAGCAAATTATGATGATTGTCTATTATTTAGTCAAACAGTTGTTGGATTCCAATTGATTCTTTCTGATCTTTATTACGTGTGTTTTTGAGCTTTTGTTCCTCTCACCAGTTTTTCCTACAGGATTATGAATGTGTAGAACTACAGTCAGCAAATTATGATGATTGTCCGTTATTTACACTCAACCATTCACTTTTCTTCATAAACCGCTGTTAGATTCCAATTGATTCTTTCTAATTTTTATTGAATGTGTTTTTAAGCTTTTGCTTAGTTGCTTGGTTAAGTCTTGATTTGATCCACCTAAATGACTTGGTAGTTAGGATTCTAGTTTGTGTCAGTCTGTTTCTTAAACTCCTAGGTCCTGTTTGACACCGTGAATTGGATTGGATAGTCTAGATGACAAAACGATGTTGGGGGAAGAGGGGAATATAGCAAATCGGAGAAGGTGAGGACAAACAATCTTTTGCCGGAATGGGATTAGTAAATCCCACCGTAGAGAGGCTGGGATTTAACCAGGATTTGATGTGGCAATGTTCCATTGCATCCAATCAGCTCCATTCCTTACCTGCCATGGCTCCCAAAGCCTCAGTGCAGCTAAACCTTCCCTCTCTCCCAACATTACTCCCAACATTACTCTCCATCTTATCCAATTCAATCCAATTGCAAATGCGAAACAGGACCTACAGCGCAAGCAATGATTCTTTCATTTTGTGTGCAGCTTTCATCAACTAGTCTAATCTGTTGATGACGAAATTCTTTAGTTAAATACATTTTACAAGAACCAAATAATTGTGTATTACTGTGGTTTGACTGATTGATGCTGATATTGATTTTATGTTTTGGTGGTGGCAGCTATATTCCAGATTATTCGGATGGCCACAAGCGGCGGGATGGCTTAATGGCAAAGCAAATGGCGGCAAAGATGGCTGGTGTTCTCACTAGCAGGTAGACCTAGATATACCTTTTGAGTACACATTTTACTTTCAGCTCTTCTTGTTCATATTTTTGTTGCTTGTTTCTTGGACGAAACTGCTGTACCCTGTCCGCATTCATCTGAAAATTTGTCAATTGAGATGTGAGAAAATTTGAACCTAGCATATTCTCCGTGTGTTTTTCTTTTCTTTTCTTTCCTTTTCCTGTAAACTTGTGCTCGTGAGTGTTGTGATGCTGCAGCATCACCCTCGGTATCAAGCTAATTATTATTAAATTTGTAAAACTGTCGTTAGGAAAAACTGCATGCATGTATTTGTAGTTTGTTCTTACCCTTAGATAACAAAGAAGTTTTCTTTCGGGTTAGGGAAGTTTCCGCCTCGGACCAGTCGCACGTGGACTTTAAAATATCACATATTTAATAAAATTTATTAATTAAATCTATTAAATCTTAGGCTCATTAGGTTTTATTAATTTTTAACTTTTTATTAATATCTTATGTAGAATAATTCTTATATAATTATTTTAATTAAACATACTTTCTAGGGCACGTCTGGTTCGCGTGATGTAATATTTCTATGTTATTTCGATATAGCTCGTTTAATGTAATGTTAAATTATATAGAATTATTATAATTGGATTATTTTATAAAATTTAGTAATTTTGATAATAAAATATAGTTTATTTTAAAATTATTCTTTGGTCAAATTTAATATTATATTTTTACTAAACTATAATTTACACTTAAATCTATAATTTCAATTTAAATTTTAAATTTAAAATCTGAAAAAATATAAAATTTAATATTTTAATTTAAAATATAAATTTGAAATTTTAAAATTTTAATTTATATTTTAAAAATGTAAAATTTGATAATTCTAAATTTTAAAATAAAATTTTAAAAATTGGATAGTTGATGGGATAAATTTGTAATTTTATATACAAGATAACCTGCCAGTGTATTCCATCAGTAATACGAAATACTTATCCGATAATATTTTCAAAGTAATTATGCATCATTAGTAATGCTGCATTACTAACTAAATATTTATTCCACTCGATAATATTTTCAGAATAATTATGCACCATTAGTAATCCTGCATTACTAACTAAATTACAAATTAGATGAATCAAACTTAATAATTCTGAGAAAATTACTTATAATCCTGACAGCATAATGCGAATCACATACTTCCCTAATTTATGAATCACCTAATTGTAGATTTTGATTAGGTAGAGCTTTGGAGGCTAGCTCTTGGCCAGTAATAGGAATCAATTCTGTTGGAGCAAAAACTTAAGATTGCCTTCCCTGTAGTGGTGAAAAGGGGTTGGATGTTACATGAAAATTTTCGAATATGGGTTGGAATCTTAGTTTCTGGCTTGGATTCAAAACTGGATTTAAATCTTGAACTAGAATATTTTTCTGACTCAGATTCCTGTTTACTATAGTTCTTCGGATTTAGATTATCGGCAGCAAAAGCTAGTTTTGATATATTTTCAATAAATTACATCTACTTTAAATTTATCTTTAATATTATTTTTTAAGAATTTATAAATCTTTTCTTATATTTTTCTTATTATTATTATTATTTTTTTATAAAACTTAAGAAGCTTACATATTTTTTTTATATTCTTTAAATATTTTAGTCATATAGTATGGTGGATAAATTTAAGTCGCACAAAGTTTATAATATAAAATTCACACCTTTTTAGGACATATTTGGTTGTAATGATTTAAGGCTTGAAATGAAAATCTTAATGAATCATTTTTATTGTTAGTATTTGGTATGAGATATTAGCATTTTGATTTTCATTTCGTGGAAAATTAAAAGATTGATTTTTTTTTTTATTTTTTTAATAATAATTATTTAAATATATATATATATATATATATATATATATATATATATATATATATATATATATATATATATATATATATATTGACTAAATTATAATTTTAAATATAAATTTGACATATAAATTTGAAATTTATTAACTTTAAAATTTAAATTTAAATTTTAATTTCAATATAAGTTTGTTATTTGTAGATATAGAATTATATTTTGACTTTGAACTTAAATATAAATATATAAATATAAATATAAATATAAATATAAATATAAATATAAATTTTAAAATAATTATGAATCTCAATTTGAATTTAAATTTTGATTACAAATTTAGATAGTATATTAAATTTATCTTATTTAAATAATAATAATAAATTGATTTCGATTTCAAATTCTATTGTGAACCAAATAAATTAAGAGATCAGAATTTTCACCGCTCAAAGACATGACACGTGGCGATAATCGTCGGCTAAAGAAATCAGCCGACAAAAAAGTGGGTCAACCGAAGAAGTGTATGTATCCCGATCCGGACCCATCTTGGTCGCACGAGAACGTAGCACGCAATACATACCATCGGCTGACGACATCAGCCGATAGGAGACGCAGCCGACGAGAGGGATATCGTCTCATCCAGAATCTACTTCGGCTAAAAGGAGGACGTCAGACCGCCTCAATCAAAAAACGAGAAAGGTGGAGTCAGAGTCAACTCTCGACTAATCGTGCCGGAGAAAGAAGGTCCTAGTAAGGAAAGGTACGAGATTCGGGACGCGAATCTCGCAACGGACTCTGAAGCGGAAAGTAGCGTCCAGCATTGAAAAACGCGGAAGATCACGTTTCAGCACGATAATAAGGGGATAAATCTGGACGAAAGAAAGGCTATTGTCCTATTTGATTAAAGTTTCGACTCAAAAGAAAATAGTTGAAAATTTTTCGATAATCCTTCCCAAATCACGCCAATCATTCAAATCGGTGATTATACACATGGTTCGGAAATGTATAAATACCCAAACTATCGAAGAAGAAGGGGTCTTGCAACCTTGTAAGTCAGGACCACCCCCTGTTTTTTTATATCTTTCAATATCTACATTTATTGCTTTCCTAAATAACTTTTACCGTATTTTCTAGGAGTAGATTAACTGTAATTGGCTACCAGTTCTCCTTGTAACCCCACTTCTGTCAGTATTATTTCTTAATCGGCTCCTTAGCCGTGTCACATTTTTGTCTTTGTTCTCTGATTCGACTACTCTAAGCCGAATTCAGCCTCTCTCCACCTTCATACCCCGTTTTGGCTAATCTAAGCCGGATGATCGCGAGAGTTCTGAGAAGAACCCGGCCGAGCGGATCCCTCCTCGGCCCGATTGCTTGATCCATTGGCACGCGGCGCATCACATCTAAGAGGGTCAAACGAATATCGGGGCCAATCGGCAACCGACATTTTCGGCCCCAGCAACCTTTTGGCACGCCCGGTAGGACACTCAAGTTACTCTTACCTTCCTACCGTACATATTTCAGAGATTCCTGAAACCAGCGGGAGGTCGGCCCTACCAGAGCCGACCATGTCGCAACTATTCGGGCAAATGGCCTAATTAATAAAAGGAGTTGGCTCGCAAAGCCACGATCGAAATAAAAGGAGACCGACTGACAGAGGTCAACCTAGAAATTTTTTTCAGCTACCACAGTCTAGGTCGAAAACTCGGTCGAAAGGGACGAAGGTGAGAGTCTTGATTCCGATAGAATGGATCAGAAAGCAAGGCACTCCGATTTGCTAATAAGCATCGGATGAGAGATGTGCGAATTTCGGCCAAAAAATGCTCGACTACACGCGAGTCTACCAATGTCAAATTTAATATGGCATGCAACAAACAGATCGGAAGGCAATCAGCCGATCAAAAGAAAACATCTGAAACATCATTATACATCGGTTTGAAGGAATGTGAATTACAAGAAAATTTTATATTTGATAAATTGATACATATGCAAATCAAGAAAAGGCAAATACAAAACTGTTTCAGAAAAGAGAAAGTCGTGGTTGATGAACCCGGTTGGGGGGAGAAACACAGGACCACCCTCAGGCGAACCGAGGTAGAAGAGGAGCCACAGAAGAAGGATCAAGCACCGTCTTGTGGAAATTGAGACACCCGACCACCTTGGCGTCGGAAAGTCTCAAACCTCTTGAAACTCCCACGAAAAATCTGTGCTTAGCAAGATGTTCCCCCTAAAAAAAAAGGAGAACGACCTTGTAGGAAAGCCGGTCGAAGCATAAGAACACACCTCCCGTCGTGGGAAATTCGATACTGAGCGTCTCGAACTCCTCCAACTCTTAGGGATGGAAGCAAAGGACAGTCTCCTCGCCGACATGACATTCACGAACATAACCGGCCATAAGCAGCCGAAAATCGGCCTGAGCACCGGCCATAAGAGTCCAGTTCAGAAAGTCACACATAAGGGCTTCTCCAAAAGAAACCCTGTTAGAGCTCAAGGGTAAGAAGAAACATTTGTCAGTCGGTGTTAAAGCGCCGCCGGGTTCAGTTTGAAAGACTGCTTCCAAAGTACCATCAGAAATGAAAAAACTACGGTCGGAACGCCGGTATAGTGATGGCATAGGAATCGCCATAAGGGATGAAGGCTGTGTGGGAAATGTGACAAGCGATCCCTACTTATAAGTCGACGGGGAAGCGAAATGATGACAACCGCCCCTCGGAAAGCAGCGGTATTCAACGAAGAAACGGCGAAGGACATTTTTGCCGAAAAACAAGAAAGACCAGCACCTGTTCGCAAATCCCTTGGACAGTGAGCAAATATCCTGCCAGGATATGGGATTGATTGCGAGACATCGTTACCTGTGTCAGGAGTTAACTCGATTTCGACAATCGCCCGAACGACATATCAGGCGATTGCCGTGGGGGTATTGTTGAGACCAAAATTTTTGCAACTCAAAGGCATGACACGTGGCGACAATCGTCGGCTAAAGATATCAACCGACGAAAGAATGGGTCAACCGAAGAAGGTTCTGCATCCCGATCCAGACTGATCTTGGTAACACGAGAACGTAACACGCAATACATACCATCTGCTGACGACATCAACCGATAGTAGAAGCAGCCGACGAGAGGGATATCGCCTCATCCAGGATCTACTTCGGCCAAAAGGAGGATGTCAAACCGCCTCAATCAAACGACGAGGAAGGCGGAGTCAGAGTCAACTCTCGACTGATTGAGCCAGAGAATGAAGGTCCAATAAGGAAAGGTACGAGATTCGGAGCGTGAATCTCGCAACGGACTTCGAAGCGGAAAGCGACGTCCAGCATAGGAAAACGCCGAAGACCACGCTTTGGCACGATAATAAGGGGATTAACCTGGACGAAAGAAAGGCTATTGTCCTATTTGAGGAAGTTTCGACTCAAAAGGAAGTAGTTGAAAATTTTCGATAATCCTCCCCAAATCACGTATATCATTCAAATTGGCAATTATACATATGATTCGAAAATGTATAAATACCATAACCATCGAAGAAGAAAGGGTCCTGCAACCTCGTAAGCCAAGACCACTCCCCTTATTTTTTATATCTTTCAATATATGCATTTACCGCTTTCCTAGATAACTTATACCGTATTTTTTAGGAGTAGATTAATTATAATTGGCTATCAGTTCTCCTTAGAACCCCACTTCTATCAATATAAATTCTTAATCGGCTCCTTAGCCGTGTCAAATCTTTATCTTTGTTCTCTGATTCGGCTACTTTAGGCCGAACTTAGCCTTTCTCCACCTTCATACTTCGTTTCAACTAATCTAAACCGGACGATCACGAGAGTTACTTAAAAGAACCCGGCCGAGCGGATACCTCCTCGGCCCAATCGCTTGATTCATTGGCACGCGACGCATCACATCTAAGAGGGTTAGATGAATACCCGGGGCCGATCGGCAACCGACATTTTCAGCCCCAACAATAAGGTATAAATAGAGCAAAACCTCTTAACCCGGTTATAGCATTTTGGATAGTAGTTAGGCCCAAGAGGTTAAGAGGGTTGAGTGTGCTAGAGCTAAAGTAGTTTTAGGATGGAAAAGTTGGGGCGTCACTGTGTGTGTGTGTGTTAGGCTAGTATGTTTTTAGAAGTATGTAGCCCTCTGTGCTTATAAATCGTTTTTTATGTTGGGACTTTCGAATCGATGATCTGTTAAACTTGATTCAAAGTATTTGAAGTAAGTAAAAAATAATTTTTGTGATTTTTCAATATTATTTACCTAGTGACCGAAAGGGATCAAAATCAACGGCTGAAAATAAAAATCTCACAAAATGTTATGATATGATACTAAAATTTTAGATAAAAAATATTGATCTTATTTTATATAGTATAAAAAATTTTCTATCAAAAGTTTACTTAAATTTACAAACGGCTCAACACGACTATTAAAATTATTTATTTTGAGTCTTTTTTATCACTAGGCAAATAATTTCGAAAATTTGTGAAATTTAGTTTTTAAGCCTTTCCAATCCTTAGATCGTACTATTTGGGGGGAGAGCAAATTTGATCAATTTGTTGTCACCCTAACCCGTATAGAGGGGGAACAGCAAGTTCCCCCGATTCCAATGTTGTTTGGGTTAACTTGGGGGATATCCTCCTTATCCCCCAAGTTAATCCCAATCCAAACAAACCCTAAGAATCCACTATAATTCTAACCGCACATCTCTTCATCTAAAGATCAAAAACCTAATAGCATCAATAACTTGTTACTATTAATAGTATAGTAACCTAGTTATATATATATAGCCCGGCTATTATGCTATCGATAGCACCAAGCACTTGATGCTATCAAATTTTTCGTCGTTAGATTTACCCTTTTGATCATTTCCAATCCTTATATCGTACTATTTATCTAACCACCCACTAAACCCTAGGGCCCACTATCGTCCTAACCACATATTTCTTCATCCAACGGTTAAAAATCTAATAGCATCAAATACTTGATGCTATTAATAGTATAGTAGCCTAGTTATATATATATATATATATATATATATATATATATATATATATGTGTGTGTGTGTGTGTGTGTGTGTGTGAGAGAGAGAGAGAGAGAGTTATACTATCTATAGTACTGGAGCGCCGGTACTCTATAGTCTTGTTAAAGTTTATGAAGCTAGAAATAAAATTTTATTTTCTTTTCAACATCATTTACTTAGTAAGTAAATTATGTCAAAATGAATAGTAGAAATTGAACAATTTTTAAAATTTAAGCATAGAACTTTTGAATTCAAGATTAAGGATACTAATTTTGATTTAAATAGTTTAAAGTATTTTTTTATCAAAATTTGAATAAATTTAGATCTTCTAGAAGCATTAGTAACCTTCTAGAAGATCTATCAAAATGGTATAAATTTATTTAATGGTATAGATCTATACCATTAAACTACAAATTCGTAATAGTAGCAATTGAAAATTAACAATTTTGAAATAATTTGATCAGAAAATAAACTATGTCGAAAAAATATTAAAAATAAAAAAAAAATTTAAATATCTTAAATCAGTTTTAACGGTATAAATAGTTGATTTGAACATTCTAAAATCGAAAATGAGACTATAGTACCGGAGCTTCAGTACTATAGGTAGTATAGAAGCCTATATATATATATAGCGTAAGGCTACTATACTCTTATGAGTATAAACCCTTTTGTACTCATAACTTTTTCACCCTTGGATGAAGGAATGCGCGGTTAGGATGATAGTGGTCTCCTAGGGTTTACTAGGTTGTTGGGCAAATAGTAAAAATCTTAGGAACTACTATAATCCTAACCGCACATTTCTTCATCCAAGGGATGAAAACTTATGAGTACAAATTTTTTTTACTCATAACAGTATAGTAGCCGGACCCTATATATATATATATATAGAGAGAGAGAGAGAGAGAGAGAGAGAGAGAGAGAGAGAGAGAGGGAGAGAGCTTTTATATATTTTTAAAAATACAAACTCAAATATGTTTGTGATTTTTTTATTATTAGATTTGTATTGAGATCCGTATTATTGCACTTTATCTTTTTCTCTTTTTAGTTGACTTTGCTATAGCACAAATCTTAATGTAAATTTTATGATAAAAAATTTACAAACATATTTAGACTTATACTTTTAAAAGTATGTAAGCTCTACTCTTTCTCTCTCTCTCTAAATATATATATATATATATATATAGAGAGAGAGAGAGAGTCCGGCTACTGTGCTGGTACAAGCACCAAGTAATTGGTGCTTGTAAGTTTTCTACCTTTAGATTTAATCTTTTGATTAATTCTACCTCTTATATCATACTATTTCACAAACCACCCACTAAACCCAAGGGGTCACCATCATCCTAACCGTACATTCCTATATTCAATGGTAAAAAACTCACAAGCACAAATAACTTTGTACTTTTACAAGTATAGGAGCTCAATTATATATATATATATATATATATATATATATATATATATATATATATATATATATATATATATATATATATAGTCCAGCTAGAATACTATTGATAGCATCAAGCAATTGGTGCTATCAAGTTTTCAGCCGTTGGATGAAAAAATATGCGGTTGGAATTATAGTGGTCCCCTAAGATTTTTACTATTCAACAAATCACCTAGTAAACCCTAGGGGACCACTATCATCTTAACCACACATCCTTTAATCCAAAGGCTAAAAACTTGATAGCACCAATTGTTTGGTACTATCGATAGTATTCTAGCCGGAATATATATATATATATATATATATATATATATATATATATATATATATATATAGATAGATAGATGGATAGATAGATAGATAGATAGATAGATAGATAGAGAGAGAGAGAGAGAGAGAGAGAGAGAGAGAGAGTTGGGCTGGAATGCTATTGATAGCACCAACCCAACTTTGCCACCCATTTTGTAGTTCTTGGATCGCATTGAGATTCGTACAAGTCTTTTAATTAAAAAGAAAAATTTTTTATTTTTTACTTTTTCTTTTTATTTTTTTTTTCTTTTTTTCATTAAAGAGCATGCACATTTCTTGAAACTGATTATACATAGATTACATAGAGTCAATCACATTTCTTGAAATTATTTTGCCAATAAAGGAAAAAGCCTAATTTGGAAGGGGTATGTAACTGTGTACAACAAGACATGCAAACGCGGCGACTTTGCGGCAAGAGGGGTCCCCAACTCCCTCCCCATTATCTCCTTCGCAGGTTGGAATAGATTCAAGGTGGATTAAATTTTATCTTATTTTTTTGTCCCTACTTGCTGCTTCATTTGTGATGGATTGGAAGCAGATTTTTAAACTGGTTAAAGCAGATCAAGGAAATAAAGGAGTGCGCTCCTTTGCCCTTTTTTTTATTTTTTTTATTATTATTATAGTAATGGATTCGTAGCCGGTTATTTTTTTATCTCTTACTTTCACTTTTTACTTCAAAAATCGCAGTAAAAATTTTATCAATCCGAATCCATTTGCATCCTCAGGTATAACTCTGCTTTCCATTAGTTATCCTTCAAGTTCCTGGTTATAAACTAGACTAAGTAGATTAAAAAATTCGTAACATCTTAGAGCTTAAATTTTTTTAAAATCTTAGTATTAAAATATGAAAAGTTGACAATATAAAGACCCAAATAGATACATAAAAGGAACGTAAAATTTATAAATTTTTTTAAAAATATACTAGTAATATTATTCTATCAATATTTAAATGTATTAATTTGTGTTGAATTATTTATGCTAATTATTAATCCTAAAAATTTAAAAGATTATTAATACGTAATTAATTTATTTAAAAGATATCGACAGTCTGTACGAATTTCAACTCAACTTAATCCATCTGGACGTTATGTTTGTTATTGGGACTCTTACCATTATGTATACTATAAACCATAGATTCACTTAATTTATTGAGCTCATTCAACTCAAATTTTTAAGGCTGCGTTTGGTTTGGGGATAAGAAAAATTTAGTTAAACCGAGGATAGGTATAAGTTATGGTATTAGTAGGAACTAGTGTAAATTTCTATTTGATTGGGTTTAAGAGTTATACCAGCTATAAAGAAAATTGTGTTTGATAAGTTAAAGAGGAATAAGAAGAATAAAGAGAACTAAAATTTTAATTTATGATTAAAATTTTACTGATATAATTTTAAATATTTATTAAAAAAATTATTAAAATTTATATTTTACTTATATATAAAAAAAAATTATTAAAAAAAAAATTATCATATAATTTATTAAAATTATATGATACATTTATTAAAAATTAAAGTTAAAATTTTTAAAAACTATAAAATTTAAAATTAAAAATTTAAAAATTTATAAATGTTAAAAATTTTAATTTTAATTATCTTAAATAATTAGTTAATAAAATAATTAAATTAATTAAAATATTGAATTAATTAAAGAGTTAAAATAATAATTAAAATTATATTAATTTAATTAAGTTTATTCTTAAATGGGAACCCGTCTTGTTTCAGGAAAAGGCTGGAATAGTAATTCCAGTCTTATACCAGCTTATTCCAGAAAGACGAGAACAGCTGTTCTCATCCCTACTTAATTGCGTTTGGATATAACTGGGAGGATAAATCCTTATCCCCTTATTAGGCTCATTCAACTCAAATTTATAAACTTATTATCACCGAACAAAAATTTAAATTTTTTTAATTCATAAATAAATATAATTTCTAAACTTATAATCACAAGATAAAAATTTAAACTTAATTTTAACCCATAAATAAATATAATTTATACAAAATAAAAAATTAAAATTATTTTTAAGTCATAATAAATAAATTACCTGGAACAGAAACACTGATGGAACAAATGTAGAGCACATAAACTCCTCGCGTTGAGTTTATTCCCGCGCGTCTTTCCTCTTACGAGTTGATAACGATGAAGATAAATAGAAATATAATTCTGTGTGCTGCAAAAAAAAAATAAAAAAAATAATAATAATAATAACTGGGAACAAGTAAATTAGATGGAAGCAATTAACAAGGGATCAGGAAACGTCGACGGGGTTGGAAAGGAAGAGCAGGGAGGCGGGGCGGTGGGGGCCCCCGAGGCGCTCGTAGCGGTCGATGGAGAAGAGGGAGAGCGAGAGCGAGAGCGCGAGGGAGAGGTCGGGTCGGTCGGGCCCGGCGGCGAGGCGGTGGAGGGCGGGGCCGACGCAGAGGCGGTAGAGCGCGCGGTAGCCGCCGAGCGCCGCGACGACGGAGCGGGCGGTGCGCGAGGGAGAGGGAGAGGGCGAGGGCGCGGGCGCCGGCACGAGCGAGGCGTGCTGGCGGAGGCAGAGGGACTCCCAGACGCGGTCGCTGCGGGAGGCTGCGTGCCAGGCTCGGCAGACGCAGGCGGCTGCTGCCAGGGACCGCCCGTCCAGCCTGCCCAGTATCTCCCCCAGCAAGTCCACGTCGTCCGTCGCCATCATCCCCAGCCCTCCTCCTCCTCCTCCTCCAACTCCTGCACTCGGTCCTCCCACTTTCCTCCCGTTCGTCTCCTCCTCCCCCTCCTCCCCCTCCGGGTACGTTGTATGTGCTCCCATTAGCTTCTTCCTTTTTCTTTCTTTCTTTCTTTCTTTCTTGAGGGAGATCTTCTTGGGGAGCTAGGGATAGGGAGGAGCGTGTTTTCTATCAGTTATGGGCGGTATTTATTTTATTAATATGGAAGGAGATTTCTTTGACTTACGAGTTAGGACTCGGGTGGATAATAGAAAAAATAAAATAAAGGTAAAAAACATTTGCATGGAGACCCTTGAGAAAAATAATAATAATTAATCACAAAATTTTATGCTGCACGTAAGCGTAAAAAGAACGTAATAGCTCAAAATTTTTTAATCATCTTAATTATATGACAGACAAAATAAATTAGAATTGAGTTGGAATATAGTTAACGTACTACTACTCATGCAACATTTATTACAGCATTTATTACAGCAAAGATATATATATTTTTTTAAGAAAAAAAATATATATTATTGTAGTAAAATTATTTTGAAATTTAATCATTCTAATTTGATAGATTTTTTAATTTAACCAACTAAACACAATCAATCTTTAAAAGAAAAAATTTAAAATTTAAGAAAATGTTATAAAACAAAAAGTGAAGTTGTTTCAAAATGCTCTATAGGTTTGGGATTTCCTTACATTTTCACCTAGAAAAATAATAATAATAATAATGAGGGTGTTGAGGATAAAGGGTTTTAGTTGAGAGAGAGATAGAGAGAGAGAGAGGGGGGGGGGGAGGGGGAGGGTATCACGGGGACGAAGAGATGGGGCCAACGGGGAAGGGCCAAGAGCATAGAGATGCGTAAAAGTTGGTGTATTTATTTCTTTGGTGCCTCTCTCTCTGTCGCACGCATATTAAAGCAGAAGCTAAAACTATAAATAATAATAATGAAAGAAAATGGTGTGACTCGATTGCTTGATCTTGTTATTTGTATTATCACCGGTGTCTTTTTCTCTTCATTTTGAGTTACATATTATCATCCGTTCCACCTTTTATCACACATATATCTAGCAATATATATATATATATATATATATATATATATATATAGAGAGAGAGAGAGAGAGAGAGAGAGAGAGAGAGAGAGAGAGAGAGTAAACAAATCAAGTTTATTAACTATATATACACACATGTACGACTTTTCAAAATAATAATAATGTGGAAAAGTTTGAATCAAAAGTTTTGATTTTGTGCAAAATAAAAAAACTGTTATTTATCAAATTTCGAATGAATCTCAATCCAAAGCTCTCAAATTTTGAATTGTTAATTAGATGGTCAAAATTAGATAAGAGAGCTTTAATTAACACCGGATTAAATCCAAATTCATCCGAGGCTGAAATATCGTTCTGTTTTTAGTTCAAAACTAACCGGTATGATCATTATATTATTCAAAAAATTAATTTAACAGAAAAAAATAACATTCAATACCATAACTAGCAATACTATATATATACATTTCAAATTGGATGTATATCATACATTCCATTCCATCCAAGAGTGGGGACTAATTTATCGGTCATTCGAAATAACCGATAAAATTTATTTCATCCTTGAATGGATGGGATGTAAGATGTACATCCCACTTGGGATGTACAAATAGTATTAACCATAACTAAACCAGTGCAAATTCATACATTATAAATCATGCTATCAGATGTCAACGGATTGGATTCGGGGCGGATTTTCAAAAACCCAAATACGAATCCGACTACCAAATCCGAACCCGAATCCGGCGGATTTAAAAATCCATATCCAAATCTGAATCCGACCAAAAATCCAAAATGCAAATCCGAACCCAAATCCGAAAATCCAAATCCGAAATAATCTTTTTTTCATTTTTTTTATAATATTTCAAAATATATTATATTAAATTTAAAATTTTAAAATATAAATTTAAATATAATATCAAATATTTTTATACACATATATTATATAACGTAAAATCAATTCGGGTTTGGGTCAGGTTCGGATTCGGGTCGGGTATAATCAAAATCCATATTCAAATTTAAATCTGTCGGGTTTTTATTTTTTATATCCATATCCGAATCCATATCCGTTTAATATCAGGTAAATCCATCACGTTCGGATTCGGATTCAGATTCGGATAAAATTTCAGGTATCCGTAAGCATTGACATCCTATATCAGGGTTTATCAAAAAAATAATACAAAAAATATAGACAGCTTAATTAGAACCCGACTCTAATACTACATTGTCTAAGAATCCATCCAATCTAAGAGTAAACAAATCAAAATTAGTATTAACGCATTGAGAACCCCACGAATTAATTAGCACTGTGCTTAACTTCACCTTGGCCTACGCATTGGCGTTGGTTTTGACGCTTTTATTATTATTATTATTATTATTATTATTATTATTTTTGTTTTACAGGGTTATAATACTTGTTTGGTTGGGGACTCGCAAATGCATTCTAACGGCTAACTCCTTAATTATATCAACCTTTCCGTTGTATTATTAGTATTAATTATAGTAACTTAATTGATGAAGCCAAAATATACGTGACTGCTGAAGTAATTAATTTGATCATCACATGCATGCATATAAGTTGATGCAATAATGTGTAATTAAAATAAAATGTGTGTAATATGTTCAAATTAGCACTTAAATTCAATTTATTATGATTGCAAATTATTATATATATGCATGTATGTCCCTCTACGTTCTTTCTAGTTTATTAGTTAGCATCGTTACATATCTAAAAATCATAGTATTGTTGGATCACTACAACAAAATTAGATTATAAGAACACATGTTTGTAACACTTTTATATAAGTGTCCTATCTATATTATATTTATATTCAAAATTAGATTACAGAAACATATTTTTGGAACACATTACAAAAATATATCGCTATACATCATAGCGACGGCACATATAGCAACACTAACAATAAGTATCGCAGCGACATTTTTTTTAGATTTTAAAAATACTTAAAAATATCGTTATAGTATAATTTTGTTGTAGTGGATGTATAAATATAAAATATATTTGTTGCAATAAAATACATTTGTATCCTCATAAAATTTTAATTTTAATTTTAATTTTAATCTTATTAAAATGTAAGGTTTAGAAAAAAAAAAAAAAAAAAAAAAAAAAAAAACTACTATTATATGAAAGATAGATCAGAATAGTGCAATAGAATGTCTAATATATATTATAATTAAAAAACTAATAATACAATATGAATAACTATTTCTAAAGTACATACTATCTGAAACTACTATCTCTCCGCATAGTCTGCTCTCGACTCAATATCCAATTCTATCTGCAAAAGAAACAAAATTGTATTTAATTTGTAATACTTTTATTTTCGAAAAAAAAAAAAATGTTTGATTAATTTTATAAAATTATAGTGAATAGTGAAAAAAAAAGTGATGATTGAATTTAAAATAAAATATAATTTAATAAAAAAATTTGATATAAAATTAATTTATTATAATATTTAAATATGAATAATATGTATTAATATATATAATTACTAATTTTATAATAAAAATAAATTATTATAATATATAATTTAGTTTTAATATATAAAACTAAATTAAATAAATTATTATGTCTATATAATTTAGTTTTAATTTAATTTATAATCTTAATATAGTTTAGAAATAAATTTTAGAATAACACTATTCCACACGGAATTAGTTATTCTAAGCTATTCCGAAATAATCGAAAATAGTAAATTTTGACTAGATAAAATATTTCGGTCAAAAAATACATCGTTTAGTGAAATAGCTTTTTTTTATTCTAAAATTAAACGGAGCCTTAGGGCCTGTTCGGAGAACCTCCAAAATAGAATTTTTAGGTCATTTTACTCTATATTTTAAAATATATTATTTTTTATTACTCGGTCCGTTTGGATGACCCAAGAATGTAAAAAGAATACAGCGTATTATTGATATTTCGGAGTATTTTTAGTAAAAAAAAAAAAAAAAACTTAGACGGGAAATTTTTTTTTTCTATTTCCTGTACATCTTTCTCATTTAGCCCCTCTTTAAAAATTTAAAATTTAAAATTAAAATTTAAGAATTAAAAATTGAAATTTAAAATTTAAAATTTAAAATTTGAAATTTAAAATTTAAAATTCGAAACTGAAAAATTGAAAAATTTAAAAATAAAATCAAAATCAAAATTTTTAATTTTGAAATTTAAACTTCTAAATTGCAAAATTAAAATTTATTATTTTAAAATAATAAAATTTGATGTTTAAAACTTAAAATTAATATTATAAAATTTTAAATTTTAAATTTTAAAATTTTAAATTTTAAATTTGAAATTTAAAATTTAAAATTTAAAATTTTAATTTTTAAATTTTAAAATTTGAAATTTAAATTTTAAAATTTTAAACTTTGAAATTTTATATTTTATATTTTTTAATTTAAAAATTAAAATTTAAAATTTAAAATTTCACATTCAAATTTTTAAATTCTAAAATTCAAATTCAATTTTGAAAGTTTTAAATTTAAAATTTAAATCCTAATTTTAAATTTTTAAAAATAAAATTAAAAAATTATATTTTTAAATTTAATTTTTTGTATTTAAAGATTAAATTTAAAATATAGTATTTTTAAAAATTCTCAATCCAAACAGTAAAACACATAGTAATGTTTTTATAGAGTATTAAAAGTTTCAAAATATCAAATATATTCTAAAATATATTTTAAAATTCTAATTATTTAAAATATTAAAAATTAAAAATAATAATAAAATTTGTCATTTGATAAATTAATTCGATACAATAAAAAATGTATATAACGATATTTTTTTAAATATTAATATTTACTCGCCTTAGTATCAAATATATTCTAAAATATATTTTAAAATTATAATCTTTTAAGATATTAAAAATTAAAAATAATAATAAAATTTGTCATTTGATAAACTAATTCGATACAATAAAAAATGTATATAATGATATTTTTTTAAATATTAATATTTACTCGGCTTAGTATATCTAGGCAATGTTAGGTTATATATGTCCCAGCTTAATGAACTCGATCGGCGCACATAGTTTCAACCTAGGGATGTCGATGAATACAGATACTCAAAATTTTATCCGAATTCGAATCCGAACGAAATGAATTTATCCGATGTTAAACGAATATGAATATAAAAAATAAAAATTCGACAGATTTGAATTTAGATATGAATTTTTATTGTACCCGATCTGAATCCGAATTAATTTTACGTTATATAATATATGTGTAAATAAATATTTGATATTATATTTAAATTTATATTTTAAAATTTTAAATTTAATATAATAAATTTTGAAATATTATAAAGAGAAAAAATATATATAATTATTTCGGATTTGAATTTTCGGATTCGGATTCAGATTTTAAATTTTTGATCGAATTCGAATTTAGATATAAATTTTTAAAATCCGTCGAATTAGAATTTGGTAGTCGGATTCGAATTTGAATTCAAATTTTTAAAAATTCACTCCACATCTCTAGTTTCACCCCAGCTCATGGCATGGCATATCTATTCTAAATTTCCACTCCGGCCACAGCTCATGACCACAACACTGGCACTGGTAAGCACTAATTTATTTTCAGGCTCACATGATCAACCATATATAATTATATAGCTTGCTCTTCGGAGACTAATTTATACATTTCAAATAAGGTATATATCATACACTCTATTCGGAGACTAATTTATCAGTTATTTCGAAATGACCGATAAAATTTATCTTATTCTTAGATGAATAAAATATAAGATGTACACCCTATTTAAAATGTACAAATAGCATTAATCTTGTTTATTATGACAACTCTCATTCTGCCCCAACTTGACTATACTCAATCCACATCATATTCAACTCGATCATTTGTACTCAATTATAATTCAGGTGTCAATCAATTCTACAATTACTTGATGAATTATACCCTAAGGTCCAAATTTTGGATCCACTACCCAACTACTTAATCTCAGGATACCTTAGTCAACAGCAAATCCTCAATTAAAACAAGTTATGTGTGCCCCTTTCTAAAGTACATGTGCATCAATCAATACAACCACTAAGTGGCCAACAAAACTAAGCTATCATGGGGTTCTATCAGCCCATGTAATCTTTCCATCACCAATATATATATATATATATATATATATATATATATATATATATATATATATATATATATATATATATATATATATATATGGGGCAATTTCCTATACACCCATAAAAATTTTTCTGTTTTCAGATTTACCTCTCTTAGAAGGCTAATATTAAAACTATCCTTCTTACGTTCCAACTTCTTTCTAAAATACCCCTGAAGTTAAACTCTGTTAGTGTACCGTTTAGAACTGCCGTTATTTGTGTGTAATTACTATTTTGCCCTTTCAAATATACCCTAAATCCTAAACCCTAAAACCCTAAACCCCTAAACCCTAAACCCTAAACCCTAAACCCTAAACCCTAAAAAACTCTAAACCCTAAAACTCTAAACCCTAAACCCTAAACCCTAGAACCCTAAAAAACTCTAAACCCTAAACTCTAAAACCCTAAACCCTAAAACTCTAAAAAATCCTAAACCCTAAACCCTAAACCCTAAACCCGGGCAAAATAGGTATATCTGATAGTTTTCAACTCCGATTATTATTTAACTCTTGTTTAACCCTAGTTAACTTAACAAAGAAAAACGGTAGGGGTATTTTTAATAACGGTGGAACGTATGAAAGGTATATTGGAAAGAAAAAAATAAGAGGGGTAAATTAGATATTTCTTCAGATTTCAGGATTACACAGGCAATTATTCCTATATATATATATATTTTATAATAATAATAAATTATACGACGGTTTTTTAACACGGATAATAAATAAAAATTCTTAAAAATCTTATTTATATGTTTTATTTTTTGAGAGAAAAATATAATATGCTGTCTGCTTCGTTTATTTTAAAATAAATTTAGCTGAAAATATAAAGTAATTAAGTAATAGTTTTGAACTCAAAATCTCAGATATCAATCACCAAACTTTTTGTCACTTGCTTTAAGTACAGTTGATAGTCTAATTTATATGTTGGAATTAATTATTCAATAACAACTTATTACCTCGGTTTGAAGACTTTTGTTATTGAAAGCGAAGAGTTCAATTTATTGTTTTAAAAAAAAAAATTATATTAATAATTTAATATGATAGCATACCGTACTTAATTACAAAATAATTCACCTCAATTTTAATTAAAATGATTTGAAAATTAAATAATATATCATTCCAAACATTTGATTGTGCTCTCTCTCATCTACGAAATACCGTAAGCTTTTTGGAAAATCAAATTGATAGGCTGAATATAATAATCATACATCCAAACATAATTAAATGTGTTTTGTTTTAAAAATAAAATCATCTTTATATTTATACAATGAACGCTATCAAATCTTTAATTTTCTATATATATATTTAAAATTGGTAATGTTGTGAGTACACGATGGACGGAGCTTATGTCATTAAATATAATTCAAAACTATAAAAAAGTTAAGTTTTAATATGTTTTAAAATTTATTTTAAAATTTATTTGATAACTGTGAACTGAGCAATCGAAATTAAATAATTTTTTAAAAACAAAAGAAAAGATTTTTTAAAATAAGATCAGGACCTCTGGATGAAGTAGGCACCTGCAATTACTTTTTTCTCAATGGCGAAGCAAACAATTTCGAAAATATTTATAATTTTAAATATCAAATCGAAAGTTTAAGCACCAAAATAAAATGTGACAAAATGTAAAGGACAACTAGTACAAATTTACTTGTTACACAGAAGAGTGCAACTCCTACAACCATTCTAGAGTAATTGTAAGAACAAGTCCCATCAATATATTTATTTTTTTTTTTAAACTAAAAATCAGAAGGGTTGGGTGAATTATTTTGGTTGATTGGATGGAAAATTGTAAAGATTAGGACTTGTAGGAGTAGTATTTTTTTATAATGATTCAGGACTAAGTTGTAATTTTAATTGACGAAACATTAATAATTAAAATATTATATTATTTTTATATTAATAATATATTAAAATTTAAATTAAAATTTATAATAAATTAAAATTTAAATTCTACTAAAGGTACAATTTATCTCTTTTATAGAGCCTACAAGTAGCTGAGCTCATCTTGTAGGAAAATTTTATCTGTGCAGTACCCTAAAAGGAATGTACACTCGGCATCGTAGGGTACACAAACTCTAACAAATTTTTAGTATTAAAAATATGTATATCTGACAGAACAGGAAGTCATTCTTGGGCCATGGATAAGAAAAAATAAAAAAATAGATATACACACTTTTTTTTTTTTTTTTTTTTTATTAAGTTGAGTGAGTAGAGCTCAATTTTATTTATTCACTAGAGATTCTATTTGTATATATTTTGGACTTTCTGAAAATTGAATCTTTGCTTAGCATTACATGTTAGTAATTTTTATGGCATTATTGGGGTCGAAAATATCGCGCTGATTGTTGATCGGGCTCGATCGTCGGATCGGTCCCGTAGGGATGACCCTCGTGATGTGATGTGTCGCATGTCAATATATCAAGCGATCGAGCCGAGGAGAGATTCGCTTGGTCGGATTCTTCTCAGTCAAACTCTCGCAACCGTCCGGTTTAGATTAACCGAATTAGGATGTGGAGGTAGAGAGAGCTCGGCCAAGAATAGTCGAACCGGGATATGGAGATAAAGATTTGACATGGCTAAGGAGCCAATTAGAAACTTTTATTGATTGGAGTGGGGTTACAAGAGTAACAGGTAATCGATTATAAATTAATCTGCTCCTAAAAAATGCGCTAAAGATTATCTAGGAAAACAGTAAATGTAGATATGAAATATATGAAAAAGTATGAATGGTCACTGGCTTACGAGATTACCGGACCCCTTTTTCTTCGATGGTTCGAATATTTATACACTCCCGAACTATGCGTAAAATTGTCGATTTGAATAATCGGCGTGACTTGGGGAGAATTATCGTGAATTCCTCAACTATTTTCTTTTGAGTCAAACTTCCTCAAATAGGATAGTAGTCATTTTTCCGTCCAAGTTCAATCCCTTATCGACACGTCGAAGTGTGATCTTCGGCACTTTCCAATGCTGGGCGCCGCTTGCCTTTCCGGAGATTGTTACGAGATTCGCACCTAAATCTCGTACTCTTTCATTCCAAGATCTTTCCTTATGTGGCTCGGTCAGCCGAGAATTGACCTTGCCTCCTTCTTTTCGTCGCTTGACTGAAGCGGTCTGGTATTTACCTTCGGCCGAGGTCGGTCCTGGATATGGCGATAATCCTTTCATTGGCCGCTAATCCTATCGGCTAATTCTTTAGCCGATGACGCATATAGCATGTCGCACCCTCACGCGACTGAGAACGAGGATGCGAGTTCTTCTTTATTGACTCATTTTTCTGTCGGCTGATGTCTTTAGCCGATGGTATACACTATGTGGTGTTCCGAGGCCCCGTGTGACTTGACTGTGTGGTTGGTGGTAAGAAAATACCTATCTTTGGTGTATCGAGTGCGTTGTACGTCAAACGGACGTCAAAAACGGACTCAGTATGTGAAAACGATCAAAATCAACTATTTCCGGACTAAATGGGCCTATTGGGCCCAATTTGGTAGCAGGCCAGTCCACGGCCTAAGGCGCGTCCACCGGGACCAGCGAGCGCGCGAGGAGCCACGTGGCGCCTTCTGATTGGCCGGGTTGCAACCATCGCGCCAGGACGGCGCCATGTGGTAGAACGCCATTGGCGATGAGGCGGGCGCGGAAGACCCGGTGCGTCGCGCGGCACGTGCACCCCGCATGCTCCCCGCTGCCACGTAGTGCGCTGCGATTGGCGGGCGCCAGCTGCCGCGCGGGCGCGGGACACATAATGCGATTCGGTGCTTTCGGGCGCTGCGCGGAGAGGGCGCGGATGGCCACCACGTGGTTTTGGACGCGGTACTATGCCTTTCGGGCGCCCGAAAGTTAGGCCCGAATCCGATTTGCTTCTTTTTTGGTTTTGGGCTATAAATAACCCCTCTTGGGCTTCTTTTGAGGGATTTTCGAACTTGTTCTTGAGGCCTCCTTCGATAGGGATCATTCTCGACGACTCGCCTTCGACATTTGGCATCCCGGAGGATTTTTAGACGCCACTTCATATTTTTCCTCCCTGACTTCGCGAGCTTCGACGCTTATTCGATACCGATCTTTTCCGTCGACGCTTCGTCCGTGGGCTCCCCCAAGCTGAGTTTTTAGAGTTTTTCACTGATTTTTGCGACAACGTTTCCACGAGAGGTAGGCCTTCGATTTTCGTGTTACCATTCCTCTCTGTTTTGACTTTTTATGAGGTTTTACAGTGCGTCTTTGGACCCCTCTTTTTCTGTGGTATATTTTGGACAGCGGGGGAGTTTTTATGCATTTTCTTGGCCGTTTGTTGGCGGAATTTGATGTTTAAGGGCTCGATTTCTATCTACACTTCGAGAGGATCGCAGCTGTATTTTTCTTGGAATTTTTAGAGGGCATCTTGTAGGAGATATTTTGCTGTTTTTTGGACAGACTTGTGGCAATGTTACTATTTTGGGTGATTTGAGCTTACCGCGGTGTTTGGCTTGTATCTCAGTGACCGGGAGGAGTTTTCACGTGTTTTCTGGTTCGTTGGGACCATGGGAACCTGAGAATCGTGCATGTCCAATTTCGGCTCATTTGGACTCCGAACCGACGTGCGCATCCAGGAGGGTTTGTTTTCCTCCAAAGCCGCGGACTTCTTATTAATTCTACTATGATATGACTCAACATGCTAGTATAGGTGCTATTGTTGTTGTATCATGTTATTGATAGAATTGTGGAACTTTGACTAGCACACCGTCATATGTTGCATGATTTTGACCAGACTAGTAGAAAACCATCACTTGGGCTTCTTGTTGTATTTAGACATCCCTACACACTTTTTATCACTTTCCTAGACATAGTGTTTCTCCTCGCCAGGGTAGTGGGCCGAGTGGTCGGGATAGTGTAGGGTGCATGTTACGCTCGTGCCGGGGGTCGAGTGGAGTCTAGTAGCTGAGGTCAGTTCACTACTAGAGTTAGGGAGCCGTGGGTAGACGGTAATCCCGAGCCGTGGAGTTTCCGGCTGATGTTGTTAGTGATGGATCGATGTTGTTGCCGATCTGATTGATCGTAGATTTGGACTATTGCCTGCAGGAGCCATATTGAGCTCGACATAGATGCGCGGATACTTTCCTCGGTGGGGTCGCTCCACTCGAGTGCCGCTCCGGAGCTGGGCCTATTACTTTGCTATTGCGACTTATCGATGCAGTTCGCGTGGGACGCCCTACGTAAATCCCGTCCTCTTGTGGATGTGTGGTAGTAGGTGGGCGCAGGTTTGACTGGACTCTATGTGGCAGTCAGGATGATTGGGTTGATTTAGCATATCGAGTAGATGCATACTTATCATCAGTATTTCCCTTTGAGCATACTAGATAGAGGCATGATAGCTGTAGAGTTATTTTCAGCTTTTATTTTCATCTTTACCATATTGTTATCTTATGCCTCTAGTAGACTTAGTGGGCAGACCATTGCTCTTGGAGACGGTATCCACTGAGAACTACTGTTGGATGTAGTTCTCACACCCGCTGCGGTGTTGTTGTTTCAGATGTACCTGTTCCAGTTTCAGCTCGTTCGGAGGCTGCTGATCGTGGTAAGGGCGTGGCCGAGTAGTTCCATTCCCTACATTTTGGAGAGACATAGCGGTACCCCTGTAGACTGATGTTTTTGTACTGGACAGTCTCGACCTTTTTGTTGTATTATATTTTGGGAGTTGAATTTGTATATTTGACAAATATTCAGTTATTGGTTTATCTTTAGCTACTTTTCTTTACTGCTCTGATACATCTTTAGCTATAGATCTGAATTTGCAGGTTAGACGTTTCGTCTATGCTAGACTTTCCGTATGGGTGGCAGATCTGTTGGCGAGCCCGGTTCGCAGTTTCGACCCCGGGGCGTGACACGCCACGTGTCACTTTCTCGAGTGGCGAAAATTTTGGTCTCAATCGTCATCAACCATAATATTATTATATCACTATCACATCAGCTATATGTTATGTTCCGAAATTTAAAAGTGGTCTAAATTTTTTTTATATATATAATCATAGTTAAAATGTAAAGCGCAGGCCAGACGTAGGCAGATCTGCTACGCACATAAGAAATCTCTGGTTCAAACGAACAGAGCTTTTCCTATACACGCACGGTTAGACAATGTACAATAGCACAATCAGAGTGACTAATCACAATAATAAACAACTAACTAATAATCCATACAATTGATAAACCAAATCCAACATGATGTGAAACTAAATAGTATGATAACAATCCCAACAACTACAAATCTAGATCTGCATGATAATAACACAACTAACATAGTAGTCTGACATAATCAAAGTGGCTAAAATACGAAAGTCAAGATAACAAGTACTATAAACTAAAAGTAAATATAGATCTAGCTAGCATATCGAGACAGTATAATGCAGGATCCTCACATCAACATCCCGACATCTCATCACCCGACGGACCTGAAAATGGTGTCACCAGAGGGTGTGAGATTCAACTGAATGTATCCCAATAGGTATAACAAGCCGGGGACCAGCAAGTCGTACCTACTAGTATACAATAATCAACGAATAGTATAACACCAGTAAGCAGATATAAAAGCAGATAAATGGTATGTATATCAATCATAGTGTTGTATAAAGAGTACTTATACTCATGTAACTGAATTCAGCAATGAATAAAAAAGCAGTAATAGTAAAAACTATGCACCAATGCTAAAAACATAGTACCAAATCAAAATCACTATTGGTCACTAGGATCTCAGGTTAAAACCTAGCAAAACACTCAGCTAAACTGACAACAACCCTCATACCCGAGAGTACAGCTAAAGGGGATCATGGATAAATCAGACCACTCTACCAGTAAAGAATACCATAACGGTGGCCAAACCGTCCGTGTACGCGAAGTGTACAGTATAGCGATCACAAATGTAGATGCTCAATGCTCGTGGTCGAAAGACCGAAAATACGACAAGTAGCCGAAAACTCCCAATCGGGATCACAAGAAATCAATAATACTAGAAAATGCCATACTGAACCAATAAACTCCTACTCTATCATGCATAATGATTAGAAGGTGATAACAAGTGCAATAAATCACACGTCATCATTGTCACGCCCCGGGTGCAGATCAGGACCCGGGCCCGTCTACAGATCCGCCGTGCACACGGAATTTCCCGCGTACACGAAGCGCTGGTAACCTGCTCAGATATCAGAGATACAATAAAAGAGCATAATATAGAGCTGAAATAGTAGTCTCAGACTGGAACTACAAATAAGCTGTAATATGTACAATAATCTCCCAGCTCACCAAAATAGTACATCCAGCTGGCGGAAGCCAGACCCAAAATAAAAGGAGAATATCACAGTCTGAGTGGGGTACAACGTCTATCTACAGCTCTCAGTCTCCCAGGAGATCTATCTATTCAGCGATCCCCTTACCTCGATCAGCTGCCGATGGCCTAGCAGCTCCCGCAGATGACTCTGCAAAAAATAAGGGAGAAGAAAGAAACAGAAAACAATAATGGGGGTGAGAACTACCAGATAAACCAGCAGCCTCCCCTAGTGGGTAAAACCTCAACTCTGACGCACCCACTAGGACTACTAGAGGCAAAAAAGGGGAAGTGGTAAGATACAAAAGATGCTGAAACAGGAAAACTACCACTATCATGCTGTTAAAACTGTATGCATGCATCAGAAATAGTATCTGACCAAATAAACCCAATCTAGTCACCAGTAACAACTGGTACTGCCTGCTCAGCGGAATCTGCACACACGGCTCGAAACCGCGGGATCGACCCGCACGGCTCGCATCCCAACATAAAGCAGAATCTGCACACACGGCTCGAAACCGCGGGATCGGCTCACACGGCTCGCATCCCAACATAAGTATCAGACCGGCACACACGGCTGGGTCCGAGAAAGCACACCTCCGGAGTGGCACTCGAGGGGAGCGACCCACACGAGTAAAATATCTCTGTCATCAGTATCACAAGTATCTCTGTAGCACATGTCTCAATATAGCAGGACTGGATCATAACCATGATCAAAGTGGGAAACTCCATCCACTATAGAAACCCAATAAACCAAACTCAACCCCAATCTGATGCAAGGATAAACATCTGGTCAACCGCCTACTGTCCGCGGTCACCGCAATACCCCACAAGTCCACAATCTAGCACAACCTTGGCTACACTATCCCAAACCCCTGCTCACACTTGAGCAACAACATATGAATGCAAAGGACAACAATGAAACATGTTCAAATCCCAATATGATAGTGTAGCAATAAATAGTGGCCTTACCTGATGTCCGGGCATGCATGCAACTGTCTTTATTTGTAAAAGTTGTAAAATAGTGTCAAAGGTTTAAAACAATTGATTTACTGAATAAAAGTCATTTGCATGCGAGATCATAGCCTTTGTCTCAATCACAGTGTCCCAATATAAGTCATCATATCATTTGTGGGGTTATATTAATTTTTAGGGGAGTTTGTCCCAGCGGTCCTTGTCATTTGTCATATTAATTTGTCCCAATGGTTCTCATTAATTGTCCTGTTAGTTGTCCTGTTAGTAGTCCTGTTAGTAGTCCTGTTAGTAGTCCTGTTAGTACTTTGTCCCAATTGTTCTCATCAATTATCATATTAGTTTGTCCCAATTGTTCTCAGTATCATATTATTTTTTAGGGGATTTCTAGTAATCCCAGTGAGCTTGTCAAAAATGAGGTAAGCAACAACCGCCCACCTCGAACAGCTCAAACAACACCCCAGGTAGTCTCCTGGTTGTCCACAGTCCTCAATTCCTGCAAATCAATGCTCCCGGTATAAATACAAACCCCAAAAAGTACAATATTTGCTGTTTTTCAGACAGCACGGGAAAAGAGGAATTTTTCACCTCTAAAATGAGCTCCTAAAATCCCAGAAAAATCACGGTTGCGTTCCTCGCGAAGAGTAGATCAAAATCGACTCTTAAAACGCCTCGATCTGACGCTCCTACGTCAAGATAAAAATCGGAGAAGTCGGTGCTGTCCAAAAACATCACAGTAAAAAGGGGGGTCAAAGAGGACTTGAAAACTGTGCCAAAAGTACGAAACGGAGCAAAATGATCAACACGGAAATCGAAGCCCTACCTCTTACGGTCGCGCTGTCGCAAAAATCGTCCAAAAATTCCACCTGGTTAGCCCGCAGTGAATTTTCGACGGAACTGCGACGGGAAATGGGCCTAAAAGAAAAATCGTCGCAGTGCGCCGCGTCGCAGATATCTCACTATCTGTAACTCCTAAATTCCTGAGATTCTAGAGAGAGAAAGAGAGAGAGAGAGGAAGAACTTTCGTAGAGGGACTTTTCTCTGATTCTCTCTCTTGGCTCGGAATCCAAGGTGCAAAGAGAGGGGGTGGGGGACCCCTATATATAGTGGGCCAAAAGGGAATATTCCCACACGGAATCCTGATCCGAACACGAAACACCGAAACGGACCAACCAGAAAGCGCCACGTGTCCCCAAACAGGAAACAGCCGTGCAAGGGCCAATCAGATTTCGCCACGTGTCCCACGTGGTGCACGTGCCGGTCCGCGCTCCGGGTCTTCCGGAAGATGTCGGCCAATAGGAGGCGCCACGTGTCAGCTCCCACGTGCTTCTAGAAGCCGGCCAACCAATGGGAAGCTGCCACGTGGCAGGGAAATTTTCGGTGCTCCCGGTGCACGCCGGGCCATGGACCGCGCACCGAGCGCCTGCTGCCCGCGCCTGCCCGCGCTGCCCGCGCTGCCCGCGCCGCGCGCCTCCGCGCTCCGCCGCTGCCCCGCCGCTGCGCCGCTGCCCGCCGCCGTGCGCCGCCGCCCGCCGCCGCTCGCCGGCGGCCGCCGCCGGCCGGAACAGTAATTCCGGCGGCGGTTACTGTTCCGGTGAACAGTACCAAAGCCGAAAAAATAAAGTAAATATACCGTTTCGACCGTTTTCGCGCGCTGAGTCCAAATACGACGTCCGTTTCGCCAAATTCTCATCCGAAATTTTGCCGAAAGCTCCCGGAAAATCCCATTTGCTCCGATTTTCGCGCAGAGTCTCTTAAAAATATCCAATTTCGTTTCTACAAGCTCCGATGCTCAGTACAAGCCTTCTACAGTCATTATTAATGTTGCGGAGGTTCTGGATCATCACAATCATGAAGCCCAACAATTACATAATTACCATAATCACACTCGGAAACGATGATTTCGGCTCCGAAAGTCACCAACGCGAATCGGAAGTCGCTGGACCAGCTAGGACAGCGTCGGGACCAGCCAGGACAGCGTCGGGACCGGCCAAGAACACTTGGCAATCATTTAAACTCATCAAGTTTGAGTAGGATGCGGGTTTCGTGCCAAAACGACGATAAACTGAAGATTTCGCCGATTTATGGCTCGTAATCTGATTTTAACTTAACGAAAGCCACCGGATCTTGAACAAAAAGTCCAGAGGTCACGTGCACGCTGCCCAAGACAGCCCCTTGGCAACAAATACAACTAGACCCCTAAGTTTTCGAGAATTTACAAAAAAACATATAATATAGGGTGTTTTGGCTTGATACCTTAATCCGAAAACTTTCGGATTAATCCGAGGGTAGTGGGAGACAAGTCTCGACACGCTAAGCCCCATGCTCGCTATCTGAGGGTTGCCCGGAGTCCAAAAAGAGTCTAGGGCAAACCTAGAAAATATCAAAATCACACAAGGCAACAACATCACATGTGGTCCAAATTTGGCTCAACTATGGTGAGCATCATGCTCAAGAGGTCAGGAAGGTTCAGAGACTCACCTTACAACAGTTGCGAGGTCATCGAAAAGCTTGCCGGAGCAACCTCGGCCAAAACCAAACCACCAAGAACTTGATTGGCCGAGCTTGCAAGAACTCGGGTTCAGGCGAGAAACTAGGGCAATCAGCAATACCAGCAGGTCAAGCGTAGTGCCAGGGGTCCTCCCAGGTCCGACGCCAACGACCAGAGACGACGGATGGCAGAAAGAATGCCTTGCGACCATGCCTAAGGCAGAGATGGAGAAGTCGGAGCTCCGGCGACCGGGGGGTGCAACCAAGGGTACTGGGTGGTTACTCTCGACGATGGGGAGACAACAGAGTGGTTTGCTGGCGGCGGCGGCGGACGGTGAAGCTCGGTCGAACCCTAGTTTTGGAAAACTTGGGTTTTGAATTCCGGCATTGCGGCTGGACCAACGAGCATGGGCCTTGAAGGGAGTCTTCCTAAGAGTTAGTAAAAGGTCCCCAATGCCTCAGATCCCCCGCCAAGGTGTCGGAAGTGGCACACGAAGAGATTCGACCAAGATAAGGTTTTCGGCAAGCTTTTTGCTCCCGTCGGCAAACCAAAGGCTCTCCAGCGTTGGGGCTGCACATAGAGAGTCCCAGAGAGATAAGGAAGACAATGGAAAACCATAGGGGCCAAGAAAATTAGAGAAGAGAGGGTATGGTTTACCTCTGTCCAAGAAAGAAGAAGATGATAAAGATATGGCCTCTCCGACGTCGTGTGACAACGGCAGGTGGCCAGGTTCCTCAGGGATGATCCACTGGTGCTGTAGAAGGCCGCAAGGATGACAGGGAGCAAAGTGTTGGAGTTTTGGTACCTTCCACTCCTTCCAACCCAAGATCCAAGAAAGAAGGTGATCTTCTTCTCTTTTCCAGCGATGACAGGCGGCGGCCAGCCGTGGCAGTGGTCAGGGAAGAAATAGAGAGGAGAGGAAAAGGCGTGGGGTGCTGTGGAGGCTGAGAAACCTATGCGGCTAGAGGAAACCCTAGGGTTCCTTTATATTGCACGGAGAAGATGCAATTTGGTTCTTCCATCTTTGATATTTGTTGTTATATTTTATTAAATAAGATATTAACTTCTTTGTTAACCTATACATATGGAGTTACAACTCCTTACTATTGCATTCATTCCCATAACCTTTCATGAGATTGAAATTACAAAGAGAAAGAAAGTATAACTTTCTAATTCTTATAGCCTATTTAATAAGTTGGTTTTAATGTATTGTAACCTATAGTCTTGGTGCCTATATAAGAGAGCTTTTCTACTCTCTTGTGAGATACCAACAAAAAGACTAAATAACTATTATACTTGAGAGGGAAAGAAGTCAAAGAAAATGTGTTCTTTTTTGTGGAGCTTTGAGCTCATCTACTTGTGCAGAGTTGGTGAAGCGACCAACGAGGGTCGAGCGTTGTATTCTGGGGGGACAATCATGTGTTCGCTGCATCTCGGTTCGAAGGCTTTGCCTACCGCAGAGGGCTTGAATTTTCTTAAAGAGAGCGAGATATCCGTGCCTTGGTTTGATCGACTCGTTGATACTTTTCATATTTTATTATAGTCTAACCTCTATTTTGTATATTTATACCAACAATATTTAAAGTTGGGTCCCTGGAGGTGAGACATGCTGAGAGGCCTCTCCACGTTCGATTTCGAGCAATTTGGTGCATAAAATATTAGGCATTTTGCAATAACACGCTGTAAAAATAATATTTTTTACGCTTTTCGGTGGCTTCAGCTCACCGAATGTGAAAACGAACGTCGCCACGTCATTCAGCTCGACGAGATGACCAGGTATCAATTTCTGATGAGGGGTTTGTAAGAGGAATGTGTTTTGCACACCATCGACGTTTTTTCAAATTAAATTTGGCACATAGTACTATTTTATTGTTTTGATCTGTGTGATATGAAGTATCTAAGATAAGTTCTTAATTTTTTTTTTTTTTAAAACAAAAAAAAAAAAAGATGTGTTCTTTTTTAATGGATGAGGTTCCGTTTTTTTTGGAATAATTTCAAAATTACAAAAAAAAAACAAAAATTAATAAGATTGATAATTTCTTGAACCGACACTGGGTGATGTTATGAGTTGGCTAGCGAAATTTCGATCCCCGTTTGAAGAGATAATTTTTTCAATCTTGTTAATTTTTGATGTATGTGCTTTCAGGTTAAGTCCAAACCTTTTTTGAATGTAGTGAAATGGCTCCCAAAATGTTATAGCTGACCTCACGAGGGGTTATAAGCTGAACGAAAAAAAATTATGACATATGGCACAGAAAAATGGATTTACCTGCTTAATGAACAAGGAGTTCTTGAAACTCTCTCTGTCAAAAAGACGAGAAGCCTCTAGGATAACTCTACTGCAGAACACAATATGAGCAGGATGTCTATGATAAATGGTTCAAGGAGGATCGTTACGGCTAGGTATACTATGTTGTGTGCCATGCAGGATGACCTCTTGGACAGTTGAGACATTGATGACTGCCAAAGACATGGGAAAATCTGAAGATTGCTTTTGGGCAAACTCAGTTACGAGGCTGCGTGCCCTAAATCTAAAGTTTCCGCAGTACATTAAGGACCCGAAGCACTCAATGGTTTGAGCACCTACGTGTGATGAGCACCATGATTCGGGACCTTTAAGGCTGCTGGAAATGAGCTCACCGATGAGCACAGGTTCTCGCAGTGATTCGTTCACTGCCGGACCCTGAATGGTCCCGATGAAGCTCCTGATGACGCACAGTGAGGGCATTAAAACGTTTAATGACACATATCACGTCATCTCGAGCTTGAGGCAGAACGCTTGGATGCGAACCGTTCTGTCCGCTTGTTGCACGCTCTAGGAGCGCGGTGGGATTGCACCCAAGCGCAAAAAGCGTTAACAACAATGGAGCGAGAAAGAAGAAAAATAAAAATCAAATTCCTCACAGGGTGGAATTGGAAAAAGCGCGCGGCAGAGGCAAAGCGCCGCTGGCAGTTAGAGATGTTGCGAAGCTAAAATGCTATAACTGCCAAGAAGAAGGTCATTTCGCTCGGGATTGTTCTGAGCCGAAAAAGGTAAACCCTACCACTCTCACACTGTTTTTGTTTGCTCTTAGGCTTTAGTAGCTAATTCTCTTCCCGATTGGATCGTGGATACAGAGGAGCAAACAAGCACGTAGTGCGTGACGAGCGGGATTTGTAGATTACCATCGAGTACCGACTGGCACACAATTTGCACCCTTGGAATGGCTATCAATGGAAGAAGTTATTGGAGTTGGTTTCGTACCAACGCAAGTTGTGTGTTGGCCGCACTTACTTTTCAAGATGTGCTATATGCACCCGGGATAAGATGTAACTATGTTCAGGTTTAGCTTTTGCTACATTTCAGGCTATTCTTTTCATTTGGACAGAGACCCGCCTTGTACATTTCCTTTTCCTGGTACCTTATTTGGATATGGTACATTAATAAATGGTTTCTTTAAGTTAGAGTTGGAGGATGATTCGTTTGCTTTTGCTTCTTCTTCTTTAATCTTTGTGTATGAATCCGTTAAATGGCGCATAACAGACTAGGCCCTATAGGTCAAGAAAGAATGAACATGACTGGCCGAGTAGGCCTTTTGGGCGTCTCTCGCCAAAGTTGACCTATCTGTATGCGAGCATTGTCTGGCTGGGAACGGCATGTAGAAAGCCTTTTGGTTAAGGCTACTCGTGCCACTCATCCTTTGGAACTGAAATCCACCACGTCCCACCATTGTGGGCCAATGAATGTGAGGGCCCCGGCATGGATGTGCGTGGCTATTTTCTCACATTCATTGATGATTATTCCCGTTATGGCTATGTGTATTTGATTTCTCAACGTTCTGAAGCTTTAGATTGGCTTCAAGCGCTTACTGTAGCGGAGGTTTGAGAATCAAATAGAAAGAAAGTGTAAAAGTGCTTCGCACTGATCGAGGAAGTGAGTACTTGTCTGATATCACAGTTCAAGGACTTACGTGGATCAAAAGGGCATGATGAGACAGCTCACTATTCCAGGTACT